>CAUYUJ010018957.1:50099-95547 GCA_963575745.1 Prorocentrum cordatum | reverse complement strand
TCCTCCTCCTCTTCCTCCTCCCTCCTCCTCCTCCTCCTCCTCCTCCTCCGCTCTGCCCCGCCTCTCGGCGCCTCTGGCGCGCTCCGCGCGCCAGGGAGGGGGGTCCAGGGACAGGGGGGAAGAAGGTGCCAATTTCGGGCCCTCGAAGCCCCTTCTTTGGCCCTAAAGGGCCCCTTCAGGAGCCCCAAAGGGGCTCCTGTTCTTCAGCCCTTGTTGCCCCCCTTAATCGCTCCCTACTCATTCGCGCCCAACGCTCGGCCGACTGAACGCTCGCCGCAACAAGGGAACGGGAAGACTCGAGAGATACCAATGCTGAATAGATCGGTGATTCAGACGCGGCAAGAAAGCGTCAGCATAGTGGAGGCCGCGAGCTGACTCTAGGAGCAATTCGGAAGCCCGCATGTGCGCATTCTGCGAAACAGGTGGGAGCACCGTGCTTGAAGGAACCGCAAACCAAACACGACTGTCCAACACTATCAACCAACTCTGTAGCACTCCAGAAAAAGTGGCGAGTCGAGCTTGCCGTGCCCACAACCGACATGAAGTGTAACAGCCTGTGAACCAGGACAGTCACACCCACATGCACACACACTCACTCACTCACTCACTCACTCACACACACACGAGAACACACGAGGCTGGTGGTCGAAAGTTCATAACGCCAAGTGGAAGCGTTGGGGATATGTTCGGCGATGCCCGTATCAAAACCATTATGTCTTACCATAGCCCAACCTGCGCACACACATGCACGTAATGATGCGCCCATTTAGCTCATGCCATAAGACATAGCCGAGGTAGGACACTTATGATGCGAGACGCTGCCAATGCACATGAGCAAGCAAGCTCCCTTACCAGGAAGTCATGTCAGATCGGTATCGCACGGAAGCCCAGCTGCACCCTACCACGTTCTTCCCCGTCCTCCCTCGGCTGCTTCTTCGCCATCCTCGCCCCTCTACTCAGCGGAGAGCCCAGGGGGGAGCCAGAAGGGGCGGACCTTCTCAGAAGGCTCGGTAGTCCACCAACGCCTTCCGAACAACAATTCTGAGGCTTCCCCGGTGACACCGACAACTTCCCGGAAGGCCCGACATATTCTAAGAAGCCCCGCTGCCTACTGAGAAGGCCCTCTCTTTCTCGCTTCCCCCCTCGCTCGCTGCCAATCTGCTCTGAGGAGGGCAGCGTCCTGTACACGGCGGCCTGGTCCGCGTACCCTGGATGCTCGGAGTTGCTTGAGTCGAACGCGAAATCGCACCTGCACGCGCGTCTGGCGTGATGGGCCGATTTTCCACCACCACTACCGTGGGTAGGAAAGGGATGAGGAGGAGAAGGAGGAGGAGGAGGCGGATGATGATGCTGCTGCTGATGATGCTGCTGATGATGCTGATGACGATGATGCTGATGCTGCTGCTGCTGATGCTGCGGATGCTGATTATGCTGATGATGATGGGGCGGAGGAGGAGGAGGAGGTGGATGAGGAGGAGGGAAGGCGATGCGGATGAGGAGGACGAGGAAGATGCTGATGCGGATGCTGATGCTGACAATGACGATGATGATGATGATGATGATGAGGATGATGATGATGAAAATGATGACGATGATGCTGCTGCTGATGATGATGATGAAGATTTTGAGGAGGATGCGGAGGAAGACAAGAAGGAGGAGGAGAAACCATGAGGGGGGGGGAGGAGGTGGAGGAGGAGTAGGAGAAGGAGGAGGAGGATGAGGAGGAGGGAGAGGAGCAGGAGGAGAAGGGAGGAGGAGGAAAAGGAGGAGGAGGAGGAGTAGGAGAAGGAGGAAGAGGAAGAGGAAGAGGAGGAGGAGGAGGAGGAGGAGGAAGATGAATAGGAGGAGGAGGAGAAGAAAGGAGTGGGAGGATAGAGGAGAGGGGGGGGGAGGAGGAGGAGGAGGTTGGGAGGGGGGAAGGATGATGATGATGTGAGGAGGAGGGCGTATGGAGGAGAAGAATGAGGAGGAGGAGGTGGAGGAGGAGGATGAGGGGAGGAGGAGGAGAAGAGGATGAGGATGCTGCTGCGGTGATGAATGACGCGATGATGATGATAATGATGATGATGACGACGATGTGTTGGTGATGTGTGATGGTGATGATGATGATGATGTCTTAGGAGGAGGAGGGAGGAGGAGAGGGGGGAGGAGGAGGAGGAGAAGGAGGAGGAGGAGGAGGAGGAGGAGGAGGAGATGGAGAAGGAAGATGAGGAGACGGAAGTGGAGGATGAGGAAGAGGAGGAAGAGGAGGAGCAGGAGGAGAAGGATCAGGAGAAGGACGAGGAGGATGAGGAGGATGAGGGGGAGGATGATGATGAGGAGGATGAGGATGGGGAGGAGGAGGAGAAGGAGTCAGGAGGAGGAAGAGGAAACGGAGCAAAATGATGCGGATGATGATGAGGAGGAGGAAGAGGAGGAAGAGGATGGGGGGGGGAGGCGGAGGATGAGGAGGACGAGGAGGCGGAGGAGAAGGATGCCGAGGAAGAGGGTGAGGAGGAGGCGGAGGATGATGAGGAGGAAGAGGAAGAGGAAGAGGAAGAGGAGGATGATAATGAAGAGGATGAGGAGGATGAGGACGAGGAGGAGAAGGATGGGGATGAGGAGGATGATGAGGATGCGGAAGAGGATGATGACGAGGAGGATGACGAGGAAGAGGAAACGGAGGAGGATGCTGATGCTCATGCTGATGCTGATGCTGATGATGATGCTGCTGCTGCTGCTGATGATGATGATGATTATGATGATGATGACGAGGGCGATGATGATGAGGAAGAGAAGGACGCGGATAAGGACGAGGAGAAGGAGGATACGGCGGATCAGGAGGTGGAGGAAGATGCGGATGAGCATGAGGAGGGGGGATGAGGAGGAGGAGGAGGATGAGGAGGAGGAGGAGGCGGGGGAGGATGAGCAAGACAGGGAGGAAGAGACTGATGTTGAGGATGATGAAGCGGATGATAAGAAGAGTTGGAAGAAAAAGAAGAAGACACGGACCACGAGGAATAAGAAGATGACACGATGATACGGAAGATGATGCGGATGAGGATGACGAGGATTATGAGGCACAGGAGGAGGATGGGAATGCTGAATATGAGGATGATGAGAGACATGAATGGAGGAGAAGGCGGACAAGGAGGATGAGGAGGACGATGATGATGAGGAGGACGACGATGGTGATGCTGCTGCTGCTGCTGCTGATGATGATGATGATGACGATGGAGATGAGGAGGAGGAACATGAGGAGGCGGATGAGGAGGGGGAGGAAGATGTGGATGAGGAGGAGTGTGAGGAGGAGGATGAGGTGGAGGAGGATGAGGATGAGGATGGGAAGGCGGAGGAGGAGGAGGCGGAGTATGACGATGATGATGATGATGAGGAAGACGATGACGATGAGGATGGTGATGCTGATAATGATGCTGATGCTGATGATGATGCTGCTGATTAGGCTGATGATGCTGATGATGATGAGGATGATGAGGATGAGGATGAAGAGGAGGCGAATGATGAAAAGGAGGAGGAGGATGCGACTGGGGAGAACGAGGCGGATGAGGAGGAAGAGGAGGCGGAGGAGGAGGACGAAGATTATGAAGAGGAGGATGATGATGAGGATGATGCGGATGGGGGACGAGGAGGATGAGGATGAGGACGAGGAGGAGGACGAGGAGGATACGGAGGATGCGGATGAGGAGGATGAGGAGAAGGAGGAGGTGGAGCAAGAGCAGGAGAGGAAAGGTGAAGCCACGACGGGGGAACATGAGAAGGAGGAGGATGGGGAGGAATATGAAGAGAATGATAGGGAGGATGAGGAGGCGTCGGAGGAGGATCAAGCGGATGAAGAGGAGGAGGATGAGAAGGAGGGATGAGGAGGATGAGGATGTAGAGGAGGAGAGGAGGAGGAGGAGGAGGAGGAGGAGGAGGAGGAGGAGGAGGAGGAGGAGGAGGAGGAGGTGGAGGAGGAGGAGGAGGAGGAGGGGGGAGATGATGCGGAGGAGGAGGATGATGAGGAACTCGAGGAAGCGAGGCGGATGATGAGGAGGAGGAGGTGCAGGAGGAGGAGCAGGATGAAGAGACGGATGAGAAGAAGGAAGTGGAGTAGGATGATGAGGAGGACCAGGAGGAGGATGAGGCTGAGGAGGAGGAGGAGGAGGAGGAGGAGGAGGAGGATGAGGAGAGGAGGATGGGGATGGAGATGAGGATGGGGATGTTGATGCTGATGATGATGAGGAGGAGGACGATGAGGAGGAGAAAGAGGATGATGAGGCGGAGGAGGAGGATGAGGAGGAGGAGGAGGATGAGAAAGATGATGAGAGGAATGCTGATGCTGCCGATGACGATACTGATGCTGATTCTGATGATGCTGATGATGATCACGAGGATGATGCTGCTGCTGATGATGCTGATGCTGACACTGATGATGATGCTGCTGCTGCTGCTGCTGATGATGATTATGCTTATGATAATGATGATGCTGATGTTGATGATGCTGATGATGCTGATTATGCTGATGATGATGGGGCGGAGGAGGAGGAGGGAAGGCGATGCGGATGAGGAGGACGAGGAAGAGGAGGAGGAAATGGAGGAGGAGGATGCGGATGAGGCGGAGGATGATGCAGATGAGGAGGAAGGAAAGGATGTGGTGGAGGAGGAAGAGACGGAGGATGAGGAGGATACGGAGGAGACGGAGGAGGATGATGATGATGAGGAGGAATCAATACGAGGAGGCGGATGATGCCGATGCTGATGATGATGCTGCTGATGATGAGGAGGAGTAGGATGAGGAGGATGAGGAGAAGAAGGAGGAAGGCGAGGAGGAGGAGGATGAAGAAGTACGAGGAGGAGGATGATGAGGACTAAGAGGCGGAGGAGGAGCAGGATGATGATGATAATCAGGAGGAGGAGCAGGATGATGATGATGATGATGATGATGATGATGATGATGATGATGATGATGATGAGGAGGAGGAGGAGGAGGAGGAGGAGGAGGAAGGAGGAGAGGAGGAGGCAGGGGAGGGTGATGAGGCGGAGGAGGAGGAGGAGGAGGAGGAGGATGAGGGCGGATGAGGGAGGAGGAGGAGGAGGAGGAGGCGGAGGAGGAGGAGGAAGAGGAAGAGGAAAGAGGAAGGAGGATGATAATGATGATGATGATGGATGATGCTGCTGATGCTGATTGATGATGATGATTGATGCCGATGAGGAGGAGGAGGAGGGGAGGAGATGAGGAGAGGTGGACGGGAGGAGGAGGAAGACGAGAGGAGGAGGATGCGGAGGAGGAGGATAAGGAGGGAGGAGGAGGAGGAGGAGGAGGAGGAGTGGAGGAGGAGGAGGAGGAGGAGGAGGAGGAGGAGGAGGAGGAGGAGGAGGCGGAGGAGGAGGAGGAGGAGGAGGAGGAGGAGTAGGAGGGGAGGAGGATGAGGAGGAGGAAGAAGGAGGATGAGGAGGAGAGAGGAGGAGGAGGAGGAGGAGGAAGAGAGGGGGGAAGGGGGAGGGCAAAACGCTTCCTGGGAACGAAGAAGGGGAAAGAGCAGAGATAGGATGAGGAGGAGAGCAGCAGCGTCTGGATGCAAGAAACCGCGGCTAGTCAGCATGGCCTTTGGGGGCGCAAGCCGCGGCTTTGCCGGACGCAAGAGCGCACTGGAGGCATCCTACATGGGGTGCGAGTAGACGGGGTCGGAGGATCGCACCAAATCGCCGATGCATCACCGATGCACCGGCGATGCATCACCGATGCACCGACTGCGCATCGTCGATGTTGGCGGTGCACCGGCGACGTCTACGTGAGGCAAATCGGGCCCCACATCGAGCCGCATCGGTAATGCATCGGCGAGGCGGCGCGATGCTCCGACCCCATCGACTCCGACCCCATCTAGGAGGCCTATAGACGCACGGAGCCCTACGCATGATGAGCGCGACCTCGAAGCATCCCAGGATCTCAAGCCACTGCAGCGTTTGGGTGCCCAGGGGGAGGCAAAGGGCCCCCGGCCCCCAAAGGGGGGCAGCCAACAGCTCTCCGGCGCCCCCTGGCGCCCGTCCGGGCACCCCCGGAGGCGCCTCGGCGAGGCGCAGCTTCTGGAGAGCACCCCGAGCGCACGGGTGCTAAGCTCTCGAAGGTACGCGCCGCTTTTCTGGAATCGGCGCCAGCACGCTCTGCTCCGCGCGCGGAGCGCGCCAGAGGAGCGCGCCAGAGGCGCCGCCAGGGGCCTTGAAAGCGCAGATCCAAGGAACCCGCGCGCGGACCCCCGCAAGCTCGTGTGCCGTGCTGCTTGTCTTGGGGGAACCAAGAGGTGCCGATGTACGGCTCCTGCCCGGACCTCTCCCGGGGTGCGTTCTGACCTGATTTTTTCAAGGCGAATCCAGCGGTGGGGACGAGGGCCTCCCAGGAGGCCCAGAAAGGCGCACACGAGGGCAGGGTAGTGGTATGGGTGCCTTTTCCTCCTCCGAGCTGTTCTTCTTCGAGAGGGGGGACCAGAGCGGGGGTGAGATGCAACATCAGGGGGGGAGGGGGAATAGCTCATGGGGAGACCCTGGAAATCGTGGATTGCAGCATGTCGTGACCTCTTGCGCCTCCGAATCAAGTCCTCCCCCTCCCCTGAGCCTGTTTCCCCCCCGCCCCCCGCAACCCGCAACGCGGTCCCCCAGACGCTCGGCGCCTCAATGTCTTCGATGAGAGGACCCCCGAAGGGAAAACGCTGGAGTGAGCTTCTTGGGGTGCGTAAGGATGCAGGACCGCAGAGGAGGAGGAGGAGGAGGAGGAGGAGGAGGAGGAGGAGGAGGAGGAGGAGGAGGAGGAGGAGGAGCAGGAGGAGGAGGAGGAGGAGGAGGAGGAGGAGGAGGAGGAGGAGGAGGAGGAGGAGGAGCTGATGGGCACAGGCCGCGCCGCCCCTGTCGCTCCACAGGAGCGCCGCGACGGGCGCGAGGGCCGCAGAGCGGGCGGCCCGAGGCCCCCCCCCCCCGCCCCCCAGCCCTGCGCCCTTCGGGCCCGCCCTGGGCGCCCCCCTGGGCGACTGGGGCCGCGCGGGGGCCTGTCGGGCCTGCCCCCGCGCCCCGAGCAGCTCGAGGCGGAGGCGCTCCGCGGCGCCTGGCCTGGCTGGGGCCCTCGCCGAGTCCCGAGGGGGCCGCGGGCAACACGGACTCGGGATGCCGAGCTGGCCCCAGGAAGATCGAGCAGGGACCGACCGTCCCAGTATGTCTATAGGCCTACCACGTAATTATCTTGGAACCCAAACGTGTTCTAAGACCAAGAGCAATGTTCTCAGAACATGAACCCGATGTGTTAAAACAAGACAGACCCAGCCAGACATATTCTAAGAACATTTCCTGCAAACCAAACACGGTTCTTAGAACATTCTTTGGTATGCCTATAGGCGAGCCAGGACGCTTCGCCACTGCAAGAAGGTCCAGACCTCCGGGGGGGCCTGCATGGAGAAAGTCAAAAAAGGCAGCATCGGGGGCCTGGGCGGGGGCCACGTCCCGAGGGAAACTGCGCGGCGACCAGAAAACAGACATACGACGCCGTTCCTGCCGCTGGAGGGCCGCATCGCGTCGGCAAGGGGCGGCATGGGTTCGGCGCCGCGCCGGCGATGTCCCGCACCTGCCCTGGCAACAAACGGCACGCGCTCTGTTTATACGAACGCCGTCCTTCGCTTCAGGCTGCGGCGGGAAATGCGTTGGCGACCGTCTCCTCGGCCGCGGCGCTGCTGAGCGGGCGGCCCCCCGGCAGGATCGCCTCGACGCGCCAGGCTCCGGGGCCCAGCCTGCCCGCGCGGTGCTCCGCCACGAGCTGGAGGTGGATGTCTGCGAGGCGGGCGGTGGGCGCCGCCCTGATCCTGCATCGCTCCACCCCGCCGATGGTCGCGAAAACCAGTGAGCCGCCATCGAGCGACACCTGCAGGAGCAGCGCTGGAAGCAAATGAACTGTGTAGGTCAGGCCCGCGGGCAGCGCCGGGAGGTCGCACTGACCATGAATCCAGCCGCAGGCCACGGCGGTGCCGTCGCTCCTGAGCAGCACCGTGTGGATCCCTCCAGCAGCGACCTGCGTGTAGGTCAGGCCCGCGGGCAGCGCCGGGAGGTCGCACTGACCATACTGGTTCCAGCCGCAGGCCACGACAGTGCCGTCGCTCCTGAGCAGCACCGTGTGGCCATATGCAGCGGCGACCTGCGTGTAGGTCAGGCACGCGGGCAGCGCCGGGAGGTCGCACTGACCAGCACGATTGTCGCCGCAGGCCACGGCGGTGCCGTCGCTCCTGAGCAGCACCGTGTGGTGGTTCCTTCCAGTGGCGACCTGCGTGTAGGTCAGGCTCGCGGGCAGCGCCGGGAGGTCGCACTGACCAGCATGATTGCCGCCGCAGGCCACGGCGGTGCCGTCGCTCCTGAGCAGCACCATGTGGCTCCCTCCAGCGGCGACCTGCGTGTAGGTCAGGCCCGCGGGCTGCGCCGGGAGGTCGCACTGACCAGCACGATTGTCGCCGCAGGCCACGGCGGTGCCGTCGCTCCTGAGTAGCACCGCGTGCTGCTCTCCAGCGGCGACCTGCGTGTAGGTCAGGCCCGCGGGCAGCGCCGGGAGGTCGCACTGACCACAAAAATTGCTGCCGCAAGCCACGGCGGTGCCGTCGCTCCTGAGCAGCACCGTGTGGCTCCCTCCAGCGGCGACCTGCGTGTAGGTCAGGCCCGCGGGCAGCGCCGGGAGGTCGCACTGACCATCATGATTGTCGCCGCAGGCCACGGCGGTGCCGTCGCTCCTGAGCAGCACCGCGTGGCTCCCTCCAGCGGCCAGCATCTGCGGGCGAGCCCGCCGGGAGCCGCTCGACGCGGCGCGGCGCGGGCGGGACAGGCTCGAGCCGAGAGCGGGCCGCGCGAGGGGCCGGCGGGGGCGGCCAAGGAGGCCGAGGGCGGGCCGAGAGGCGGGCCTGCCTGGAGGGGCCGAGGGTCCTCGCTCCCTCCCTCCTCCCCCCCCGAGCCACCTTCCCTCCCTCCTCCCTCCCTCCTCCCTCCCTCCTCCCTCCCCCTCCCCCCTCCCTCCTCCCTCCTTCCCTGCTCCAGAAACGGCGCAGGGAGACGGGCGCAAGCAAAGACAAGTTCACGGGTTCACAGCCCGGCCCGTCTTTTCTGGAGCTTCGTCTGCCCCGCCACTTGCCGTACTTTCCGGGGGCTCGACGCGCGCGCGCGTCTGCGCACGACGAGGTTCCCCGGAGGCTCGGCGACCCTCGCTGGGCCCTCGGCCTGCCCGGCGCGTCGCGGGGGGGAGGGCCGGGGAGCGGGGCGTGGAGTTGACAAAACCGTGTGTGCGTACCACCTCGTTTTGCTGCGTTGCATCGCCATCACCAGCATCATCATCCTTGTAATCAATTTGTAATCCGCCACAAAAGAAATCCATTTCAAATCCGCCACAAAAATAATCAATTTGAAACCCGCCACAAACACAATTGATTTGTAATTCGCCACAGAAGGGATCTATTTGTAATCCGACACAAAAGGAATCACTGTATATTTTGCCACAAAAGGAATCAATTCGTAATCCGCCACAAAAGAAAACCTTCTGTAGGGAGGGGGTGTAAATGGTGGGCCAATCGCTACTAGGATTCTATGAGATGTGGATCCATCTCTCATCGGGTTCTATTAAAGGTGGAAGTATCTGGAATGGGATGATCTTAGAGGTGGATCCATCGCTAATAGGACCCCACTAGAGGTGGATCCATCTCATATAGGATTCCATTACAGGTGAATCCATGTCTAATCGGATCCCATTATAGGTGGACCCATCTCTAATAATATTCAATTAGAGGTGGATCCATATGTAATAGGATTTTGTTAGGAAGGTGAATCCATGTGTAGCAGGATTTTATTAAAAGGTGGACCCATCTCTGTTAGGATTCCATTTGGAGCGGATCGATATGTAAAAGACTTTCAGTTGAGATGGGCCCATCTCTCATAGGATTCCATCAATTGTGGATCCAGCTGTAGTCGGATTCCATTAGAGATGTATCCATCTGTACCAGGATTCTAGTAGATGTGGATCCATCTGTAATAGGATTCCATCAGAGGTGGACCCATCTGTATCAGGATTCTGGTAGGATTGAATTGGGGGTGGACCCGTTTGTTTTACGATCCTATTAGAGGTAGGTCCATATGTAATAGTATTCTATTAGAGGTGGATTCATGCCATGTAGGACCCCATCAGAGGTAGGTGGACCCATCCCTAATAGGATTCTCTCAGAGGTGGACCCATATGTAATAGGATTATATTAGAGGTGGGTCCATCTGTCATAGGGTTCTGTTAGAGATGGATCCATCCGCACTAGGATTCCATTAGATCCATCTCTAATCAGATACTACTAGAGGCGGGTCCATCCTTAATAGGATCCCATTCGAGGTGGATCCATTTGTCACAGGATTCTGTTAGAGGTGGACCAATCTCTAATAGCATGCCATTGGGGATGGAACCATCTTATTAGGATTCTATTAGAGGTGGATCCATATGTAATTGGAGTCCATTAGAGGTGTATCCATGTCTAACTTGATTTTATCAGAGGTGGATCCATCGTTAATAAAATTATATTCGAGGTGGACGCATATGTAATGGGGTTCTATCAGACGTGGGTTCATGTGTAAAAGGATTATATTAGAGGTGGGTCCATCCGTACCAGGATTCCATTCGAGGTGGATCCATCTCTGATGTGATGCCATTAGTTGTGGACCCATCTCTAATGGGATTCTATTAGAGGCGGATCCATATGTCATAAGATTATATTTAAGGTGGTTCCATCTGTAGTGGGATCTTATCAGGGGTGGATCCATTCCTAATCGGATTCTATGGAAGGTGGATCCATATGTAATAGGATTCTATCGGAAGTGGATCCATCTGTAGTACGATTCTATGAGAGGTGGGTGTCTTTTGTGATGACGATGATGATGATGACGAGCATGTGTTTCAAGATGCTGCTGACGATGATGATGATGACGAGCATGTGTTTCAAGATGTTGCTGATGATGATGGTGATGACGAGCATGTGTTTCAATGCGCTGCTGATGACGATGGTGATGACGAGCATGTGTTTCAAGATGCTGCTGATGACGATGGTGTTGACGAGCATGTGTTTCAAGATGCTGCTGATGACGATGGTGCTGACCAGCATGTGTTTCAAGATGCTGCTGATGACGATGATGATGATGACGAGTATGTGTCTCAAGATGCTGCCCTTGACGATGGTAACGACGAGCATGTATTGCAAGATGCTGCTGATGACGATCATGATGATGAGTATGTGTTTCAAGATTCTGCTGATGACGGTGGTGATGACGAGCATGCGTTTCAAGATGTTGCTGATGATGATGGTGATGACGAGATGCGTTGGGAGCAATGCGTCAATGCGTTGTCATAATGAGTTCCACAGAGCATAATCGAGTGGGAAGCACAGCCCACCAGACTAAAGTTATCCTCTCTTTACCCTTCTTCCTCCTCCTCCTCCTCCGCCTCCACCTCCGTCTCTTCCTCCTCGCCCCTCTTACTTCCAGTGGGTGAGCGCCGAAGCGCGTTCCAGAGAGATTAATAAGCCTTAATATCTCGATTCTCTGGCCTCCGGAGGCCCGAAACAAACATTAGCGGATTACACATTGATTTCTTTTGTTGTTGAATTACAAAAGGGAACCCTTTTGTGGTGAACTACACATTGTTTTATTTTGTGGCAGATTACAAAAGGATTCCTTTTGTGAAGAATTGCAAAAGGACTTCTTTCGTGGAGGATCACATGATGATTCCTTTTTGTGGCGAATTACACAAGGGAATCCTTCTGTGGTGAATTACTCAAGGATCTCTTTCGTGGAGGATTACAAAAGGGATTCCCTTTGGTGGAGGAATACAATGGGATTCCTTTTGTGGAGGATTACAAAAGGATTCCTTTTGTGGAGGATTACAAAAGGATCCTTTTGTGGAGGATTACAAAGGGATTCCCTTTGGTGGAGGAATACAAAGGGATTCCCTTTGTGGAGGATTACACATTGATTTCCTTTGAGGGCTCTCCTGGAAGTGAACCAGGGGACAAAAGAAAAAAAACAAAAAATCAGAAAATCATTGAAAATTAAGAGAATTGCAAGTTTTCACTGATTTTCCAATGTTTTGAAGCAAGAACATATAAAAACACAGCATTTCCAAGGTATTGAGGCCGAAACCATATGAAAACACATCATTTTTGCATTCGGATTGTGAAAATGTTTTTTTTTTTTTTTTTTTTTTTGCTTCAAAGCATTGGAGAATCAGCGAAAACATGCAATTTTTCATCTAATTTTCAATGATTTGTGTTTTTTTTTTTTTTTTTTTTTTTTTGTCCCCTGGTTTCACTTTCCAGGAAAGCACTCAAAGGAAATCAATTTCGTAATCCTCCTAAGAAGAATCCTTGTTATTCCTCTGTCCAGTTGTAGCCCTTTGTAATCCTCCACAAAGGGGATCCTTTTGTAATCCTCCACAAAAGGAATCCTTTTGTAATCCGCCACAAAAAGAAACAATTTGCAATTCACCATGAACAGAATTCCCTTTTAATTACCAACAAAAGAACTCAATTTAAAATGTGCTACAACAGGAATCGTTCTGCATTCCACTACTTTGAGCAATCCCTTTAAAGATGACGAAAAGCATCATAAACAGGAAAGCAAGCACATCAAAAGTAATAGACCAAAAACCGAGGTGGTACACACACACACACACGGTTTTATCAACCTTACGGGGGGGGCCCCGCGCCCCCTCCCTGCGAGGCCTCCGCCTCGATCGGGTGGGCGCCGCGGGCAGCAGTGGCCTCGACACTTGTGGGTGGATCGCGCGGCCCTGTCGCGGTCGTCGGCCTTCCAGAGGGCGCAGGTCGATTCGGGCCCCGCCTGCTTTGCTTGCTGGGGGGGGGGGGGGCGATCGTGCGGTGGGTGGGGAGGGGGGGGGGGAGGGCGAGGAGACGCGCGCTCCCGCCGTGCCCCTCGGGCCCCGCGGGTGGCCCCCTCCAGGGCCGCGAGGGCGTGGCGCCTGGTCTTTTTCTCCCCCCCCCCCTCCTTCAATTCGCCCCCCGCCCATGACGCAACGCCCGATGCGTTCGATGTCGGCGGAGGCCGGGCCGCGTCCAACGTTCGACCTTGAACGCCTGCGCTGGAGTCGCCGCCGCGTCGGCACGACGAGAGCGCGTCGTGAACCGCTGACGCGGTACGAAAGGGGGTAGCAGAGTCAAGGGCTCAGGAGGGTACTCTGGGCGGCAGAGGCTTCCGAGGGGCTACCAAAGCGGCCGCGTCCATCCTGGCCGTCAGCAAGCCCGGCGCTCCTCGCAGCGGTGCTTCCCGCAGAGCTCGGCGCCGCAGCAAGAGCCGAGACGCGCAGCGTGCTCCTTCTGCCCCTGGAGAGGCGCGACCCAGGACGACAGACTGGCCCCGGGGGAACGGGGGCACGGTGGCCTCTGATGTGTCTTAAGTGCTCCCGATGTCTTCAGAGGTCAGCTGGTGCCTTGGAGGACCGGAGGGGGGGCAATATTGGAGGCATGCAGGAGGGATGCCGAGAGTCGAGGGAGATGCAACGGTGCCTTGCTCTAAAGCCGCACCCTCAGCGCCGAGGTTGAGTGTGCAGGCGGCAAGGGGAGGAGGGCACTGGGAGGGGGGAAGGGGGAGGGAAACGCTTTCTGGGACAAAGAAGGGGAAGAGAAGGAGGAGGATGGAGGAGGAGCAGCAGCGTCTGGATGCAAGAAACCTTGGCTAGTCAGCATGGCCTTTGGGGGGCGCAAGCAGCGCCCGGACGCAAGAGCGCACTGGAGGCATCCTACATGGGGTGCGAGTAGACGGGGTCGGAGGATCGCACCAAATCGCCGATGCATCACCGATGCACCGGCGATGCATCACCGATGCACCGACTGCGCATCGTCGATGTTGGCGGTGCACCGGCGACGTCTACGTGAGGCAAATCGGGCCCCACATCGAGCCGCATCGGTAATGCATCGGCGAGGCGGCGCGATGCTCCGACCCCATCGACTCCGACCCCATCTAGGAGGCCTATAGACGCACGGAGCCCTACGCATGATGAGCGCGACCTCGAAGCATCCCAGGATCTCAAGCCACTGCAGCGTTTGGGTGCCCAGGGGGAGGCAAAGGGCCCCCGGCCCCCGGAGGGGGGCGGCCAACGGCTCTCCGGCGCCCCGCCTGGGCACCCCCGGAAACGCCTCGGCGAGGCGCAGCTTCTGAGAGCACCCCGAGCGCACGGGCGCTAAGCTCTCGAGAGTATGCGCGCCGCTGTCCTGGAAGCGGCGCCGGAACACTCTGCTCCGCGCCAGAGGAGCGCGCCGGAGGAGCGCGCCAGAGGCGCCGCCAGGGGCCGTGATGCAAGCGCAGATCCAAGGAAGCCGCGCGCGGACCCCCGCAAGCTCGTGTGCCGTGCTGCTTGTCTTGGGGGAGCCAGGAGGTGCCGATATGCGGCTACTGCCCGGACCTCTCCCGGGGTGCGTTGTGACCTGATGTTTTCAAAGCGAATCCAGCGGTGGGGACGAGGGCCTCCCAGGAGGCCCAGAAAGGCGCACACGAGGGCAGGGTAGCGGTGTGGGTGCCTTTTCCTCCTCCGAGCTGTTCTTCTTGGAGAGCGGGGATCAGAGCGGGGGGGTGAGAGGCAACATCAGCGGGGGAGGGGGAAGAGCTCAGGGGAGACCCTGGAAATCGTGATTGCAGATGTCGTGACCTTCTTGCGCCTCGATCAAGTTCCTCCCCTTCCCCGAGCCGCTTCCCCCCGCCCCCCGCCCGATGCAAACGGCGGTCCGCCAGAGCGCCGGCGCCCCTCGATGTCTTCGATGAGAGGACCCCACGAAGAGGAATCGCCTGGGGGAGCTTTTGGGGTGCGTAGGGATGCAGGGACCGACAGAGGAGTGAGGAGGAGGAGGAGGAGGAGGAGGAGGAGGAGGATGGAGGAGGAGGAGGAGAGGAGGGGAGGAGGAGGAGGAGGAGGAGGAGGAGGAGGAGGAGGAGGAGGAGGAGCTGATGGGCACAGGCCGCCGCGCCGCCCCTGTCGCTCCACAGGAGCGCCGCGACTGGCGCGAAGGCCGCAGAGCGGGCGGCCCGAGGCCCCCCCCCCCGCCCCCCAGCCCTGCGCCCTTCGGGCCCGCCCTGGGCGCCCCCCTGGGCGACTTGGGCCTCGCGGGGGCCTGTCGGGCCTGCCCCCGCGCCCCGAGCAGCTCGAGGCGGAGGCGCTCCGCGGCGCCTGGCCTGGCTGGGGCCCTCGCCGAGTCCCGGGGGGGCCGCGGGCAACACGGACGATGCCGAGCTGGCCCCAGGAAGATCGAGCAGGGACCGACCGTCCCAGCATTTCTGTAGGCCTACCACGAAATTATCTTGGAACCTAAACATGTTCTAAGACCAAGAGCAATGTTCTTAGAACATGAACCCGATGTGTTAGAACAAGACAGACCCAGCCAGACATATTCTAAGAACATTTCGTGCAAACCAAACAAGGTTCTTAGAACATTCTTTGGTATGCCTATAGGCGAGCCAAGACGCTTCGCCACTGCAAGAAGGTCCAGACCTCCGGGGGGGCCCGCATGGAGAAAGTCAACAAAGGCAGCATCGGGCATTCGGGGGCCGTGGGCGGGGGGCCCGTCCCGAGGGATATACTGCGCACCGACCAGAAAAAAACAGGACGATTACGACGCCCGTTTTCCTGCCGCTGGAGGGCCGCATCGCGTCCCGGCAAGGGATGTGCACGCGGTTCGGGCTCGCTGCCGGCTATGTCGCGCACCTGGCCCTGGCAACAAAACGCACGCGCCTGTTTATACGAACGCCGCCCTTCGCTTCAGGTGCGGCGGGAAATGCCGTTGGGCGACAGTCTCCTCCGGCCGCACGGCGCTTTCTGAGCGGGGGCCCCCCGGCAGGATCGCCTCGACGCGCCAGCTCCAGGGCACAGCCTGCCCGCGCGGTGCTCGGCCACGAGCTGGAGGCTCCCTGGATGTCCTGACGAGGCGGGCGGTGGGCGCCGCCCTGATCCTGCATCGCTCCACCCCGCCGATGGTCACGAAAACCAGTGAGCCGCCATCGAGCGACACCTGCAGGAGCAGCGCTGGAAGCAAATGAACTGTGAAGGTCAGGCCCGCGGACAGCGCCAGGAGGTCGCACTGACCATGAATCCAGCCGCAGGCCACGGCGGTGCCGTCGCTCCTGAGCAGCACCGTGTGGATCCCTCCAGCGGCAACCTGCGTGTAGGTCAGGCCCGCGGGCAGCGCCGGGAGGTCGCACTGACCATACTGGTTCCAGCCGCAGGCCACGACGGTGCCGTCGCTTCTGAGCAGCACCGTGTGGCCATGTGCAGCGGCGACCTGCGTGTAGGTCAGGCACGCAGGCAGCGCTGGGAGGTCGCACTGACCAGCACGATTGTCGCCGCAGGCCACGGCGGTGCCGTCGCTCCTGAGCAGCACCGTGTGGCGCCATCCAGCGGCGACCTGCGTGTAGGTCAGGCCCGCGGGCAGCGCCGGGAGGTCGCTCTGACCATCAGCATTCCAGCCGCAGGCCACGGCGGTGCCGTCGCTCCTGAGCAGCACCGTGTGGCGCCCTCCAGCGGCGACCTGCGTGTAGGTCAGGCCCGCGGGCAGCGCCGGGAGGTCGCACTGACCAAAATCATTGCTGCCGCGGGCCACGGCGGTGCCGTCGCTCCTGAGCAGCACCGTGTGGGGCCATCCAGCGGCGACCTGACTGTAGGTCAGGCCCGCGGGCAGCGCCGGGAGGTCGCACCGACCATCAGCATTGCTGCCGCGGGCCACGGCGGTGCCGTCGCTCCTGAGCAGCACCGTGTGGCACCCTCCAGCGGCGACCTGACTGTAGGTCAGGCCCGCGGGCAGCGCCGGGAGGTCGCACTGACCAGCATGATTGTCGCCGCGGGCCACGGCGGTGCCGTCGCTCCTGAGCAGCACCGTGTGGCCATCTCCAGCGGCCAGCATCTGCAGCAAACGAGGGAAGGGTAGCGGCGTGGGTACCTTGTCCTCCTCTGAGCCAGCGCGGAACGCTGCAGTGGAAGCGAGGGCGCGTACGCGCGACCTGGCGCGTGCAGCTTGCGCGCGGATGCCCGGGCAGACTGCCCCGTCTCTCCCTCTCCACGGAGCCTGGGCCCCTCGAGCCGCGGTCCCGAGAGAGAGGCCCGGGGGCCTGCCCCGAGGTCCGACGCTGGAAGATAGAGGCAACATCGCGGACCGTCGCGACCAGAGCCCGGCGGGGAGCGAGGGGCGGAAGTGAGGAGGAGGTGGCCTTCTCAGAAGGCGGCGGGATTTCTCAGGAGCCCTCGCGCCTTCCGGGAAGCTTTCTGTGCCTTCGGGGGAGGCTTCGGAAACATACCATCAGGCTGGGGGACTTCCGAACCTTTTGAGAAGGCCTCCTCCTTCTCACTTCCCCCCTCGCTCGCCGCGGGAAAATAGATGCACCATCGCAAACAGTCGCGACCAGAGCCCTGGACTTATGTTACTCCCATCGTACTTAAGGACCATACCCCAGAAATGTGCTGTCGAGCACCCAGGCAAGTATCGAGACAGTGTCTGCCCGACACGCTGGCGAAATGTCGAACGAGTATCGCCTGCCAGGGCCCGACACGTGAACACCCTCCGGTGTCGGCATTTTCATGGCGCTCGAAATTCGCTCTGGCGGTCAAGGCTGAAGTGTGTTGGAACATCTTCACCCTAGACCCGATCACCCTGCTGCATGTGTCGAGCAGGATGGATCCGTGATGGCCCCGGGACCCGAAGCCAAGCCACCACGCCAGGTGTGAAAACACTGCAGCGCTCGGATCTCGGGGTGCTGCGACCGTCGCCGATATCCAGGCCCGCGCCTCGAGCAATCCTGCCAAGCGCCTCGAGCAGTCCTGCCAGGCAGAGGCACGGCCGCCCCCCTCGCCCTGGGCGGGGGCTCGGTGCTTGGGTACGTCGCATCCGGTCCACAGGGGAGCTCGGCCCGAGGAAGCCCAGCTGCCCAAGGCCGTGGGACGTGGAGCGCCCCGTACGTTTTTTGGCGGATTCGCGGCCCTCGCGCGCAGCGTCGGGGAGGATCAGGGCGAGCAGACGGCAAAGAGCCAACGCGCCCGGCTGGAGCGTCCGTGCACCCGATGCCGTCGCCGAGTCCGCTGGCTCCCTGGCCGACCAGACGACGCGGCGGTGCATGTTCCAGGGCTCCCGGCCCGCGGGCCCCGCCCCCCCAGATGGGACGGGTCCCGGGGAACCGCGGGCCCCCTGGCTCCACATCGAGCCGCATCGGCGATGCATCGGCGATGCATCGGCGATGCGACGCGGGCCTTGGAACAGAGTTATATATATATATACACATATATATATACACATATACCTACCTACCTACCTACCTACCTACCTACCTACCTACCTACCTACCGACCGACCGACCGACCGACCGACCGACCGACCGACCGACCTACCTACCTACCTACCTACCTACATACATACATACATACGCATGCATGCATGCATGCATGCATGCATGCATACACACAATCACACACACATATACATATATATATATATATATACATACACGAGTGTACCGGCTCGCTGCGCTTCGCCTTTACAACTTTGGTCGCATGGCGCCTGGGAATCGTTCTGGGACACATGGCCGGCAATGCTTGTCGCTGTCGTAGGGCTCATGGGAGGCCGTTGGGCCTTCGGGCGTATAGGGATCGGAGGACCCAGTGTGCATAGGGCTCAAGAGGCTTGTTTAGGCCGCAGAGGCCGTATGGCTCATAGGGCTTTGGCTTCGGAAGATGTCCCTGGCGCCTTCGGCGCCAGGGACGGGTTTGAACATCTCGGGACCTCCTTTTGGCCTTGTGGCCCTTCGCGCTGGTCTCTGGGTCCTCCAGGGGTGTTCTGGCGCCTCATGAGCTTCCATGTAGGCCTTGTGGGGTCGGGATGGCTCGGATTTCGTTGTGGTTTCGCGTTTCTTCTCTTGGGCGTTCTCGCGAGCAGTTCTTCTTGAAGCCCTCCTCGGGCAGTCTTTGAGGCCGTCTGGGCCGTCTTGCGGCTTTCTGAGCTGTCTTAGGGTGTTGCCTAGGGGTCTCTTGGGGCCGCCGTCGTTGCGGTCTTGGGGTGTTTTTTTTTTTAAACTGTCGCCGAGATTTCGGGGCGGAACGACGAGGACGCTAAAATTTATAAGAGAACAGTGAACAGTGTTGACGGTTCGCGTATCCCCACCAGCCCATCCAGAAACGATCGGGTAGTTGAGGCAATCTGGGAAGCGGGAGAGCATGCAGAATCTCAAAAGGCGAGAGAAGCCGCGAGTTGGACCAGGAGGAAGCGCGGGGAGGCGGAGGAGGAGGAGGAGGAGGAGGAGGAGGAGGAGGAGGAGGAGGAGGAGGAGGGGGAGGGACAGGAGGAGGAGGAGGAGGAGGAGGAGGAGGAGGAGGAGAGAAGAGAAGGAGCAGAAGGAGGAGGAGGAGGAGGAGGAGGAGAGAAGAGAAGGAGCAGAATGAGGAGAAAAGGGGGAGGAGGAAAAGGAGGAGGAGAAGGACGAGGGAGGAGGGAGGAGGATAAGACTAAAGAGACGGACGGGGTAGGAGAGAGGAGGGAGGAGGAAATATGAGGAGGAGCAGGCGGACGAAGAGGAAGAGGAGGCGAAGGAGGAACAGGAAGAGTAGGAGAGGGCGGGCGGAAGGGCCACAGGCCTCTCGAAGTCTCTCGGGCTGCATTTGGGAGCGCACTGCAGGATGATTGGAACGTTTTGGGGGCCTCTTGGAAAAGGTACGTAGCAGCGCGTCAGTTGATCGAACATCGTTTTGGAGGCGTTCGCGGCACGTCTCTGGATGCCTTCGTAGCACGTCGGAGGATCAAACATCCCTTTGCCCAAACCAGCGCGCGATGCATGTTTATTGAATGGCAGGGTAGCTTGTCATGCGCACGCGCGCAATGCATGGAGCGTAGTTGAATGTTTTCGCTGTTCTCCAGTATTGATTCAAAATCTCGTTTTCTTTCCTGCGTGGCGATAGTTTCGACGAGTCGAGGGTAGGGGTATTGATCGACCAGCGTGGTCGTGTGTTGGCCATGGTGTACAGGATCGAGCGGTCGATTGCGCGCGCATACCGAACCAACTGTACAGTGCTCTTCTGAATCGTTTATTGCGTGGGCAACAGGCCGAACGCAGTAAGCAATCGTCGTGGGCTTCGCAGCATTAAAGAGCCCGGCCGCCGTAACCCAAAATGTCCCCTTTGGAAACGCCTGCGTAGGAGTTCGTCTCCATATATTTAACTGCCCAGGAGCCCGTCTCCATAGATTCGAAACACAGATTTGTTTGCCACCAAATCATACAGCAGCCTGACATTATTCGACGCGTTTGCACACGCGTTTTCTTCACCTTTTGATTATATTCCGTTCGAACTTGGTGTCATAGCGAGGGAACTGATGCACCGCCCCCCAAAACCGCACCATGTGATAAGCGCAATCGTCCACGCCTGGGAACAATCGGAGACTGTTGATGGCTTGTGGAGCTGTACACTGCTTCCCTGCATAAAGAAGCAAACCATGTGATGTTTTGAAACACGTGGCTTCATGATCTGCCTGGGGCCATGCCACAACGCCCCGCACACTGGTATGACAAGATATCGGCCCCGTCCAATACGGCAAGCCCATATTTTGTTTTGAAAGCGGTTGTTTCTTGACGTCCCTTAAACAAGCGACCGCCAGCGAAATATATGATAGTTTCGCTGTTTCGCTTCATCAGATAGAACACGCACGAGCCTGGTGCATCGTATCTGGCGCGCAGCCATAGCATCAGACAATTTGGACCAGGCATGACGAACGCACTCCACAGAAAATAAACATAAAATAAATAATTCTGAAGCCGACATCATTGGGATTTTGCCAAACATCCCAAATTGAATAATAATGTGCCAAAACTGTCTGCATTTTGTTTGGTTGTGTGCCTGACGACTGGCGCCTCCTTTGGTTTCTTGCTTAGACCTGTCTGAATTACCTCGAGACTTTGGCCTTTGAAGCCGGGGACTTCCATGGCAAGGCCACTTCCTTTACCATGTGGTTAAACTGCCACAGAAGACGACCGCGAGCCTGCGAGCCAACGTCCTGGCGTGACAGGAGGTTATGGCGCTTGGTGATCATCCGGTAAACTTCCACAGCCCTCCGGGCGTCTGATTTGGCTTCACGAAAATCTTGTTCTTTTCTCTCCCAAAGTCCCACGTCCTCCTGCTAACCCATCCCTTGTGCCTGGAAGGGGGGGTTTCAGGCCAATGGGCAGCGCCCTACAAGATAGCCGAATATTGATCCGACAGGGGACTCAGGAGCCCCAGATGGCCTCCAATAAAGCTGGAGGTCGAACGACCTCCAAAAGGCGCCAAAACGATACGAAACCGTTTCCCCGGGAACCGTTTCCCCGGAACCGCTTCCCCGGGACCGTTTCCCCGGAGGACCGTTTCCCCGGAGACCTCTTGGGACCGCTTCCCCGGAGGAGCGTTTCCCCGGGACCGTTTCCCCCGTTCCGTTTCCCCGGGAACGCTTGCCTGGAACCGTTTCCCCCGATCCGTTTCCCCGGAGCCGGTTCCCCAGAACCGTTTCCCCGCAGCCGGTTCCCCTGGACCGTTTCCCCGGTGCACCGTTTCCCCGGAACCGCTTCCCCGGAACCTAGCGGGCTCGGGTCGGGCGGGCGGGACATTCAAACAGAATGCATCATCGAGTTGGCACCCGAGTACCCAAACGGGCGGGACGGGTCCGGCGGGCCGGCGGACCCGAACGGGCGGACCCAAACGGGCTCGGGTCGGGCGGGCGGGACATTCAAGTAGAATACATCATCGAATTGGCACGCGAGTACCCTGACGGGCGATGCACCATCGAGTTGGCACGCGAGTACCTTAACGGGCGAGACGGTCCCGGCGGGCGGGCGGACCCTAACGGGAAAGGTCGGGTCGGGTCGGGCGGGCCGGACATTAAAGTATGAAGTGCCATCGAGTTGGCACGCGAGTACCCTAACGGGCGGGAGGGTCCGGCGGGCGGGCGGACCCTAACGGGCGGGACGGGTCGGGTCGGGCGGGCGGACCCTAACGGGCGGGACGGGTCGGGTCGGGCGGGCAGGACATTAAAGTATGATGCGCCATCGAGTTGGCACGCGAGTATCCTAACGGGCGGGACGGGTCGGGCGGGCGGACCCTAACGGGCGGGACGGGTCGGGTCGGGCGGGCGGACCTAACGGGCGGCCGGGTCGGGTCGGGCTCGGGCGGGATATAAAAGTATGATGCATCATCGAGTGGCAGCGCATACGATACACGGCGGGGCACGGGTCGGCGAGCGGGGCGGACCCTAACGGCGGGCCGGGCGGGCCGAGGGCGGGGTCGGGTTCGGGGCGGACCCTAAAGGGCGGGACGGGTCGGGTCGGGCGTGCGGACATTCACAGGGTATGGATGCGCCTCGAGTTGCTGCTCGGGAGTACCTAACGGGCGGGTCCGTCGGGGTCGGGTCGGGTCGGGCGGGCGGGACATTAAAGTATGATGCATCATCAAGTTGGCACGCGAATGCCCTAACGGGCGGGACGGGTCCAGCGGGCGGGCGGACGGGTCGGGTCGGCCGGGGGGGCCCTCACGGGCGGGACGGGTCGGGTCGAGCGGGCGGGACACACAATAATGGTGCATCATCGAATTGGCACGCGAGAACCCTGACGGGCGGGACGGGCCCGGCGGGCGGACCCTAACAGGCGGGTCGGGTCGGGTCCGGCGGACATAAGTATGGTGCGTCATCGAGTTGGCACGCGAGTACCCTAACGGGCGTGGCGGGTCGGGCTGGCGGACCCTAACGGGCGGGACGGGTCGGGTCGGGCGGGACAATTAAAGTAGATGCATCATCGAGTTGCACGCGAAATGCACTAACGGGCGGGGACGGGTCCGGCGGGCCGGGCGGGACGGGTTCGGGTCGGCTCGGGCGGACCCCTCACGGGGCCGGGAGGGTCGGGTCGAGCGGAGGGACATAAAATAATGGTGGCATCATCGATTCGGCAAGCCGTACCCTAACGGGCGGGACGGGTCCGGCGGGCGGACCCTAACGGGCGGGTCGGGTCGGGCCGGGCGGACATTAAAGTATGGTGCGCCATCAAGTTGGCACGCGAGTACCCTAACGGGCGGGGCGGGTCCGGCGGGCGGGCGGACCCTGACGGGCGGAACGGGTCGGGCGGGCGGACCCTAACGGGCGGGACGGGTCGGGTCGGGCGCGGTCGGGTTGGGGTCGGGCGGGCGGGACATAAAGATGATGCACACCATTCGGGGAGGGTTTGGAACGCGATTACCCTGACGGGCGGGACGGGTCGGGTCGGGCCGGGCGGACCCTAACGGGCGGGACGGGTCGGGTCGGGCGTGCACGACATTAAAGAATGATGCACCATCGAGTTGGCACGCAAATACCCGAACGGGCGGGACGGGTCGGGCGGACGGACCCTAACGGGCGAGACGGGTCGGGTCGGGCGGGCGGACCCTAACGGGCGGGTCGGGTCGGGTCGGGCGGGCGCGACATTCAACCGTGATGCACCATCGAGTTGGCACGCGAGTACCCTAACGGGCGGGACGGGTCCGGCAGGCGGGCGGACCCTGACGGGCGGGACGGGTCGGGTCGGGCGGGCGGACCCTAACGGGCGGGACGGGTCGGGTCGGGCGGGCAGGACAGTACGGTATGATGCGCCATCGAGTTGGCACGCGAGTACCCTAACGGGCGGGACGGGTCGGGCGGGCGGCCCCTAACGGGCGGGACGGGTCGGGTCGGGTCGGGCAGGACGGGTCGGGTGGGTGGCCCTCGATGATGGATGAGGGAGGAGAGGGGAGGAGGAAGTAGGGAGGGATGAGGGATGTGGGGCGGGGGGACGTAGCGGCAACGAGGGATGGGGGAGGGCGGGAGGGCAGAGAGGGATGGATGAGGAGGAGGAGGAAGAAGAGGAGGAGGAGGAGCAGCAGCAGCGGCAACAGCAGCAGCAGTGTAATGAGAGAGAGTAGCAGGAGGGAATCGCCTCTGTGGAACCGTTCCTGTGGAACCGGTCCTGTGGAACCTGCAGTCCTGTGGAACCGGGCTTATGGAACCGGTTCTGTGGTACCGGTCCTGCGGAACCGGTCCTGTGGAACCGGTTCCGTGGAACTGGTTCTGCAGAACCAGTCCTGTTGAACCGGTCTTTGTTGAACCGGTCCTTGCTGAACTGGTCGTCTGTTGAACCGGTGTCTGTTGAACTGGTCGTCTGTTGAACCGGTCCCTGTTGAACCGGTCGTCTGTTGAACCGGTCTTCTTCCGCCAAAACAGCTGCACGGTTCCAGGCGCCAGTCGAGCGTTCAAAGGGTTCCAAGACTCCAAAAACCTGCAAAAACAGATGGGTCCGAGAGCACGCTGTCCGGTTCGAATCATTTCAGGGGAGTCCCGGGGGATTGCGGGGTCAGTTGCGTTTTTCCTCGGGCGGCCCCGGAAACTCGAAAAGTCCCAGAAAGAACGCAGAATGCCGAAGACGGCCTCCAAGACGGTGCGAAAGGGCCCCGAGTCGCCCGAAGATCGGCCCAAGATGCCCAAGATGGCCCGAAGACGGCCCAAGAAGCCTCCAAGACGTCCCACGGGGCTTCCAAGAGCACCCCCAAGAAGGCCCCGAGAGGCCACAATCATTGAATGGGGGAACGTACCTTTTTCGCATATACGACTTGTCGGCCATCACGGCGTTGAAGACGGTTCCAAGTTCCCCAAAAGAGGCCCCAAGAGGTCCCCAGGACGCCCCAATGAGGCCCCCCAAAACAGCCCTTTCCTCCTCCACTCCTCCTCCTCCTCCTCCTCCTCCCTCCTCCTTCCTCCTCCTCCTCCTCCTCCTCCTCCTCCTCCTCCTCCTCCTCCTCCTCCCCCTCCTCCTCACCTCCTCCTCCTCCTCCTCCTCCTCCTCCTCCTCCTCCTCTTCCTCCCCTTCCCTTGCTCCTCTTGCTCTCGCTCCTCCTCTGCCTCCTCCTCCTCCTCCCCCTCGGCGCCACGTGGTCGTATTTGCGCCCTGTGCGGCTGCGCACACCTCGCGTGATTTCGGTTTCAAAGGGCAAGGGCGACGGAGGCGACGTGTGACAGAAGTGTGCGAAAGCGCCTCGTCCGCGCAGACCTCGCGTGATTTCGGTTTGAAAGCAAGTGCGAAGGCGGCGACGTCTTGTCGAAGTGTCCGGGGGCGCGCTGTCCAGACAGTTCGAAGACATCGAAATCCAAGGGCAAAGGCAACGGAGGCGACGTGGTCACTCGAATAATTGATAGCGGGGGATTGCAAATCCCCCGTCTTTTTTTTGTCTCTCTCTCTCTCTCTTTGACCCGTGGCCTCGAAGACGGCCCCTAGAGATTTTCAATACCTCCCCAGAGAGCCGCAAGAGGGCCCCAAGACCCACCAAAGGAACTCCAAGAGAGCCCTAACAGGCAGCACGGGGATCCCAACAGGGTATATTGGAGGGGGTCTGCAATGGGAGCTGACTGGCCCATGTATGCTCAATATATCGCTGATGTATGTGATCGGGTACGATTGGCATCCAATGTTGGCGGTCATGGAGGGCTAGTCGTTCGTGCCCGCGCGTTGCCCGCGCGGGCAAACGCGCCGTCCATCCATTATCGTTCATGCGTGCAGGCGTTCTTGCATATCGCGCGTGGGGCGGCGAAGTGGAATGCAAGTGTGTCTTGATTGTGCGATTGATAATCGAGTATGTTCCCAAACCATGACTTGTCGACCCCTTTGACAGATTTGGAATGGGCCCCGCGATTTTCCCAAAATGTGCATTCACACTTTCCTTTTTCCGAATATGTGAATTCACATTCTGGCCCTTTCATGAAGATTTCCATACAAAAGTCCAAGATGCGAATTCACGCCATCCTCCTTCCCAGAGTGTGAATTCACATTTTCCTTTTCCCAACATGTGAATTCACATGTTGCTTTTCCCCACAATGTAAATTCACATGTTGCCCTGGCCCTCAAGGTCCATGTCAGATTGGCTGGGCAGATTTTGACACTCACCCCGCCGCTTTTATTCCAACCTTCTCTTCTCGCGCCCTCAGCGCACGTTGCTTTCGTCGCTTTTCCGCAGCCCCCCGACTCCTTGCTTCGTCTACCCTCAAGTCTCGCGCGCGGGTGCAGGCGGGGAGCTTCAATTGGCTCCACATCGAGCCGCATCGGCGATGCATCGGCGATGCGGCGCGATCCTCCGACCCCATCGACTCCGACCCCATCTAATTAGGAGGCCTACAGACGCACGGAGCCCCACGCATGATGAGCGCGACCTCGAAGCATCCCGGGATCTCAAGCCACTGCAGCGTTTGGGTGCCCAGGGGGAGGCAAAGGGCCCCCGGCCCCCGGAGGGGGGCGGCCAACGGCTCTCCGGCGCCCCGCCTGGGCACCCCCGGAAACGCCTCGGCGAGGCGCAGCTTCTGAGAGCACCCCGAGCGCACGGGCGCTAAGCTCTCGAGAGTATACGCCGGCCGCTATCCTGGAATCGGCGCCGGAACACTCTGCTCCGCGCCAGAGGAGCGCGCCGGAGGAGCGCGCCAGAGGCGCCGCCAGGGGCCTTGATGCAAGCGCAGATCCAAGGAAGCCGCGCGCGGGCCCCCGCAAGCTCGTGTGCCGTGCTGCTTTGTCTTGGGGGAGCCAAGAGGTACCGATATAATGGCTACTGCCCGGACCTCTCCCGGGGTGCGTTGTGACCTGATTTTTCCAAAGCGAATCCAGCGGTGGGGACGAGGGCCTCCCAGGAGGCCCAGAAAGGCGCACGCGAGGGCAGGGTAGCGGTGCAGGTGCCTTTTCCTCCTCCGAGCTGTTCTTCTTGGAGAGCGGGGATCAGAGCGGGGGGGTGAGAGGCAACATCAGCGGGGGAGGGGGAAGAGCTCAGGGGAGACCCTGGAAATCCTGTCCCGGGGCCCGGTGAAGGCCCCGGAACACCGACAGACCAAGCATCGACCGCTCTCCTCTGATTCGCTGAAGGCTCGGATCTCTACGCCTGGGCACGAAGGCGTCAGCGCGGAACCCGAAGAAAAACAAGAGCTACAGCTTCCCCCCATCCTCCTCCTCCTCCTCCTCCTCCTCCTCCTCCTCCTCCTCCTCCTCTTCCTCCTCCTCCCCCTCCTCCTCCTCCTCCTCCTCCTCCTCCTCCTCCTCCTCAGACCTCTCCTGGGGCGCGCCCTGGCCCGCCTTTCGCGGCGAGTCCAGCCGCGGTGCCGAGGGCCTCCCAGGAGGCCCTAGAGCTGATGGGCACTTGCGCTGCATCAGAAAGCGCAAGATCGCATAAGAAGGGCATGCGTCGCATAAGAAGGCCATGCGCTGATGCACGCCATGCGTCGCATAAGAAGGCCTGGACTCATCATAGAAACCACTTGGCAGGCGACACGCTGTGTCCACCTATGCGAGCGTGCTGCCAACAGCACCATGGGGACTTGCTTCCACTGTGGGTGGCGAAGCATAGCCGTGCGAGCATCGCGCGAGGAGGCGGCAGGGGCGCCGAGGCGAGGGAGGAGGGGAACACGCTGGAGTGAGCTTCTTGGGGTGCGCAAGGATGCAGGACCGCAGAGGAGGAGGAGGAGGAGGAGGAGGAGGAGGAGGAGGAGGAGGAGGAGGAGCTGATGGGCACAGGCCGCCGCGACGCCCCTGTCGCTCCACAGGAGCGCCGCGACGGGCGCGAAGGCCGCAGAGCGGGCGGCCCGAGCCCCCCCCCCACCCCCCCCAGCCCTGCGCCCTTCGGGCCCGCCCTGGGCGCCCCCCTGGGCGACTGGGGCCGCGCGGGGCCCTGTCGGGCCTGCCCCCGCGCCCCGAGCAGCTCGAGGCGGAGGCGCTTCGCGGCGCCTGGCCTAGCTGGGGCCCTCGCCGAGTCCCGGGGGGCCGCGGGCAAAACGGACTCGGGATGAGGAGCTGGCCCCAGGAAGATTGAGCAGGGACCGACCGTCCCAGCATTTCTACAGGCCTACCCCAAACATGTTCTAAGAACAAGAGCAATGTTCTTAGAACATGAACCCGATGTGTTAAAACAAGACAGACTCAGCCAGGCAGATTCTAAGAACATTTCGTGCAAACCCAAAAAGGTTCTTAGAACATTCTTTGGTATGCCTATAGGCGAGCCAGGACGCTTCGCCACTGCAAGAAGGTCCAGACCTCCGTGGGGGCCCGCATGGAGAAAGTCAAAAAAGGCAGCATCGGGGGCCTGGGCGGGGGCCACGTCCCGAGGGAAACTGCACGGCGACCAGAAAACATACATACGACGCCGTTCCTGCCGCTGGAGGGCCGCATCGCGTCGGCAAGGGGCGGCATGGGGTCGGCGCCGCGTCGGCGATGTCGCGCACCTGCCCTGGCAACAAACGGCACGCGCTCTGTTTATACGAACGCCGCCCTCCGCTTCAGGCTGCGGCGGGAAATGCGCCGGCGACCGTCTCCTCGGCCGCGGCGCTGAGCGGGCGGCCCCCCGGCAGGATCGCCTCGACGCGCCAGGCTCCGGGGCCCAGCCTGCCCGCGCGGTGCTCGGCCACGAGCTGGAGGTGGATGTCTGCGAGGCGGGCGGTGGGCGCCGCCCTGATCCTGCATCGCTCCACCCCGCCGATGGTGACGAAAACCATGGAGCCGCCATCGAGCGACACCTGCAGGAGCAGCGCTGGAAGCAAATGAGCTGTGTAGGTCAGGCCCGCGGGCAGCGCCGGGAGGTCGCACTGACCATCATCATTCCAGCCGCAGGCCACGGCGGTGCCGTCGCTCCTGAGCAGCACCGCGTGGCGCCCTCCAGCGGCGACCTGCGTGTAGGTCAGGCCCGCGGGTAGCGCCGGGAGGACGCACTGTCCATCATCATTGTCGCCGCAGGCCACGGCGGTGCCGTCGCTCCTGAGCAGCACCGTGTGGCGCCCTCCAGCGGCGACCTGCGTGTAGGTCAGGCCCGCGGGACGCGCCGGGAGGTCGCACTGACCATCAGCAATCAGGCCGCAGGCCACGGCGGTGCCGTCGCTCCTGAGCAGCACCGTGTGGCTCCCTCCAGCGGCGACCTGCGTGTAGGTCAGGCCCGCGGGCAGCGCGTGGAGGTCGCACTGACCATCAGCAATCAGGCCGCAGGCCACGGCGGTGCCGTCGCTCCTGAGCAGCACCGTGTGGCAATCTCCAGCGGCGACCTGACTGTAGGTCAGGCCCGCGGGCAGCGCCGGGAGGTCGCACCGACCATCAGCATTGCTGCCGCGGGCCACGGCGGTGCCGTCGCTCCTGAGCAGCACCGTGTGGCTCCCTCCAGCGGCGACCTGACTGTAGGTCAGGCCCGCGGGCAGCGCCGGGAGGTCGCTCTGACCAAAAGCATTCCAGCCGCGGGCCACGGCGGTGCCGTCGCTCCTGAGCAGCACCGTGTAACTCTCCAGCGCGTAGTGGTCGGGGCCAGCCCGCGGGCCAGCGCCGTGAGGTGCGGGCTGACACAAGCTTGAAGTTCCCGCGGGCCACGCGTGCACTCCCGCTCCCTGAGCAGCCCGTGTGGCATCTCCAGAGCCAGCAATCTCAGCAAACGCAATCGAGACCAGCTGGGTACCTTGTCCTCCTCTGAGCCAGCGCGGAACGCTGCAGTGGAAGCGAGGGCGCGTACGCGCGACCTGGCGCGTGCAGCTGACGCGCGGAAGCCCGGGCAGACTGCCCCGTCTCTCCCTCTCCACGGAGCCTGGGCCCCTCGAGCCGCGGTCCCGAGAGAGAGGCCCGGGGGCCTGCCCCGAGGTCCGACGCTGGAAGATAGAGGCAACATCGCAGACAGTTCGCGACCAGAGCCCGGCGGCGAGCGAGGGGCGGAAGTGAGGAGGAGGTGGCCTTCTCAGAAGGCGGCGGGATTTCTCAGAAGCCCTCGCGCCTTCCGGGAAGCTTTCTGTGCCTTCGGGGAAGGCTCAGGAAACATACCATCAGGCTGGGGGACTTCCGAACCTTTTGAGAAGGCCTCCTTCTTCTCACTTCCCCCCTCGCTCGCCGCCGGAAAATAGATGCACCATCGCAAACAGTCGCGACCAGAGCCCTGGACTTCTGTTACTCCCATCGTACTTTAGGACCATACCCAGGCAAGTATCGCCTGCCAGGGCCCGACACGTGAACACCCTCCGGTGTCGGCATTTTCATGGCGCTCGAAATTCGCTCTGGCGGTCAAGGCTGAAGTGTGTTGGAACATCTTCACCCTAGACCCGATCACCCTGCTGCATGTGTCGAGCAGGATGGATCCGTGATGGCCCCGGGACCCGAAGCCAAGCCACCACGCCAGGTGTGAAAACACTGCAGCGCTCGGATCTCGGGGTGCTGCGACCGTCGCCGATATCCAGGCCCGCGCCTCGAGCAATCCTGCCAAGCGCCTCGAGCAGTCCTGCCAGGCCAGAGGCACGGCCGCCCCCCTCGCCCTGGGAGGGGGCTCGGTGCACGTCGCCTGGTCGGCAGGGGAGCTCGGCTCGTAGACGCCCCAGCTGCCCAGGCCGTGGGACGCTGGAGCGCCCGTACGTTTTTTGGCGATCGCGGCCTCGCGCGCAGCGTCGGGGCGGAGCAGGGCGAGCAGACGGCACAGAGCCAACGCGCCCGGCTGGAGCGTCCGTGCACCCGATGCCTTCGCCGAGTCCGCTGGCTCCCTGGCCGACCAGACGACGCGGCGGTGCATGTTCCAGGGCTCCCGGCCCGCGGGCCCCGCCCCCCCAGATGGGATGGGTCCCAGGGAACCGCGGGCCCCCTGGCTCCACATCGAGCCGCATCGGCGATGCATCGGCGATGCATCGGCGATGCGACGCGGGCCTTGGAACAGAGTTATATATGTATATATACATATACATATACACATATATATACACACATACCTACCTGCCTACCTACCTACCTACCTACCTACCTACCTACATACATACATACATACATACATACATACATACATACATACACACATACACACAATCACACACACATACATATACATGTATATATATTATATATTTGTATATATATATATATATATGTCACGAGTGTACCGGCTCGCTGCGCTTCGCCTTTACAACTTTGGTCGCATGGCGCCTGGGAATCGTTCTGGGACACATGGCCGGCAATGCTTGTCGCTGTCGTAGGGTTCATGGGCGGCCGTTGGGCCTTCGGGCGTATAGGGATCGGAGGAGCCAGTGTGCATAGGGCTCAAGAGGCTTGTTTAGGCCGCAGAGGCCGTATGGCTCATAGGGCTTTGGCTTCGGAAGATGTCCCTGGCGCCTTCGGCGCCAGGGACGGGTTTGAACATCTCGGGACCTCCTTCTGGCCTTGTGGCCCTTCGCGCTGGTCTCTGGGTCCTCCATGGGGTGTTCTGGCGCCTCATGAGCCTTCATGTAGGCCTGTGGGGCTGGATGGCTCGGATTGTGGTTTCGCGTTTCTTCTCTTGGGCGTTTCTCGGAGCAGTCTTGAAGCCCTCTTCGGGCAGTCTTTGAGGCCGTCTTGTGCCGTCTTGCGGCTTTCTTGAGCTGTCTCAGGGTGTTGCCTAGGGGTCTCTTGGGCCGTCGTTGGCGGTCTTGGGGTGTGTTTTAAAATGTCGCCGAGATTCGGGGCGATGAACTCGGGTAGTTGAAGCAATCTGGCAAGCGGGAGAGCATGCAGAATCTCAAAAGGCGAGAGAAGCCGCGAGTTGGACCAGGAGGAAGCGCGGGGAGGCGGCGGAGGAGGAGGAGGAGGAGGAGGAGGAGGGGGAGGGGGAGGGGGAGGAGGAGGAGGAGGAGGAGGAGGAGGAGGAGGAGGAGGAGGAGGAGGAGGCGGCGGAGGATTAGGAGTAGGGTAGCTAGTCGAATTTTCCGTACTGCTAAAAAGTGGGGAGGAGGAAAAGAGGCGGAGTAGTCCAGCGTGATGCTGTATGCGTATCCCCTACCGATGACGGTGCCTGGTCGGATCGAGGCGGGATTCGGACCTCTGCGGACTGCCTGAGTCGGACGATAGGCCTAAGGAGTGCGAACCGTCGGACACGGCAGAGTCTGATAGGCCGGGCGGAAGGGCCACAGGCCTCTCGAAGTCTCTCGGGCTGCATTTGGGAGCGCACTGCAGGATGATTGGAACGTTTTGGGGACCTCTTGGAAAAGGTACGTAGCAGCGCGTCAGTTGATCGAACATCGTTTTGGAGGCGTTCGCGGCACGTCTCTGGATGCGTTCGTAGCACGTCGGAGGATCAAACATCTCCTTGCCCAAACCAGCGCGCGATGCATGTTTATTGAATGGCAGGGTAGCTTGTCATGCGCACGCGCGCAATGCATGGAGCGTAGTTTAATGTTTTCGCTGTTCTCCGGTATTGATTCAAAATCTCGTTTTCTTTCCTGCGTGGCGATAGTTTCGACGAGTCGAGGGTAGGGGTATTGATCGACCAGCGTGGTCGTGCGTTGGCCATGGTGTACAGGATCGAGCGGTCGATTGCGCGCGCATACCGAACCAACTGTACAGTGCTCTTCTGAATCGTTTATTGCGTGGGCAACAGGCCGAACGCAGTAAGCAATCGTCGTGGGCTTCGCAGCATTAAAGAGCCCGGCCGCCGTAACCCGAAATGTCCCCTGTGGAAACGCCTGCGTAGGAGTTCGTCTCCATATATTTAACTGCCCAGGAGCCCGTCTCCATAGATTCGAAACACAAATTTGTTTGCCACCAAATCATACAGCAGCCTGACATTATTCGACGCGTTTGCACACGCGTTTTCTTCACCTTTTGATTATATTCCGTTCGAACTTGGTGTCATAGCGAGGGAACTGATGCACCGCCCCCCAAAACCGCACCATGTGATAAGCGTAATCGTCCACGCCTGGGAACAATCGGAGACTGTTGATGGCTTGTGGAGCTGTAAACTGCTTCCCTGCATAAAGAAGCAAACCATATGATGTTTTGAAACACGTGGTTTCATGATCTGCCTGGGGCCATGCCACAACGCCCCGCACACTGGTATGACAAGATATCGGCCCCGTCCAATACGGCAAGCCCATCTTTTGTTTTGAAAGCGGTTGCTTCTTGACGTCCCTTAAACAAGCGACCGCCAGCGAAATATGTGATAGTTTCGCTGTTTCGCTTCATCAGATAGAACACGCACGAGCCTGGTGCATCGTATCTGGCGCGCAGCCATAGCATCAGTACCACAATTTGGACCAGGCATGACGAACGCACTCCACAGAAAATAAACATAAAATAAATAATTCTGAAGCCGACATCATTGGGATTTTGCCAAACATCCCAAATTGAATAGTGATGCCAAAACTGTCTGCATGTGTTGTGGTGCCTGAGACTGGCGCCTCCTTTGGGTTCTCTGCTTAGACTCTGTCTGAATACCTATAGACTTTGGCTTGAAGCCGGGAACTCCATGGCAAGGCACTGCCTTTCCCATGTGGTAAAACTGCACAGAAGATCGACCGCGAAGCCTGCGAGCCAACTTCCTGCGTGACAGGACGGTTATGGCGCTGGTGATCACGGTAACTTCCACCAGCCCTCCGGGCGTTGATGGCTTCACGAAATATTCTCTTTTCTCTCCCAAAGTCCCACATCCTCCTGCCTACCCCATCCCTTGTGCCTGGAAAGGGGGGTTAGGCCAATAGGAGCGCCCAAGATAGCCGAATATGAATCCGACAGAGCCTCAGAGAGCCCCAGATGGCCTCCAATACAGCTGGAGGTCGACGACCTCCAAAAGGCGCCAAAACGATACGAAACCGTTTCCCCGGGAACCGTTCGTTTCCCCGGAACCGCTTCCCCGGGACCGTTTCCCCGGAGGACCGTTTCCCCGGAGACCTCTTCCCCGGGGACCGCTTCCCCGGAGGAGCGTTTCCCCGGGACCGTTTACCCGGTCCGTTTCCCCGGGAACGCTTGCCCGGAACCGTTTCCCCCGATCCGTTTCCCCGGAGCCGGTTCCCCAGAACCGTTTCCCCGCAGCCGGTTCCCCTGGACCGTTTCCCCGGTGCACCGTTTCCCCGGAACCGCTTCCCCGGAACCTAACGGACTCGGGTCGGGCGGGCGGAACATTCAAACAGAATGCATCATCGAGTTGGCACGCGAGTACCCAAACGGGCGGGACGGGTCCGGCGGGCCGGCGGACCCGAACGGGCGGACCCAAACGGGCTCGGGTCGGGCGGGCGGGACATTCAAGTAGAATACATCATCGAATTGGCACGCGAGTACCCTGACGGGCGGGACGGGTCCGGCGGGCGGGCGGACCCTAACGGGCGGGACGGGTCGGGTCGGGTCGGACGGACACTAACGGTCGGGACGGGTCGGGTCGGGCGGGACATAAAGGTGATTCGCCATCGATTTGGCAACGCGAGTCCTAGCGGGGCGAGACGTCCCCGGCCCAGCGGGCGTACCCTAACGGGCGGGACTGGTCGGTCGGCGGGCGGACCCTAACGGGCGGGACTGGTCGGGTCGGGTCGGGCGGACATTAAAGTATGAGTGCCATCGATTGGCACGCGGTACCCTAAACGCGGGACGGTCCGGGGCCGTCGGACCCTACGGGCTGGGACGGGTCGGTCGGGCGGGGCGAACCCTAACGGCGGGACGGGTGGGTCGGGGATCCCAGTCTACTTATTGAGGCGCCATCTTGATTCAACCATCGAGTTGGCACGCGATAAACCCTCACGGGCGGGACGGGTCCGGCGGCCCGGCGGACCCTAACGGGCGGGACGGGTCCGGCGGGCGGGCGGACCCTAACGGGCGGGACGGGTCGGGTCGGGCTGGCGGGATATAAAAGTATGATGCATCATCGAGATGGCACGCGAATACGCTAACGGGCGGGACGGGTCTGGCGCGCGGGCGGACCCTAACGGGCGGGACGGGTCGGGTCGGGTCGGGCGGACTCTAACGGGCGGGACGGGTCGGGTCGGGCGTGCGGGACATTAAAGTGGTGCGTCCCATCGAGTTGGCACGCGAGTACCCTAACGGGCGGGTCGGGTCGGGCGGGCGGACCCTAACGGGCAGGACGGGTCGGGTCGGGCGGGCGGACCCTAACAGGCGGGTCGGGTCGGGTCGGGTGGACATTAAAGTATGGTGCGCCATCAAGTTGGCACGCGAGTACCCTAACGGGCAGGACGGGTCCGGCCGGCGGGCCGGACCCCTGACGGCACGCGGGGGTCGGGCGGCGGACCCTAAACGGGCGGGACGGTCCGGGTCGGGCGGGCGGACCCTAAGGGGCGGGTCGGGTCGGGTCGGGCGGGCGGGACATTAAAGTATGATGCACCATCGAGTTGGAACGCGAGTACCCTGACGGGCGGGACGGGCCCGGCGGGCGGACCCTGACGGGCGGGACGGGTCGGGTCGGGCGGACATTAAAGTATGGTGCGCCATCAAGTTGGCACGCGAGTACCCTAACGGGCAGGACGGGTCCGGCGGGCGGGCGGACCCTGACGGGCGGGACGGGTCGGGCGGGCGGACCCTGGGACGGGTCGGGTCGGGCGGGCGGACCCTAACGGGCGGGACGGTCGGGTCCGGTCGGGCGGGACATTACAGTATGATGTCAACCATCGAGTTGGCACGCGAGTACCCTAACGGGGGGACGGGTCCGGCGGGCGGGCGGACCCTAACGGGCGGGACAGTTCGGGTCGGGTCTTAAAGTATGGTGCGCCATCAAGTTGGCACGCGAGTACCCTAACGGGCGGGACGGGTCCGGCGGGCGGGCGGACCTTGACGGGCGGGGCGGGTCGGGCGGGCGGACCCTAACGGGCGGGACTGGTCGGGTCCGGGCGGCCGGAACCTAACGGCGGACGGGTCGGGTCGTGCGGTCGGACATTACAGTATGATTCAAACCCCTATTGGAAACGCGGAGTACCCTGACGGGCGGGACGGGCCCGGCGGGCGGACCCTAACGGGCGGGACGGGTCGGGTCGGGCGGACATTAAAGTATGGTGCGCCATCGAGTTGGCACGCGAGTACCCTAACGGGCGGGACGGGTCCGGCAGGCGGGCGGACCCTGACGGGCGGGACGGGTCGGGTCGGGCGGGCGGACCCTAACGGGCGGGACGGGTCGGGTCGGGCGGGCAGGACAGTACGGTATGATGCGCCATCGAGTTGGCACGCGAGTACCCTAACGGGCGGGACGGGTCGGGCGGGCGGCCCCTAACGGGCGGGACGGGTCGGGTCGGGTCGGGCAGGACGGGTCGGGTGGGTGGCTCTCGATGATGGATGAGGGAGGAGAGGGGAGGAGGAAGTAGGGAGGGATGAGGGATGTGGGGCGGGGGGACGTAGCGGCAACGAGGGATGGGGGAGGGCGGGAGGGCAGAGAGGGATGGATGAGGAGGAGGAGGAAGAAGAGGAGGAGGAGCAGCAGCAGCAGCAACAGCAGCAGCAGTGTAATGAGAGAGAGTAGCAGGAGGGAATCGCCTCTGTGGAACCCGTCCTGTGGAACCGGTCCTGTGGAACCTGCAGTCCTGTGGAACCGGGCTTATGGAACCGGTTCTGTGGTACCGGTCCTGCGGAACCGGTCCTGTGGAACCGGTTCCGTGGAACCGGTTCTGCGGAACCGGTCCTGTTGAACCGGTCTTTGTTGAACCGGTCCTTGCTGAACTGGTCGTCTGTTGAACCGGTGTCTGTTGAACTGGTCGTCTGTTGAACCGGTCCCTGTTGAACCGGTCGTCTGTTGAACCGGTCTTCTTCCGCCAAAACAGCTGCACGGTTCCAGGCGCCAGTCGAGCGTTGAAAGGGTTCCAAGACTCCAAAAACCTGCAAAAACCGATGGGTCCGAGAGCACGCTGTCCGGTTCGAATCATTTCAGGGGAGTCCCGGGGGATTGCGGGGTCAGATGCGTTTTTCCTCGGGCGGCCCCGGAAACTCGAAAAGTCCCAGAAAGAACGCAGAATGCCGAAGACGGCCTCCAAGACGGTGCGAAAGGGCCCCGAGTCGCCCGAAGATCGGCCCAAGATGCCCAAGATGGCCCGAAGACGGCCCAAGAAGCCTCCAAGACGTCCCGCGGGGCTTCCAAGAGCACCCCCAAGAAGGCCCCAAGAGGCCACAATCATTGAATGGGGGAACGTACCTTTTTCGCATATACGACTTGTCGGCCATCACGGCGTTGAAGACGGTTCCAAGTTCCCCAAAAGAGGCCCCAAGAGGTCCCCAGGACGCCCCAATGAGGCCCCAAAACAGCCCTTTCCTCCTCCATCTCCTCCTCCTCCTCCTCCTCCTCCTCCTCCTCTTCCTCCCCTTCCCTTGCTCCTCTTGCTCTCGCTCCTCCTCTGCCTCCTCCTCCTCCTCCCCCTCGGCGCCACGTGGTCGTATTTGCGCCCTGTGCGGCTGCGCACACCTCGCGTGATTTCGGTTTCAAAGGGCAAGGGCGACGGAGGCGACGTGTGACAGAAGTGTGCGAGAGCGCCTCGTCCGCGCAGACCTCGCGTGATTTCGGTTTGAAAGCAAGTGCGAAGGCGGCGACGTCTTGTCGAAGTGTCCGGGGGCGCGCTGTCCAGACAGTTCGAAGACATCGAAATCCAAGGGCAAAGGCAACGGAGGCGACGTGGTCACTCGAATAATTGATAGCGGGAGATTGCAAATTCCCCGTTTTTTTTGGTCTCTCTCTCTCTCTCTTTGACCCGTGGCCTCGAAGACGGCCCCTAGAGATTTTCAATACCTCCCCAGAGAGCCGCAAGAGGGCCCCAAGACCCACCAAAGGAACTCCAAGAGAGCCCTAACAGGCAGCACGGGGATCCCAACAGGGTATATTGGAGGGTGAAAGAAGGGGTCTGCAACAGGGGGTCTGCAATGGGAGCTGACTGGCCCATGTATGCTCAATATATCGCTGATGTATGTGATCGGGTACGATTGGCATCCAATGTTGGCGGTCATGGAGGGCTAGTCGTTCGTGCCCGCGCGTTGCCCGCGCGGGCAAACGCGCCGTCCATCCATTATCGTTCATGCGTGCAGGCGTTCTTGCATATCGCGCGTGGGGCGGCGAAGTGGAATGCAAGTGTGTGTCTTGATTGTGCGATTGATAATCGAGTATGTTCCCAAACCATGACTTGTCGACCCCTTTGACAGATTTGGAATGGGCCCCGCGATTTTCCCAAAATGTGCAATCACACTTTCCTTTTTCCGAATATGTGAATTCACATTCTGGCCCTTTCATAAGATTTCATACAAAGTCCAAGATGCGAATTCACCGCCATCCTCCCTTCAGAAGGTAATTCACAGTTTCCTTCTCCCAACATGGAATTCACCATGTGCTTTTCCCCCCAATGTAAATTCACATGTTGCCCTGGCCCTCAAGGTCCATGTCAGATTGGCCGGGCAGATTTTGACACTCACCCCGCCGCTTTTATTCCAACCTTCTCTTCTCGCGCCCTCAGCGCACGTTGCTTTCGTCGCTTTTCCGCAGCCCCCCGACTCCTTGCTTCGTCTACCCTCAAGTCTCGCGCGCGGGTGCAGGCGGGGAGCTTCAATTGGCTCCACATCGAGCCGCATCGGCGATGCATCGGCGATGCGGCGCGATCCTCCGACCCCATCGACTCCGACCCCATCCAGGAGGCCTACAGACGCACGGAGCCCCACGCATGATGAGCGCGACCTCGAAGCATCCCGGGATCTCAAGCCGCTGCAGCGTTTGGGCGCCCAGGGGGGAGGCAAAGGGCCCCCGGCCCCCGGAGGGGGGCGGCCAACGGCTCCCCGGCGCCCCGCCTGGGCACCCCCGGAAACGCCTCGGCGAGGCGCAGCTTCTGAGAGCACCCCGAGCGCACGGGTGCTAAGCTCTCGAGAGTATGCGCGCCGCGATCCTGGAATCGGCGCCGGAACACTCTGCTCCGCGCCAGAGGAGCGCGCCGGAGGAGCGCGCCAGAGGCGCCGCCAGGGGCCGTGATGCAAGCGCAGATCCAAGGAAGCCGCGCGCGGGCCCCCGCAAGCTCGTGTGCCGTGCTGCTTTGTCTTGGGGGAGCCAGGAGGTACCGATGTAATGGCTACTGCCCGGACCTCTCCCGGGGTGCGTTGCGACCTGATTTTTCCAAAGCGAATCCAGCGGTGGGGACGAGGGCCTCCCAGGAGGCCCAGAAAGGCGCACGCGAGGGCAGGGTAGCGGTGCAGGTGCCTTTTCCTCCTCCGAGTTGTTCTTCTTGGCGAGCGGGGATCAGAGCGGGGGGGTGAGAGGCAACATCAGCGGGGGAGGGGGAAGAGCTCAGGGGAGACCCTGGAAATCCTGTCCCGGGGCCCGGTGAAGGCCCCGGAACACCGACAGACCAAGCATCGACCGCTCTCCTCTGATTCGCTGAAGGCTCGGATCTCTACGCCTGGGCACGAAGGCGTCAGCGCGGAACCCAAAGAAAAACAAGAACTACAGCTTCCCCCCATCCTCCTCCTCCTCCTCCTCCTCCTCCTCCTCCTCCTCCTCCTCAGACCTCTCCTGGGGCGCGCCCTGGCCCGCCTTTCGCGGCGAGTCCAGCCGCGGTGCCGAGGGCCTCCCAGGAGGCCCTGGAGCTGATGGGCACTTGCGCTGCACCAGAAAGCGCAAGATCGCACGATGCACGCCATGCGTCGCATGAGAAGGCCTGGACTCATCATGGAAACCACTTGGCAGGCGACACGCTGTGTCCACCTGTGCGAGCGTGCTGCCAACAGCACCATGGGGACTTGCTTCCACTGTGGGTGGCGAAGCATAGCCGTGCGAGCATCGCGCGAGGAGGCGGCAGGGGCGCCGAGGCGAGGGAGGAGGGGAACACGCTGGAGTGAGCTTCTTGGGGTGCGCAAGGATGCAGGACCGCAGAGGAGGAGGAGGAGGAGGAGGAGGAGGAGGAGGAGGAGGAGGAGGAGGAGCTGATGGGCACAGGCCGCCGCGACGCCCCTGTCGCTCCACAGGAGCGCCGCGACGGGCGCGAAGGCCGCAGAGCGGGCGGCCCGAGCCCCCCCCCCACCCCCCCCAGCCCTGCGCCCTTCGGGCCCGCCCTGGGCGCCCCCCTGGGCGACTGGGGCCGCGCGGGGCCCTGTCGGGCCTGCCCCCGCGCCCCGAGCAGCTCGAGGCGGAGGCGCTTCGCGGCGCCTGGCCTAGCTGGGGCCCTCGCCGAGTCCCGGGGGGCCGCGGGCAAAACGGACTCGGGATGAGGAGCTGGCCCCAGGAAGATTGAGCAGGGACCGACCTTCCCAGCATTTCTATAGGCCTACCCCAAACATGTTCTAAGAACAAGAGCAATGTTCTTAGAACATGAACCCGATGTGTTAAAACAAGGCAGACTCAGCCAGACAGATTCTAAGAACATTTCGTGCAAACCCAAAAAGGTTCTTAGAACATTCTTTGGTATGCCTATAGGCGAGCCAGGACGCTTCGCCACTGCAAGAAGGTCCAGACCTCCGGGGGGGCCCGCATGGAGAAAGTCAAAAAAGGCAGCATCGGGGGCCTGGGCGGGGGCCACGTCCCGAGGGAAACTGCACGGCGACCAAAAACAACAATACAGACGCCAATTCCTACTGGCCGCTGGAGGGCCGCATCGCGTCGGCAAGGGGCGGCATGGGGTCGGCGCCGCGTCGGCGATGTCGCGCACCTGCCCTGGCAACAAACGGCACGCGCTCTGTTTATACGAGCGCCGCCCTCCGCTTCAGGCTGCGGCGGGAAATGCGCCGGCGACCGTCTCCTCGGCCGCGGCGCTGAGCGGGCGGCCCCCCGGCAGGATCGCCTCGACGCGCCAGGCTCCGGGGCCCAGCCTGCCCGCGCGGTGCACGGCACGAGCTGGGTGGATGTCCCTGCGAGGCCACCGGTGGGCGCCGCCCTGATCCTGCATCCTCAAAAAACACCCCCGCACGATGGTGACGAAAACCATGGACCGGCCATCGAGCGACACCTGAAGGAGCAGCGCTGGAAAGCAAAATGAGCTTGTGTAAGGTCAGGCGCCGCGGGCAGCGCCGGGAAAAAAAAAAAAAAAAAAAAATAAAAAAAAAAAAAAAAAAAAAAAAAAAAGAAAAAAAAAAAAGAAAAACAACAAAACAAAAGGAGGTCGCACTGACCATGATCATTCTGGCCGCAACAACAAGGCCACGTCGGGGCCGTCCCGCTCCGAGGCGCACCGTGTGGCGCCCTCCAGCGGCGACCTGCGTGTAGGTCAGGCCCGCGGGCAGCGCCGGGAGGTCGCACTGACCATGATCATTGTCGCCGCGGGCCACGGCGGTGCCGTCGCTCCTGAGCAGCACCGTGTGGCGCCCTCGAGGGGCGACCTGCGTGTAGGTCAGGCCCGCGGACAGCGCCGGGAGGTCGCTCTGACCAAAAGCATTCCAGCCGCAGGCCACGGCGGTGCCGTCGCTCCTGAGCAGCACCGTGTGGCTCCATCCAGCGGCGACCTGCGTGTAGGTCAGGCCCGCGGGCAGCGCCGGGAGGTCGCACTGACCATGATCATTGTCGCCGCGGGCCACGGCGGTGCCGTCGCTCCTGAGCATCCCAGTGTGGCCATATCCGGTGCGGCGACCTGCGTGTCTCTGTCAGGCCCGCGGGCAGCGCCGGGAGGTCGCACTGACCAAAAGCATTCCAGCCGCGGGCCACGGCGGTGCCGTCGCTCCTGAGCAGCACCGTGTGGCGATCTCCAGCGGCGACCTGCGTGTAGGTCAGGCCCGCGGGCAGCGCCGGGAGGTCGCACTGACCTAAATCATTGCTGCCGCGGGCCACGGCGGTGCCGTCGCTCCTGAGCAGCACCGTGTGGGGCCATCCAGCGGCGACCTGACTGTAGGTCAGGCCCGCGGGCAGCGCCGGGAGGTCGCACTGACCAGAATGATTGCCGCCGCGGGCCACGGCGGTGCCGTCGCTCCTGAGCAGCACCGTGTGAATCTCTCCAGCGGCCAGCATCTGCAGCAAACGGGGGAAGGGTAGCGGCGTGGGTACCTTGTCCTCCTCTGAGCCAGCGCGGAACGCTGCAGTGGAAGCGAGGGCGCGTACGCGCGACCTGGCGCGTGCAGCTGACGCGCGGATGCCCGGGCAGACTGCCCCGTCTCTCCCTCTCCACGGAGCCTGGGCCCCTCGAGCCGCGGTGCCGAGAGAGAGGCCCGGGGGCCTGCCCCGAGGTCCGGCGCTGGAAGATAGAGGCAACATCGCGGACCGTCGCGACCAGAGCCCGGCGGCGAGCGAGGGGCGGAAGTGAGGAGGAGGTGGCCTTCTCAGAAGGCGGCGGGATTTCTCAGGAGCCCTCGCGCCTTCCGGGAAGCTTTCTGTGCCTTCGGGGGAGGCTTAGGAAACATACCATAAGGCTGGGGGACTTCCGAACCTTTTGAGAAGGCCTCCTCCTTCTCACTTCCCCCCTCGCTCGCCGCCGGAAAATAGATGCACCATCGCAAACAGTCGCGACCAGAGCCCTGGACTTATGTTACTCCCATCGTACTTAAGGACCATACCCCAGAAATGTGCTGTCGAGCACCCAGGCAAGTATCGAGACAGTGTCTGCCCGACACGCTGGCGAAATGTCGAACGAATATCGCCTGCCAGGGCCCGACACGTGAACACCCTCCGGTGTCGGCATGTTCATGGCGCTCGAAATTCGCTCTGGTGGTCAAGGCTGAAGTGTGTTGGAACATCTTCACCCTAGACCCGATCACCCTGCTACATGTGTCGAGCAGGATGGATCTGTGATGGCCCCGGGGCCCGAAACCAAGCCACCACGCCAGGTGTGAAAACACTGCAGCGCTCGGATCTCGGGGTGCTGCGACTGGCGCCGATATCCAGGCCCGCGCCTCGAGCAATCCTGCCAAGCGCCTCGAGCAGTCCTGCCAGGCCAGAGGCACGGCCGCCCCCCTCGCCCTGGGAGGGGGCTCGGTGCACGTCGCCTGGTCGGCAGGGGAGCTCGGCTCGTAGACGCCCCAGCTGCCCAGGCCGTGGGATGCTGGAGCGCCCGTACTTTTTTTGGCGATCGCGGCCTCGCGCGCAGCGTCGGGGCGGAGCAGGGCGAGCAGACGGCACAGAGCCAACGCGCCCGGCTGGAGCGTCCGTGCACCCGATGCCGTCGCCGAGTCCGCTGGCTCCCTGGCCGACCAGACGACGTGGCGGTGCATGTTCCAGGGCTCCCGGCCCGCGGGCCCCGCCCCCCCAGATGGGACGGGTCCCGGGGAACCGCGGGCCCCCTGGCTCCACATCGAGCCGCATCGGCGATGCATCGGCGATGCATCGGCGATGCGACGCGGGCCTTGGAACAGAGTTATATATAAATATATATATATATACCTATATATACATACATACATACATACATACATACATACATACATACATACATACATACCTACCTACCTACCTACCTACCTACCTATCGACCTACCTACCTACCTACCTACCTACCTACCTACCTACCTACCTACCTACCTACATACACACATACACACATACACACATACACACATACATACATACATACATACATACATACATACATACATACATACATACATACACACATACACACATACATACATACATACATACATACATTCATTCATACATACATACATGCATACATACATACATACATACATACATATATACATACACACATACATGCATGCATGCATGCATGCATACATACATACATACATACATACGCATGCATACATACACACAATCACACACATACATACATACATACATACATACATACATACATACATACATACATACATACATACATACATACATACATACATACATACATACATACATACATACATACATACATACATATCTATATATACACGAATGTACCGACTCGCTGCGCTTCGCCTTTACAACTTTGGTCGCATGGCGCCTGGGAATCGTTCTGGGACACATGGCCGGCAATGCTTGTCGCTGTCGTAGGGCTCATGGGAGGCCGTTGGGCCTTCGGGCGTATAGGGATCGGAGGACCCAGTGTGCATAGGGCTCAAGAGGCTTGTTTAGGCCGCAGAGGCCGTATGGCTCATAGGGCTTTGGCTTCGGAAGATGTCCCTGGCGCCTTCGGCGCCAGGGACGGGTTTGAACATCTCGGGACCTCCTTTTGGCCTTGTGGCCCTTCGCGCTGGTCTCTGGGTCCTCCATGGGGTGTTCTGGCGCCTCATGAGCCTTCATGTAGGCCTGTGGGGCTGGATGGCTCGGATTGTGGTTTCGCGTTTCTTCTCTTGGGCGTTTCTCGGAACAGTCTTGAAGCCCTCTTCGGGCAGTCTTTGAGGCCGTCTTTGGCCGTCTTGCGGCTTTATTGAGCTGTCTTAGGGTGTTGCCTAGGGGTCTCTTGGGCCGTCGTTGGCGGTCTTGGGGTGCTGTTTTAACTGTCGCCGAGATTCGGGGCGATGAACTGACGAGGACGCTAAAATTAATGAGAGAACAGTGAACAGTGTTGACGGTTCGCGTATCCCCACCAGCCCATCCAGAAACGATCGGGTGGTTGAGGCAATCTGGGAAGCGGGAGAGCATGCAGAATCTCAAAAGGCGAGAGAAGCCGCGAGTTGGACCAGGAGGAAGCGCGGGGAGGCGGAGGAGGAGGAGGAGGAGGAGGAGGAGGAGGAGGAGGAGGAGGAGGAGGAGGGGGAGGGACAGGAGGAGGAGGAGGAGGAGGAGGAGGAGGAGGAGGAGAGAAGAGAAGGAGCAGAAGGAGGAGAAAGGGGGAGGAGGAAAAGGAGGAGGAGAAGGACGAGGGAGGAGGGAGGAGGATAATACTAAAGAGACGGACGGGGTAGGAGAGAGGAGGGAGGAGGAAATATGAGGAGGAGCAGGCGGACGAAGAGGAAGAGGAGGCGAAGGAGGAACAGGAAGAGTAGGAGAGGGCAGGCGGAAGGGCCACAGGCCTCTCGAAGTCTCTCGGGCTGCATTTGGGAGCACACTGCAAGATGATTGGAACGTTTTGGGGGCCTCTTGGAAAAGGTACGTAGCAGCGCGTCAGTTGATCGAACATCGTTTTGAAGGCGTTCGCGGCACGTCTCTGGATGCGTTCGTAGCACGTCGGAGGATCAAACATCTCTTTGCCCAAACCAGCGCGCGATGCATGTGTTTGAATTGCAGGGTAGCTTGTCATGCACACGCGCGCAATGCGTGGAGCGTAGTTTAATGTTTTCGTTGTTATCCCGTATTGATTTAAAATCTCGTTTTCTTTCCTGCGTGGCGATAGTTTCGACGAGTCGAGGGTAGGGGTATTGATCGACCAGCGTGGTCGTGTGTTGGCCATGGTGTACAGGATCGAGCGGTCGATTGCGCGCGCATACCGAACCAACTGTACAGTGCTCTTCTGAATCGTTTATTGCGTGGGCAACAGACCGAACGCAGTAAGCAATCGTCGTGGGCTTCGCAACATTAAAGAGCCCGGCCGCCGTAACCCAAAATGTCCCCTTTGGAAGCGCCTGCCTAGGAGTTCGTCTCCATATATTTAACTGCCCAGGAGCCCGTCTCCATAAATTCGAAACACAAATTTGTTTGCCACCAAATCATACAGCAGCCTGACATTATTCGACGCGTTTGCACACGCGTTTTCTTCACCTTTTGATTATATTCCGTTCGAACTTGGTTTCATCGCGAGGGAACTGATGCACCGCCCCCCAAAACCGCACCATGTGATAAGCGTAATCGTCCACGCCTGGGAACGATCGGAGACTGTTGATG
>CAUYUJ010018957.1:20000-49999 GCA_963575745.1 Prorocentrum cordatum | reverse complement strand
GTATAAGTTCCCACCTCTGACGCCCTGGAACGGATTTATCCTTGTCCTAGCCCCGTCCGAAAGATGTCCCCTGTCCCGTCCCAGGCCCCTCGCACGGGCGCTTGGCAGTCCTCGTCAGCGTTCTTATCTTTTTTTCAACAGCACAATAAAACACATCGCACGACTTCAACACCCTCAGGATCTCAGCGGCATGGCATCCGTGCCTTACGAAGGAGAGGCTGCACCGCAGGAGAGGCGGCACCGCTGGGCAGTCCTCGCCACCGCGCTGCCACAAGAGAGGCTGCACAAAGGAGGGATCCACAGGAGGAGCAGCACTGGCGCAACCAGACCCCGTGAGCGCAGGGAAGCCAGAACACTGGGCCGCCCCGGGCGCCGAGCCTGGGCCTCCCCCGGCTGAGAGACCAGAAGAGAGGAGCGCACCGTGCCGCGGGGGCCCCCCGCGGACCCCAGCAGCCCCCACAGACTTCTCGTCAACGGCCGCGGGCGGAAGCGCAACCGCGGCGTGTCACAGTCCAGGCGGGCCGCGCGAGGTACCAAGTAGACAGGCAGAAGCAAACCGAGCACCGGTACTCAGAACGGGACCAGGAGGTCCCTTGGAGTGGAGGCGGGGCTGCAACGCCGCCCGGCGGTGCAAACGTGCAACAGCTGCAGGGGCTGACTGCCAGGGCGACCGACTACCGACCGACGTCTCGATGTTTTCGAGACGCGGCCCCAGCCCTCTCGACCGCTTCCCCAGGACCGGTTTCTCATCCCGAGTCGTTTTGTTGACGGCCCCGAGGCCCAGCGAGGCCCCAGGGAGGCCGAACACGACGAAAACCCTCCGCCCCGATTATTTTTTCGAGACGCACTCTGAAGATCCCGGCCCAGTCCTCGCACAGATCGCAGGTGACGAGGGTCCTCGACAGCAGCCGGCGGACCAGCTCCTCGGAGTCCCCGGAGATCTTGGACCTCTTTGGCGCGGCCGGCGGCGCTGCCACCGGCGAGGCGACGACGAGGCGACGGAGAGAAGGGCGACGACGAGGCTGTCAGTGTGCTCTCTGCCTTCTTGTGGTGGGCTTGTTTTCCACGACCACCACCAGAAGTAGAGTGGAAGGGGCTCCTCCTCCTCCTCCTCCTCCTCCTCCTCTTCGTCCTCCTCCCCATCCTCCTCCCCCCCCTCAACTTACGGTGGTGGTGGTGGTGGTGGTGGTGGACAGGCCCATGAAGCCTGGGCCCTCCATGAAATCGTTCGTACGATTCGCGACAGCACCCGCTCCCCGGGGCCGCACCAGCCCACCATGCCCCCCACTAGGGGTATGAGGTTAGGTCGGCCATGTCCTCCTACAGGCGGATTTGGGGAAAAAACTGAAAAGGAAGCAAATCTAGTCAAAAGAGCACGAAGATCGTGACCAGACTGTGTTGCTCCTGTTCTTGAACCTTCCTCCTGCAGAGAGACCTGCCCGACCTAAGTAGAAGGTCGCGCTTCGCTAGGGGGCCACATGCGAACCCTACCCATTTCCCCCACGACTTCTGGCGGGGAGGGTGGGGTCCACTTCGCTCGGGAGCTCCCGAGCGAAGTGAAACCCACCCTTCCCCTTCAGAAATCGCGGGGGGAAGTGGTAGGGTTCGCCTGTGGCCCCCTGGAAAGGGGTCCTGGATCGCTCCCGTTCTCCGATCGGTCTTCGGGTCCCCGGAACGCCCTCGGCGAGCCGCAAATGCTGGCAAGCATCGCGCGGCGACAAATCCGTGAGAATTCGTTCCCCCAGAGCAATCCGCGCCCCCGGAAGCCTCTCGAGAGGCCTCTCTGCGGGCCCCTCTGGGGACCTCCGAGCTTGCTCGGCGCGTCGAGGCGGCGGCCCCCGGGGCGACACTCCGGGCCTATGCCCCATGGCGGACGCCGTGGTCCGCTCCGCGGGGCGAGCGGCTGGCCATCGCTCGGACGTCCATGCCCTGCGCTTCTTCCGGTCTCGTGCGTGGCTCTCTCGCCGAATGATCAAGGATGCTCCTCGAGGGCCCCCGCCGAAGGAAAACTGCACACGCCCGAGCGGTGCCAGGGAGGCTGGGAGAAAGGCTCGGGGCGCCGCTGCTTTGGGCACTGGACGTGGTCGGTGCGCCGCGCCGACGCGTGGCGGGCCAGAAGCGGCGGCGCGGCACGCTCGGGGGCGATGCCCAGACGGGGGCCCGAGCAGAGAGGGCCGGAGGATCGCGCCGCATGCGACACGTCGGCGACGCATCGGCGACGCCAGCGCAGAGAAGACCGGACTCCACATCGAGCCGCGTCGGCGATGCATCGGCGCTGCGGCGCGGTCAGGTGACCCCGTGTGCTCGGACCCCAGCTGGGAGCGGCCTGGTACGCTGAGCAAGCGTTCCTGCCCGAGTCGCTGCTGGACGTGGACGATTGTGTTTTTTTTCAGCCGCAGCAGAGCCCAGAATCGAATCGACAAGCCAGATCAACAATCGACATGAATCGGATCGTCGGATATCGGCAGCCGAGTCGGGCAAAACCGAGTCGACAGAAATCGGCGGGCTGGCAATAAGACATCGGAGCCCACATCAGAATCCGAGGTCGAATCGCATCGGACTCGGGGAAGCCATCGAAATCGAGTCGAATCGACTCGGAGGAGTCGGAATCAGCCCTGCAGCCGGGCCCCCGTGGCCACGCCCCGATTCGTCTCGAAGTCCTGGCCGGAGCACGTGTCCGGCAGAGCCCCGGGTAAGGAATCGAACTCTATACACCGACGCATGTTCCGGCCCTGCATTGAAATTTGCGCTGGAGAGCGGATCCTGGTGTATACGGGACCCTGGTGTATACATTTTTCGTTGCTTCCCCGGGACATCGGGGAAACAAATACAGGGCAATTGTTAATACATAGGATGTTTCAGAATATAGGAATCAAATACAGGACTAATGTATGAATATATGCATGCATGAACTCATCGTTGTTTTTAATACTAAATCCCTGCATTGTTAATACATGATCCGCACGCGGAGCATGAATTAAAACCGGCACTGTATACACCACACCACCCCAGCGTCGTCCCCGACCCTCAAAAAGTCCCGGGGTTGAAAAACAGCCCGCCACAGCCGCGGCTCCCCTGGCCAGGGGAGCCGCGGAGGCGGCGGGGGCCTCCCGAGCGGTGAAGGCCCCGCCTCCGCTCTCGGAGTCGTGGCCCTGGTCCTGGCCGCGCCCTGGTCTGCCCACCCTCCTTCCGCCTCCTCCTCCTCGTCATCCTCGCCCTCGTCCGCCTCCTCCCTCCTCCCTCCTCCCTCCTCCTCCTCCTCCTCCTCCTCCTCCTCCTCCTCCTCCGAATCCTCCTCCGAATCCTCCTCCGAATCCTCCTCCTTCTCCTCCTCCTCATCCTCCTCCTCCTGAGATACTCATTCGTCCTTCCTCTGTGTTCCTCCTCCTCCTCCTCCTCCTCCTCCTCCTCCTCCTCCTCCTCCTCCTCCTCCTCCTCCTCCTGCCTCCTCCCGCCTCCACTCTCCTCCTCCTTCTCTTCCTCCTCCTTCTTCATCATCCTCCTCCGCCTACTCCTCCTTCCTCCTTCTCCTTCCTCCTACTCATTCCTCATCCTTCGTCCTCGTCCTCCTCCTCCGCCTCCTCGTCATCCTCCCTCATTGTTCTACTCCCTCCTCCTTTTTGACATTCGGCGGCCCTTGATGGCTATGATCGTAACGTTCGTCGTCCTCCTCCGCCTCCTCCTCCTCCCGAAGTCATCGAAACTTCGGGCCCGCCACGCCTCCACTCGGCGTCCGTGTCCTCCAGCATGCGGACGATGCGGTCGCGGTCCGCGATTCGCTCCAGGGGGGCCCCGCAGACGCACTGCGGCTGAACCTCCTGGGCGCAGGCGGGAAATCAGAGTCCTGCGTCGCATGTCCTCCTCCTCCTCCTTCTCCTCCTCCTCCTCCTCCACCTCCTCCCCCTCCGCCTCCTCCTCCTCCCTTTTTCCTGATCCTCATCCTCCTCCTCATCCACTTCATCCTCCTCCTGCTCCTCCTCCTCCTGCTCCTCCTGCTGCTCGTTCTCCTCCCCCTCCCTCCTCCTCATCACCAACCTGCACCTCCTCCGTCTCCTTCTCCTCCGCCTCCTCCTCCTTGTCCGTATCCTCCTCTTCGTCTCCTTACTAGTCATGTGATGCTGTTTCGTCATATTCCTCGTCGTCATACTACCGTTCTTAGAATTATGATTCGTACTATTACTATCACTCGTATTATGATTGTTGTTGGTCTTCTTATGAGTTCCCTTTCCTTCCTCTTCGTCTTCATATTCTTCTGCTGCAAGCACCCATACTTTTATTAATCGTCCTTCTCCTCCTCCATCTCCTCCTCCTCCTCCTCCTCATCCTCCTCCTCCTCCTCATATCGCCTCTCTCCTCCTCCTCCTCCTCCTCCTCCTCCTCCTCATCTTCCTCCTCCTCCTCGTCATAATCATCAGCATCAGCATCCTCATCAGCATCATCATCGTCATAATCATCATCAGCAGCATACTAATCCTCAACATCAGCATCAGCAACAGCAGTTTCATCGTCATCAGCAGCAGCATCACCAGCAGCATCAGCATCAGCAACAGCTACATTACTTACACCAGCAACAATAAAAAAACAGCGACTTCAACAACAACAACAACAACCACAACAACAACAACAACAACAAAAACAACAACAACTGCAACAGCAACAGCACCAGCAACGTCATCATCATCATCACAGGCGTTAGCAACATACTCATCGGTATCATCATACTCCGCAGCAGCATCCGCATCAGCATCATCATCAGCAGCAGTATCAGCACCATAATAAGCGGCGTCATAATTGTCCTCATCAGCAGCATCATCATCAGCAGCAGCAGCCTCATCATCATTTGCATCATCAGCATCAACATCACCATCAGCACCAGCATCAGCAGCAGCATCACCAGCGTCGGCTTGATCATCATCAGCAGCAGCATCATCACCATCATGAGCTTCATCATCAACAACATCATCATCATCGTTATCATCAGCAGCATCGTCATCCGCATCCTCACCCTCATCATAATCATGATCAGCATTATCATCCGCAGCATCATCAGCAGCATCAGCATCATCATCAGCAGCATCATCAGCAACATCACCACCATCATCCCCATCATCATCAGCATCATCAGCATCGTCGTCATCGTCATCCTCACCAGCATCACCATCAGCATCCCCAGCATCGTCATAATATGCATCATCACCACCGCCAATATCACAATCACCAACCAGCATCATCCGCATCGTTCGTAACATACTCATCGGTATAATCATCATCCGCAGCAGCATCCGCAGCATCAGCATCATCGTCATCGGCATCATCCTCAGCAGCATCATCAGCAGCAGCATCATCGTCCTCATCAGCAGCATCATCATCAGCAGCAGCAACACCATCATCAGCATTATCATTAGCATCATCAACATCAGCATCATCATCAGCACCGGCAGCATCAGCAGCACCAGCATCAGCAGCAGCATCACCAGCATAGGCAGGATCATCATCAGCAGCAGCATCATCACCATCAGCTTCATCAGCATCAGCATCATCATCATCATTATCATCAGCAGTATCTTCATCAGAATCCTCACCCTCATCATCATCATGATCAGCATTATCAGCATCAGCATCAGCAGCATCATCATTATCATTAGCATCACCACAATGGTCCTCATCATCATCAGCACCATCAGCATCGTCGTCGTCGTCATCATCATTATCATCACCATCAGCATCACCATCATCATCATACTATGCATCATCACCACCGCCACCATTACCATCATCATAACCATCAGCATCATCAGCATCATCAGCATCATCAGCATCCGTACCCTCAGCATCATCAGCATCATCATCAGCAACATCATCGCCATCAGCAGCAGCATCATCGGCAGCATCACCACAGTCAGCATCGTCATCATCAGCAGCATCATCATCAGCATCAGCATAATCATCAGCAGGATCATGATTATCAGTATCCTAATCATCATCAGCATCATCATCTTCAACACCAGTATCCTCATCGGTAGCATCATCATCGCCATCAGCATCATCATAATCGTCAGCGGCATCATCATCAGCATCAGCATCGGCATCATCATCAGTATCAGACGCTTCATCACCGTCACCATCGTCAAGAACAACAACAGTATCGTCAGCATCAGCATCATCATCATCATCATCATCATCATCATCATCGGCAGCAGCATCATCATCAGCAGCAGCATCAGCGTCATCATCATCATCGTCATCATCAGCAACAGTAGCATCATCATCACAATCACCATCATCATCCTCATCATCATCCTCATCATCACCATCATCATCATCATAATCGTCAGCATCGGCATCAGCATCGTCATCATCATCAGCAGCAGCATTATCATCATCAGCATCAGCATCATCATCTTCATCACCGTCGTCATCGTGGTCGTCGTCGTCGTCGTCATCCTCATCGTCATGCTGCCGCGCGTGTAAGGGGAAGGGGACGGCGGGACAGAGAAGAAGAAGAAGAAGAAGGAGGGGATGGAGGCAGAGAATAGGATGGGTGGATGTTGGAGCAGCAACAGCAGCAGTGATGTAATCCATGGGCGCAGGAGAAGGCCCGAGGAGCCCGCGTGCCTGCGTGCAGGCGTCTTCTCTCACGATCTCCAGATCCCGAGGCTCCGACGCCGTGACAAAGTCATGGCTCCGCCCTCCTGGCCATGCTTCAACGCGAAGCAGCTCAGATCTGCTGGGCCAGCCGCAGCCACGACACCTGAAACCGATCCTGTGGAATGAGAATCTGGGGGGGCAAGCGATGCTAAACTACGACCCGTACTGGTCAGGCCGCCCGACGGGGAGGCGCGTGGTATGGCTTGGTCTTGCCTGGAAGCGAAAGCGGAGTAGTTAATTCACGCTCTGAGAATCCGGAAGCCGTCACCCCTGCGAGGCTCTCGCTCTCTCTCTCTCTCTCTCTCTCTCTCTCTCTCCCCGAGGGGCCACGTCAGGGGGGACCAGCTCAGGGAGGGGGAGACATCGGCCTGGAGTCGGCGAGGCATCGCCGAGAAATCGGCGCGGGGTCCCCGATGGCGAGTGCGCACGCTCCTGGGCGGGGCGGGCCGCTGGGACCCTGCTGGCGATGACTGGGCGAGTCTTACCAGCCTCGAACGCATCTCTATCCCTAAGATTGACATGCCAAAAGGCGATGACAACCTTAGGGATTCGCCCTCAAAAAATAAGGGAATCCCTAAGATTGGCATCGTGATGAGGAGGTGCCCAGCATAGGGATAGGGGTATGTTCCAGGCTGGTAAGAGTCAGGGTCGACGCATCCCCCATGACCCTGAGCCTACAGTCGGGGCGTTGACCTGAGGAACCCTAGATAGGGAGCGAGGCCCCTGTTTCCCACAAGTTTTAGACCTCGATGTCCCATCGAAGACGTCAGGAACACCCGAGGCAAGCTGCGAAAAACACTCGAGGAACACGGAGCCCCTCCCCAACGAAAAGGGTTCCTTCTTCAGCGACCCGACTGTATCTCTAAATGGCCTGGATCCGCCGCGGGGGATCTACGATAAATTACATCAAAGCAGACAGGTATCTTTCGGACGTTTGCGAGCAGGCACTTGCGCGTAGTGGAAAGCGCTCGGTGAGATTCAGGGTCGACGCATCCCCCCCACCCCTGAGCCTATATCTTATCGCTGCCCCTGAGCCTACAGTCGGGGCGTTGACCTAAGGAACCCTAAATAGGGAACGAGGCCCCTGTTTTCCACAAGCTAAAAACTTCGATCCCCCATCGAAGACAGAAGGAAAACCTGAGGCAAGCTGTGAGAAATACTTAGGGAACACGGAGCCCCTCCCCAACGAAAATTGTTCCTTCTTCAGCGACCCGACTGTATCTCTTTCGGGAGCGGCCAAGACGGGGGTGTCCAAGAGGGGGGGTGCAAATCATGACCGGCGGCATGTTCGCGGCAAAGCGGGGGGGCCAGGGACGTAATGGAATGAGAAGAGGCGCCATGAAACCTGTGGAAATACCATGGCCCCCGCCATGCTATCCCCCCCCCTAGTCCTTACCCCCCCCCTTTGCCGCCCCCGAACTGCATCTCTCATCACTGCCCCCTGACCCCCGCGCCCGAGCCCGGTGCCTTGGCCGCCGGGGCGGCCCCATAGCTCTTCAGCAGGCCGATCTGCGCGGGGCGCGCCTGCTCGGCGCGGCGGAGGAGGAGGAGGAGGAGGAGGACGAGGAGGACGAGGAGGACGAGGCGGGGTCCCGGCACCCAGAGACCCGCCGGCCCCGTGCCGGCGAACGCGCGAGCGGCGAGCCACGCCCCGGCGCGGCGTGAGCACGTCGGGAGGAGGCCCCCTCGGAAGGGGCCCCAGGGCACACAAAGAGAAATGCACACAGATAAAAGGCTTCCGCATGTTTTCCCATGTGTTCTGGGCCCTTGCCTTCCCCCCCCCCACGTCCCATATATTTCCCCATGCTTTCCGGGGAGTCGACGATTCCTTGTGTCTGTGTGTGTGCCTTTCCCTCCTGACCCCCGCGTGGCGCCCGACCCCGCCGAGGCCGAGGCCCCGACGGCCGGGGCGGGCCGGCCCGGCCCCGGCTCCGTGCGGGGCGGAGGGAGGCGATTGTCCGGGACCAGCGCCCGGGGCAGCTCGGGCTCCGGGGGCCAGGGCGGGCGGTGGGCGTGGGCACACCTGTATCGGGGAGACGTAAGACCCGGGTACGGGGGACTCGGAAATCCCCGACGAGGTCGTCAAAAAAATGACGAGGCCGAGCCTGCATTTTGACGAGGCCTCCCGCTGCAGACATCCCACGAAATTCCTCCTCGTCAAAATCCGAGTCGCGGTCGTCAAAAAACGATGGCGAACCCGAGTCCTGGCAAACCCGGGTCTTACGCTCCCCCGACTGTAGGGGGCCAGGGCGGGCGGTGGGCGTGGGCACACCTGGGCGCTGGGGAAGATCGGGCCGGGCGCAAGGGGGGGATAGCAAATAAGGGGGGGTCTGAGAATCAGCTCACGTATATGGCCGATTTTCCCGGCGCATCCCGGCGCCAGAGAATCAGCTCACGTATATGGCTGATTTTCCCGGCGCATCCCGGCGCCAGGAGGCGCCCATGTATATCGAGGAATGGGCATGGCGGCGGGGCCGAGACCAGCTGCATGCAGCAGATTTCGTACCCCCCCCTTTCCCCATAGCCCCGTTTCGTTCGGCCCGAGAAGAGGGGGGGGGCAGATATACCCCTCGCCACCGCCCGCCGAGGCCGACCCCAGCTCGATGCCCCAGGCAGCGGTCATGGACAGGTCCCCGCCTCGGGGCCCTCCGACCAGAGGCCATGGCGGCCGGCCCAGGAGGCCAAAGGCGTGTGGAGCCTTCGGGGCTGTCGTGCGATGTTCGCACTCTCTCGCCGTCTCGGCCGTCAGAGCGTGCAAGACGGACCAAAGAAGCTCCCTAGATCCGCCCAAGACGGCCCAAGAGGTCCCCACGTCAGGCCCAGGAGGTCCCCAAGACGACCCCAAGACCGGCGCCGTCGCCGCGCCGTCGGAATTCGGAGGGAAACCACATGCACTCCAACAGGATGCCAGGATCCCCATGGGGCCTCCGGGAGGCCCCGATCTCTCCAACAATGCCCAAATGACCCAAAAACCAATGGAATGTCACGCGGATGCTCTTGTTGTGGTCCTCCTTCCTGGACGAAAGAAAAACCCGCACGGAATCCGCGTCGAAATCCGGAGCGACACCCTCCAGGACCACCCGGGCCCATCCCATGGCTTGCCGAACGAGATCCGCTCTGCGGCGTTGGCCCCCGCGGCCACCCTCTGCTTCCCCTATAAGAGGCGCCTTCGTGCGCCCCTCGCCCCGGCGCGGCCCGCCGCTGGATATGTCCGAACGCGACGGCGCCCGCCCTCGCGTCCTGAGAGCAGAAGGCGCCGGTGGGAAAACCAATAGGTACCGACACCGCCGCCCCTCTTGGGCGTCGCCTCAAGGGGGGGGCGACCAAAGGGAAGGAGGGCGGGGGGGAAGATGGGTGCACTCTTCGGGCCCCGAGGGCCCCCCCTTTGGGCCCGAGAGGGCCCCGTCAGAGGCCCCAGAGGGCCCCCTTTCTGCCGCCCTCGCTGCCCCCCCACTCATCGCCGCCCCCCCACTACGCGACGCCCGAGCTACTCTCCGGACCTCCCATGGGCGCGCTCTGACCAGAATTTCGAGGCGCATCCGGCGCTGGCGACGAGGGCCTGCCGCGAGGCCCTAAGAGGCGAAAACGAGGCGAGGGTACAGTCGGGGCGTTGACCTAAGGAACCCTAAATAAGGAACGAGGCCCCTTTTTTCCATAAGTTGACCGCCGATCTCCTATCGATGACATAAGGAGAACCTGAGGCAAACTGTGAAGCAATCAAGGAACACCGAGCCCCTCCCCAACGAAAAGGGTTCCTTCTTCAGGGTCTGGGCAAAGTGCCGCCCTTTCATGGATGGTCTGGGGGGGTCTAAAACTTTGTGGTCCGGGAAGATTGTGACCCCCTCCCTTTTCTTACGAAATCTGGAGTGCCGCTTCCTCCTCCGAGGCAGTCCTCGCGCAGGCGCAGCCGCCCACCCCCCGCGCCACCCAAGGGCGGCACACCCTCCTCCTCCTCCTCCTCATCCTCCTCCTCCTCCTCCTCCTCCTCCTCCTCCTCCTCCTCCTCCCCCTCCTCCTCCTCCTCCTCCTCCCCCTCCTCCTCCTCCTCCTCGGCCGCCCGTGCGCAGGCGCAGCCGCCCACCCCACGGGCGCCCCCCGCGGGGCGGCCACCCCCCTTGCGGCGCGGCCTTGTTGTAGAGCTGCGCGCGCCACTCGTGCTTGGAGGTGCCCTCCGTGGCCGGGTGCAGCACCAGCCCGCGGTCCTGGGCGGGGGCGGAGGCACGCGCGACCCGCCGCCGTCGTCGTCGTCGTCGTCGTCGTCGTCGTCGTCGTCGCCGCCGCCGCCGCCGCCGCCGCCGTCGCCACCGCCGTCGTCGTCGTCGTCGTCGTCGTCGTCGTCGCCGCCGCCGCCGCCGCCGTCGGCGGCGGCGGCGTCGGCGTCGGCGTGGGCGTCGGCGCCGCCGTCTTCGACGCCGTCGCCGTCGTCTTCGTCGTCGTCGCTGTCGTCGCCCCCAGCGCCAAGGGCCCACCGTGCGCACTCCACGTCCAGAGGGCGCCGGGCCGCCCGCGCCACGCGGCCACAGGGGCCCGCCAGAGAGACTGCGAAGAACTGGAATTAACTGCGGGAAAGGTGCGTGAGAGTCGATCCCTAGCGGGACCCTGACTGCCCAGGTTGGACATCTGTTGCCAGCTCTCGGTCGCAGGATTGTCACCTATGACCCGAGTGTACATTGCAGAGCGGAGGGGGGCGTGGAGGAGCATATGCCACTTCTTGACAGAAACCCTGCCCTGATGTGTGGCCGCCGCGATCGCCGCGATCGCCGCGGCGACCTCCAAAGCCGCCGGGGACGTTTGGTCTGGGGCTGGATATCACGCAACGAGAGGATGCACCCGCGGCGGACGGCGCTCGAGCATGGCTGCCACCATGAGGAACGTTGGGGGAATCCAGCCGTGGCGACGAGGACGCACCGAGAAGCCGCAACGAAACGAAGCCCCGTGCAGGCCCGAAAACCGCCTTCGTTCACGAGGAGGGCTGGAGGAACAGCCATGGAAAGACCTGAGGAACATCGAGCCCCTTCCGAACCCAAACTGTTCCTCATTTCAGCGTCTTGACCGCATGCCCACCCTCACAGGCAGCAGCAACTACACCACGATGCTCCCGACCGTGCTTGGCGGCGCGCACACAGGGGCAGGGGGAGGGGGAAGGCTTTCCTGAGAAGGAGGCCGCTTCCGAGAAGGCGCGGGCCCACCACCTGCAGACGAGGCCCGCGCCTCCCCAGAAGCAGGGGGGTGCTTCAAAGAAGCCCTCCCCCCTCCCCCCAACCCCCCCCCTCTGCGCGTGGCCGACGCGCCCCTTGATGGAGGAGAGGTCACTGTCGGCGCTCTCCCCAGGGGGGGCGTCGAAGCCGACGGGGCCACCCCGCGGGGCGGTCGGGAGCATAGAGCTCCCCAGCCGCGGCCGGCGGGCAGTGCCGCATGGACGTCGCCACGGAGGGGTCCCGCCGCCTCCTCCGGGCAAGGGACCCTCGGGACCTTCCAGAGGACCCCCCCGTAAGGACGCCCAAAGACGCACAGGGACGCCCAAGCAACTCATGTGAAGTGGCCCAGAGACACACAGATCAACAGATACAACTCCCACGATTCCACATCTTTTCCTAAATGTTCTGGGTTTTCGTCTCCCCCCCCCCCACCTCCCATATTTTCCCGTCTGTTCCTGGGAAACGGCGACAAGTTCTGTCCGTGTGTTTCCCCCCCCCTGACCACTGACTCTCTACGGCGGCTTTGCGTCGTGACGATCCCGGCGCCAGTTTCTGACACCGCCTGGATCGGTCAACATTGAACGATCGGCTGCTGAACGATCGAAAGATGGGCCACGGGCGGCGTTTAACCTGGAACGCCCGCAGAGGGGTCGCTGCCGCGTCGGCAAGACACGAAACCACCGTACCCTTCCTCATCCTCATTCTCCTCCTCCTCCTCCTCCTCCTCCTCCTCCTCCTCCTCCTCCTCCTCGAGCCACGTTTTCCAAGAGGGGTTGGTGACCCCGCATGATTTTGACCCCCTATTGGCACTGCCTGCCGCGAGGCTCAGGTCGGGCACGTCCCCCTGCAGGCGGATGTCGAGTATACTTAAAAACTAGTTCCCAAAACCAACAGAAACAGCCAAGACACATCGAAGCATCGTCCCCAGACTATTGGCTCACCATTTCTGAATATTGCTCCCTGCAGAGGAACAGTGCCCGACTTCACGCGAGGCCTGTCCCGCAGCAGAAAGCCCCCGCCGCAGCGGAGGCTCCCCGGGCGCCCCTCCGCACGCGGGGGCCGCGGGCGGAGCCAGGCCGCACCGCGGGGCGCCTCCGGGCGGCCGGCGGAAGGCTCCCGGGAGGGCGGGAGAGACGACAAAACTGGCAGGACACACAAATTCGCCGGCCCAACGGGCCAGAGCTCTTGGATCCACTTTACCTCCGGATCCAGAAAATGGATCCTGAGGACCTCTGGGAGGCGTGCTAAGATCTCCGGTAACTACTCAATAATATTTCTAATTCGCGCGCGCGGGGCGGCCCCTGGGGGGCCCTGGACGAAAAGTACCCCGGCCGATCCCCGGCTGGGTCCCGGGTGATCCCCAGGGGGGAGGCTATTTTTCGCCACCCCTCACGAGGATCGTGGCCTCCGAGGGGGGGGGGGCTGCAATCAACTAGCCCCCCTCCCGCCCCAAGGGGCCCCCAAGAGCCCCCCAAGAGGCCCCAGGGGGGCCCAAGACGCCGCCAAGGAGCCCCAAGACGCTCCCAAGAAGCCCCCAAGAGGCCCTCAAGACGGCCCCAAGAGGCCCCAGATAGCGCTCCAGGGCCGGCGGAATGAGCGAAGCGCTTAATAAATGGACACAAGTAACAGGATTCCCAGTATTTTTTCACATTTCCTGGGTTTCGTCTTCCCCCCACATGTTCCCATGTTTTCTGGGGATCGACGATTCATATTGTGTCTGTGTGTGTTTTTCCCCTCCTTGAAAACATCTGCACGGGCAGAGAACATCTGGAGGTCCGCGCGGATCTGGTGGGTCTGCGCTGGGCCCGGGGGATCCTGGGCACGGGACCGGCGTGTACGCCCCCCTGGCTTGGGCAGGCAGGGCCGATACACCGACCCCTGAGAACTTACAAAGCGGCATTAACATCCACTTCTGGAGGTCCGCGGGAATGTCTGTCTTGGGTCGGCGCTGGACCCCGGTCCCTGGCGCGGGGAGCTCGTCAGGGGCGCCGCCAGAGGCGCCGCCAACGGGGCCCAGCGCCGACGCAAGAAATCCGCGCAGAGCTCCGAAAGGTGACGCTTGGTTTCCCCCATAGAGTTTCGCTCAAAAGGTTTTGATAAAGGAACAAAAAAAACATTGGAAAGTCCCACAAAGAAGACTGGGAGCCCCAGACCGCCCAGGCCCCGATCCCTTATCTACAATAGAACAAAGTGCGCATGGCCGTGCTCTCACTAGCCTACCTTCTGCTCCTCGACACGCCTCTGCACCCTACTTCTATTATCGGCTACACGCAAGGGGGACCAGACCTGGGCGCACAAGCCGCTGCTCCTGCTTCGTTTTCGGCCATCTGGGGTCCCATCCGTGCCCGCACCAAAGGTCACTCCGGCGAAAGGTCACCCTTACGTCTAGTGGATATTAGGGTCGGGAGCGGCCAAGAGGGGGGTGTCCAAGAGGGGGAGATGCAAATCATGACCGGCGGCACGTGCGCGGCCCAGCGGGGGGGCCAGGGACGTAATGTAATAAGAAGAGGCGCCATAAGATCTGAGGAAATATCATGGCCCACGCCATGATACGGTAGAGGAAAACAATTACTGAACACTCCCCCTCCCCCCCAACCTCACTGTTGGCACGCGCGGGGGAGACTGCGGTCGAAGTGCATCCCATCAGACCCACCGCCAACTTTGGAAATTGGGGGGAGGGGGAGCAGTTGACAGATGAATATGGCATGACTGTTCGCTAATTTGTTCCGAGGCCTGTATCCACCCCCCCTAGTCAGCACCCCCCCCCTTTGCCGCCCCCGATAGGGTGCCTTGCTGGAAAGTTCCTCTTCGAGGGGAGGACCCCGGGAGGCGCCGGGGCGCCGCGCGCGGGCGGCCCACGAGGCGCGCAGCGGCGGCGGCCGCCGCGCGCAAGGGGCGGGCGCGGGTCCTCGTCGAAGTCCACGCGGAAGCTGCAGCGGCAGGTCGGGCCTCGGCAGTCCCCGGCCTCCCCCGCGCGGCGGGCCCCCTCGTTCCAGGGGGCGAAAAGATTGAAAGCATAAGAGCTATTTACCTATATAGGCACAGGGACATATATATATATATATATATATATATATATATATATACATATATGTGTGTATACAGATATACATATATATATATATGTGTATATATATGTATGTGTACACGTAAATGTACCTATGCACTAAACCAGGCGCGCGCTTAGGTTCTAGCCGACTGCGCAGGTCGTTGTCCGTGGACCTTGCGCCAGCGCACGAGACCCAAGGCACCAAAGGAAAACAGCCCCCCAGGCAGGGGCCGCTCTGGGCGCGTGGAGATGCTGGAGATGCCAGGGGATGCCTGCGGGCTCGGTGAGCGGCCGCGGAGCCGTGCGAGATCGACGTGCGACGCGCCTGAAAGCTCCGAATATGTTCCGAGACCGCGCAAATGGCGAGACTGCCACGGTGGCCGAGGAGGGCCCAACAAAACTCTGGGCCGCCAGGCCGCCGCAGCCGCCGCCGTCGGGATGATCGTCGCCGTGGCCGTCGTCATGGTCGTGGTGGTGGAGGTGGTCGTCGTCTGTGGACGTGACGGACGCTTGCACGTTCTGGGCCACGTTGTGTTTTGCTGGGGCCTCCGGAGGCCTCCGGACTTTGGAGATCTGTGGAGGCCGTCGGCCATCGTCGAACGTCGCGACCCTCATGGTGATGGTCGTCGTCAGACTCCTGGAAACCGCCCCTTGCCGTCACTGTCGCCGTCGCCGTGGCTGTCGTGGTTGCGGCCGTGGTCGTCGCCGTCGCCGCCAACGTCGTCGCAGTCGTCCACGGCCGAAGAGGAAGAACGAGGGATCCAGGATCGAGGGCCGAGGGCTGTACCAAATTATCGTGGGCCTTCTTGGGCCTCGCGGGATCGCTTTCGTCGCCGGCGGCTGCCCAGGGCCTGGGGTTCCCGCCAGCGCTCGTCCCGCGTGCGGGCTCCGGCCGGCGCCGCCGCTGAAGCCGCGGCCGGCGTCGTCGTCGTCCCTGCACGTTGTTGTGCGGGTTTGGACGTGATTGGCCCGCCTCCTCCTCCTCCTCCTGCAAAACCCCGAGGAGGGTTCTGCACGGGAGCTCGGTGACAGCGATGACGATCGGTCACCTTTTTACCTCTGCACGGCGAAGCAAGTCTCGGTAGCTTCAGCCGTTAAATACTTGAGCCAAACGGTAACGGGGACACCTTCACTCCCCAGTCACCTGAATGCTCACATGTTAACACCCCCCCTCGGACGCTAGTCCGTATAGGCTGACGGGGAGGCGTCAACAATCACGAAAACAGGTCAAGCTAGACAAAACGTCGCACGCAAATGACGTTAAGCCTCAAGTCTCTTCATCGCACTGCTGAATTCGAAATGTCTCGCGACGGCGCTTACGAGCACCAAGTTTCTCACACATGTAACCTGAGCTCGAGTAAACACTTTTACTGTCACAAGTTCAAACGAAGCATCTAAAGTTTACACAGCAAGCTAGCACTTGGATGATTTTGGCCGCTTTCGCTTTTTATTCGCCAATACCTGCGGCAACAACAAGAGATGCGCATGCAAACAAACTCAGCTCAACAGGCTGCTGCCATTCGATCGTTAAGCCAAGTTAAGAGGGGAGATGAGGAAGAGCGTGAACTGAAGCATGTTGACTGCCTGCCATCTTTCACGGACGGCGCGGGCGCCTCGCCGACGGGGCCCGTGAACCCCTCGACCTCGGTAACCCGCGATGGCCCACGCCGGCTTCGGTGTAGGACGACACCCTGTTAAGGGCCTGCATCTGGTTGTAGTAATCGTCGCCAATGCACGCGTTAATGCGCTCCTCGTCGTCAAGCCAGCATCCCTCATCGTGGCTCTTGATTGAGCCGCCAACGATGTTGTGGTAAGTGCCGATGGCTCTCCAGTAACTGGCGTGGGGAGCCTTTAACAGAGGCCCATCGCCTGGATTGTTACGGAGGCGCTCTTCGACCGCAGCGCCGGTAAACGGGTTCACAGTCCAGGCCGGATCGGTAAGCCAGTTGGGGAAGTCGTCGCACGGTAACCAGCCAAACCAGCAAAGCTTCTCACGGTGATCGCTTTTACGCTCGGTGACATGATCGGCCGGCCAATTATCACGGTAAAGTCCCCTCATGGATCCCTGATCGTTAAGGGCAACTTCCAAGACGGTCTGGTGCCAGTAAACTGGAGGCTTGCTCATCCTGCCCTTTAACTCCGCGGTGCTCCTGACCTCGAGGTCGTCGGTGTAGTAGTTACGGTAATGCACCTGGAGCCCGTTCATTCAACGGCAGTCAAGCCTGGCAAAATCGGGCGTCGCAAAGCGAATCACGGTAACTGCAATCGAGATGTAACCGTGCCGCCCATGGGCGTCCTCCACCAGGTGCTTAACGGAGATGACGGTGGGGGCGCCGTGGGGCAGCATTCCTGCCCACGTTAAGAGGAGGCCGTTAAGCTGCTTCTCGTTCATCTCCGGCACCATGTTGACGTACACTTGCGTGTCCGGGCAACTGCGGTGCTCAAACCACGATGGGTGAAGCTCTTTAAGGTGGAGCGGTGGCACGTAGTCATCGTCAAATAAGGACTGCACGTGCCCAACCGCGTCAACCCATTCATCATGCTTGGCCAACTCTTTGTCCGTTAACTGAGACCTCCAGCTGATCGGACCTTGCAACACGGCATAGCCGATGAAACCGTAAGCGTGTTGGCCGAAGATGTCAACGAACACGTCCTCGTAATCGTTAAGCTCCCGCCCGGTGTTGCCCTGAATGGCCCTGCCGCCAGGGGTCGTTAACCCCACCTTCGCCACGTGCCCGACGAAGTTACCCTCAAACTTGCGCCAGTTATCACGTGTCTTCATCGTTAAGGCTACCACATCTCTGGGATCAGATTCCGCCCGAAAGTTAACGTCGTAGTCGTCGCTCCTGTTGTTCGGCATGGACATGCGACCGTTGACGTGGTACAGCGGGCGGTAAGTGGTGTCCTTGGCGACGATCCTGGAGTGCCTCTCAACCTGATCAATCGCGCGGTTAACGACCTGAGGCTGCGGCGGCGGGATGTGCTGGAACGGTAACCTCTTGGCCTCTGGAGGCGGGGGCTTCGCGCCGGTAACGCTGCTCGCCGCTCCGGACTCGCCGAACCCCGGAGGGGGCGGCTTGGCCGGCCTCGCGCTTACGACGGGAGCAGGATCCTTTGGCGCCTCATCACGTTGACCACCAACCGTTCGATCCTCGTCCATCTTTATGCCTATCTGCCTCAACTCCCCCAGCTCCCGTTGACGTTCACGCATGGCTTTCGGCGCCCGCTTGTAAGCAGGCTGTGGCTCTTCACCGCCCTGCGGGCTCAACGGTGGCGCTCGAATCTTGTTCGGCGACGCGGACCGCCGACTCCCCCCGGCTTTAGCGGTTGCGCCGGCCAGGTCCTGAGTAGGGGGAGCCTTGCCTGGCGGAGCCACGTTGACCTGCTGCGCTGGGGGCGCGCCCGTGGCCATGGGCCCGGCTGCCGCGGTGACGGCAACGGGTGGCGCCTTGGCGGGCGCTGCCGTCGGGGGCGACCAAGGCAACGGCGGCGGCGCCGGCGGAATATCGGTAACCGAGGAGTTGATCGGGTCATCCAAGAACTTCTGCAAACCCTCAAGCCTCTCGGTAACTCCCATTAGAATACGTAGCGCCGCATCACGTTTACCTTCGAGGTCCTGCAGGGGCGTGATATTCTCGGTAAGGCGCCTGGCGGTAATCAAGAGGCAACCGATATTTTCGTTAATGCGTCGGTACTTGGTTGCATTCTCCGCCGCGTTAACCTCCGAGTCGCGATTCTTGATGTTCAACTCTGACACCATCGCCACAAGGTTGTTAACCTCGTCCTGCGCCCTCTTGAGGTTCACGTTGACATCGTCGCTGGCGTTAACCAACTCGGTGTTCTGCTGCGTTAAGTCAACGATCCTCCGCGCCATATCATCGGTGACCCTCTGCATCTCGTCAACGTGCTTATCATAGGCCCCGTGGAAGTTAACGGCCATGTTGGTGAGGGTCACGGTGAACGCACGAGCCACGTTGACGATATCGTCGACGCGGCGATTGAGGTTCTCGCGCGTAACCGGCCCTGCCCCAGGCGGGCTCTGGTCGACCGCCGCGCCGTTGATCGTGACGTTGACTTGCTGGTCCGCCATGCTTTCGTTCACGCTCGAGGGAAAGAGGTAAAGGATGGAGGAAGCTTTAATCAAGACAGCTTGCCTGACAGAAATGAGCTGCGGATGTCAACACTCGGTGGCCGGCGCAAGGCTGCGCCGACCTGCTAATGCGCTTTGGTTTGTGTTTAGCAGATGTGTGCTCATACTTTCACGACTGACATACTTGGTTAATGCATCTGCTACGTTCTCATGAGTACCCACTTTCACTATTCGAATCACTCCCTCCTTTACCTTCTGCTGCAACCACAGTTGACATACTTCAATGTGCCTTACTTTTCCTAATCCTCGTCTACTCGCAATCGCGATTGCAGCCGTGGCATCACTTTTCAAGGCGAGCTCAACTTCCAAGTTAAAATCCCTCAACACTGCCTGAAGTCCCAGTCCGACTGATCCTCCTTTCACAAGGCAGTAATACTCTGCCTCCCCTGACGATAATGCAATTACACTTTGAGTTGTGTTCCAAGATTTTATAAGGTGTTTACCCCACATCACTACTCCTCCACTCGTAGACTTCCTAGTTCGTTTACATCCTGCGTAATCTGTGTCTGTCCAAATCGTCAACTCTCGAGGCTGCTCTTGATACTGATACACGTAACTGCTTCTGCTGCGATACTTCAAATACTCTCCTAGCTTGACTAGACCTTTCCACGAACCCGTAGTTGGCTTTGACATGGTCCTAGCAAGTTCTTTTACTGAATACTGCATGTCCGATCTTGCTTGCGCTAAATAATTCGCCCTAGCCGTTAATGCCTGATATCGCTTAGTCATGCTGGGCGAAAGTTCTACCTCGTCTCCCTCCTCAACTGGAATGCGTTCACCTGGCACCTCAGTCCTCACTTTTACTCCCTCAAGTTCAAGCTCTTTCACAATTATTTCCGCATGCCTTTGATCAGCCTCATACCTCAATCCTTCCTGAGTCAACTCCATAATCCTGATAATAATCCTGATCGCCTTCATGTCTTCCTCCCCCGGTCCAAGTCGCCCTCTCACTTTTACCTCAAACTCCTCCTTTATTTTATTTTCGAACAAATCGAGGTCAAGATCACCACCTAGTAGAGTCAAGTCATCCCCATGGACCGTTAACCATAGGGCTCGGGCCTCGTGCTTAAACACGCACGGTGACACAACTCCACTCTTGAACCCAACTTTAATGGCAAAATCCATGTAACAGTCTTCCCAGTTGCTTGCCGCATCTCTTGTTCCATACATTGACTTTAACAACTTTCCACACATGCCCGGCTCGTAATCCTCATCCGGTAGCCTGATGAATATGTCTTTCTTTGCAGGAGCGTAAAAGTAAGCTCGTTTAATGCCAATGAATACCAGCTTTAATCCTTTCTCGCGCTCGCCTTTCTTAAATCCCACTCCTTCGGTAACCGCCATTGAGAAGAGTAACTTCTGTGCTTCCAGTGGGGGCGTTGCCGCAAATATATTCTTTTCTTTGGAGTTGTATTTAACTTGTTGGGCTACTAGCCTTGACCTGTGGTCAGGGCTTAACTCATCTCCTTTGTTAATATCTATCCATCTGGTTCCAATGGGTGCCTTCCCCGTACCTTGCCAGCACACTTCTTCTTTCACTTTCTCGTAAACTTTGTGCTTTCTAAACTGCTCCATCTCTTCCTGACGCGCTTTCATTGTTAGTTTAGGATCAAGTTCGTTACCTGTACCGTCGTCCCATGCTTGGATTATCTCTCCATTTTCCTTGGGAACGACGTTAATCGTATTCATGGGGAGAGGTTTAACTGTGCCAACCTTTTCACACGCCGCACAAGTACTGGGCGTTTCAAGCCAACCCTCATGTTCACATGCACTGCACTTCCACTTGTGTGGGGCAGTCTCGCCAACAGCTTCATATGTAAAGGTGGTAGAAATGTTAACCGGTCCCTGCTTGAACATTCTCCTCCTTTCTCTGCCCGTGATCTCGTTCACGGACCTGTCTTCGATAACTTTCCCAGTGTCCAAGTCAACGGTAAGTCTCCTAACACATGAGCTCCATCGTGGTCCACTTGATCCTGGTAACATCAATCTTTTGGTTCCATGGTCGTTTCTCGCCCATGTTAACTGGTGCTTGTACTCTCTGTCTTGGTCCGCATGGTCACATGCCCAGTTAATTTCGTTGATCTGCATTTCACTTTGCTCCTCTTCGTCAACTTCCATATCTGCCGTTTCCTCCTCTTTAAATGTACCTCCTTGACGTCCGTCAATCTTCATTTGTTCCACAAGTCCCTTTAATATCGCTCGGCACAACTTGTCTGGATAAACTTCTGATCGGTGAGTCCTTCCGCCACCAGTTAGCTCCATGTGTCGGCGTTGCCCCTTGCACCTCCAACTTAACTCACGGCCTATGGCCGGGCTGTTTGTCATGAACTTGGTTGGTTTTTTAATGAACATCTCCTCACCTTTGACCATCTGCTTCAAAACGTAACAGCACAAGTCTCCATTGTAAACTTTAACATCTTTGTTTCTGAGCAACCGTTGTACTGTTGATGTACTCCAACTTGTCGCACCTGCGGGATGTTCAAACAGAAAGTATAACCCATTTCGCCGTTGAATTTCACAAAGCTCCATTGCAAATGCTAGGTGATTGATCCCGTAATCCAACATTTGTTTTACTCGGTCAGCACCTAATCTTTTGAAGTTGAACGCTTGGAGTCTGCTGAAAGCTGCGCACATGGGACTTACCACCAGTAACAGGGCTGACTTGGATTTAACTATCTTCTTTGCTTTCGCTCGCATGGCTGGCACGTTAAAGTCCCATGGGTTACCATGTTGGTCGCACGTTGTTAAGTCCATTGCTAACCCAGGTATCAATCCCATTTTCTCTGCCATGCCCGTAACCCTTACTGGCGAACATGCCTCGGTTACGTGCGCCTGAATTTCATGTTGATTCGCGCCGTGAAGATTGGCGGCCCTCCTGACTTCGTTTAACTGATGCACGACGTCCAACTCCCCGCTCATCAACCACTCAACCAGCTCAGAGTCAAATCCCATCATGTTAAGTCCCAGTTTGATTTCGTTTACTTCTGACATCTCTTCATCTTGTTCCGGGTTAAGTTGACGATGCTGAAGTGCCTGCTGATCTTCTTCGTCGCGGTCATCTTCTGCTTTCCGTTTAATCGGTTCACTTGGCGGGTCCTTCATTTCTTCATCTTCAATTTCAAATTCGGTCCACCCGGTCCAGTAACCGTTAAAGGGGTTTCCCATTGCCCATGCTTGATATTCTCCCTCTTTGCCGTACCAAGCATCTTCATGTTCACGTATTTCACCGCTGTCGTTTAGAATGGCATGGGTAAATCTCCTGGGTTTAAGTTTATCCCAATCGACAGGGCATCCACCATTGGTGGGAAAGGCTAATCCTCTTCTTGGTCGCCTGTGTTGACAGATAACTTTGTTTCCTTTTAATCACCCACTCATCTTTTACATCCTCAACTTTGGCACTCGGCGGAGGTGGCGCGTTAAGTTTCGGTCTCTTCGCTTGACTCTCTGATTCCTGATCTTGACTTCGGCTTGTACCTTCGAGTCTCAGTTGGGCCGAGGCTAACCTCGCTTGTATGTTTGGGCTTTCTCGTCTCTTTAACCACTCGATCACGCGAGCTCTGCAATCAGCATTATGTGGTTTATGCTCTTTGTCGCCTCTAACTAGGCATTTACACCCGTAACATCCCGGCGTCGGTCCCATTTTCAGATATTCGTGCTTCTTTACGGCTATTCCTCGCGCAATCAGCGGCTTCGTCTCAGGCGCCGTTAACTCTTGCTCTGGCAAGTCCATGGGAACCATAATTCTAGACTGTAACTCCACTCCTGCCGCGTTGGGGTCAGGCTGCCAAGGTAACCCCTTCATCTCGGTGATTTCGTTCATATTCCATCTTTCCGCTTCACTTCCCTTTCGTTTGAACTCGTGCGCTTTGATCGCTCCGTTCGGTGTTCCAGTGATGAGCTCCTGACTCTTCTCGTTAATTCCCAAAAACACTCCACTTTCCCATCTCATTTCAAGCTTTTCACGGCCTTTGTGCGCAGGCGTCTTTGAATACATGACACATTCACCGAACTCAGGAATTTGTTTGTTAAACTTCCTCCCCCTACATCTTTCATGGGCTGTCTTTCCATCTGTATCTATCGTGAACTTGTTAATCAGAGAAGACGCATAACTTACCATCCATGGCATAATCGCATGGCTTTCACTAAACTCGGTCTTGTAATTGGCATCCAAGGCGCTCTTTAATGTCCTGACTTGTCCTTGCACCGTTCTAACAGCTCTCTCAATTTCACCGTTGGCCTTTGAACCGCCTACAGGACTGACTTCAACACCCATGTCAAGGTCACTCGACGCTTTAATCGTGTTGGCCAGCGCCGTAATTGCCGCTTCTCCATCACTTTTAAGTATAACCTTCTCATGTCCGGTAAAGCCGATCATGTCACATCCCACTTTTACTGAGCATGGATTCACCCCTTTCTTCAACAACACTCGGCTCCACGTTAACTTGGTTTCCCTGCAATGCATGACCAGAATTGGGTTACCATTGCTCGCGCTTTCGCCTTCTTCCTTTCTTCCTTTAAGCCACATGTAATCTTATTGAAATTACGGGTACACCTCCGTTCCTTTTCCTTTTACGTCTCCTGTGATTGCGCCTACGCGCCTTGCCCCTAACGCAATGTGGGCACCAACTTCGGTAAGGCAAATGCGTTGCATTGTGCGCCTCAACTTCCTCCTTTGACGGTCTCATGTCACAGTAAACTTTCTGCGGTAACTCTGCCTCGTCACTCACAAACACGTCCACTACGTCACTCAACTCACTTTCGCTACCCCCACTTCCACTCCCTTCACCTTCTTCGGTGTTAAAGACGTTTAAGTTTTCACATGGTCTTACGGGTAATGAGGGGCTTAGTAGAACAGGTCCGCCTCGAGGGTTCCCGGCCGCGGAAAACCCCCAGCTGCGTTTACCTCACTCTTGGGCTTGACAGCCTCCACCGGCCCCTTCGGCACCATGATGTTAAACTGGAACGTGCCGTTCTTCTCGTGGATGGTCGTACATCTACCCGTGGCCTTATTCATAATATGACTCAGGGATTTCCCGTTAAGGTCTTTGTAAAATACCACTCTGTTTCCAGCGTTTATCATCTCTCTGACAGATCCCAGAACTTTGTTAACTTCCGCCACTTGAATTGGCATGCTGACTGAGTTTCCATGTTCATTCTTGCCGGTTACTACTCGCTGCCCGTAATTCTTTACCGTCGTTCCGTCTGCCGCGCTGTAGTGTCTTCCCTGCTTCGACGCATCTGACTGTTTAATGGGGAAGTGGGTGCCTATTCTTGGGGGTCCTACCGTGTTGTACGCTCCAGAGTCCACGGTGACCACGATTGTTTCGTGCGTTGTACTCTGAGGTGGCACCGCATTAATTTCTGGGTCACAGTCTCGCATTTCGATTAACCCAACTTCTCCATATTTCTCAAACCAACTCTTTTCCTGCTTTATGCTTTTACTTATCCTCTGGCCCCACTGATTGACATGATTGCAGTTCCCGTTACACTGATGCTCCTGGTAAGCTTTTCTCAGAACCACTGCGATTTTACGCGCCATTTTCTTTCTGGAATGCGACGGCAGTGCCCATTGTCCGTTAAGCTCCTCAGCCGTGGGCGGTTCCGGTGGCACGTTTACTTCATCATTCATCTCAACACTGAGCACATGCTGCGGTTGGCCAAACGAGGTGGTTTGTTCACTTCCCGCGTTTACCGTTGGTGTCTCTTGCTCAACTTCGTTGGCGGTCTTTTTGGGGCCTGGGCAGTTAAGTGCAATGCGCCCTTTAGCGCCACACTTGTAACATTCACGCTCGCTGCGGGGGGTAAATCTCCCTTGGCCACCGTAACTTCCACCCCACGAGCCGCCACCTTCACCACCTTGTTTACCTCCAATCTTACCTTTCATGTAAGATCCATAGGTGGCACGGTAACCTTTGCCTTTGCCGCCTTTGCCACCTTTGCCTCCTTTCGTGAACTGTTTAGGCTTTGTGCAGTTCCTGGCTAAATGACCCATGCCTCCGCAATTGTAACATTTGGGGCCTGAGCCTTTGCCTTTACCTTTGTTTACGGCGCCAACTTCCTCATGATCCCCAGTTTCACTTTCATTAGCCCAGGACCCGTAACTCCAAGATCCGCCCTCTGGCCACCAGTTTCCATCTTCGTCGACCCATCCTGTCTGATCCCAGACATTTTCGGACCCTTGACTCGTCTCGTTAATATTTCCAATGTCCATCGCATCTTTATTTTTGGTGTCTGAGTCAAGTTTCTTTTTACGCGCCCAATCTTCACACTTGGAGTATAACTTTTGGAACGAATCAATGTTAAGTGCGTCAGGCGTTCGCCAACACGCCTGCTGCCACTCGTCAAACCAATCATTCGCGCGTACCATTATTGCCCTGAGCGCGGTAACCTTAAAGGGGAGGGGCAGTGAGTAATCTTTGCCATACTTTTCAAGATTCTCCGCTAACGCGCCCCACTCCTCAAGTCGGGCAACGGTATCGGTAATTTTCTTGGGCGGCTCAGGGTTCATAGCGTGCGTCATCTTTAAGGAAAGGGTCGCTCCGGTAACAGCCGAGTACCATTTGTAAACCTTCTGCCAAGCCATAATTCCGTCACCATCCATGAGTCCCTGTAATTTTCCCCTTGCTTCTGCACCTTCAAGCTTTTCGTTAAGGATGTACCATAAGTCTTCCTCCATTTGAATTTTGTCTCCCTCGGTAAACTCATAATCTCCTTTGTTGTCATCCTCTGCTTGTTTAGCTTGGTTTGCATTTTAAGTATTCGCTTGCTGTTAACCGACCGTTCATTATGCGTATGATATCATCATCATCTCCCTTCTGGGACAACTCCGTCAAGTGTCTCCAACCTCTTGTTCAACATTTTCAGCGCCGGTCGGTAACTCGGTTTTACTTGGGCAAGCGCGTTTAAGAACTTGTCGCTCCAGTCTCTGAACTTTGCTCTTTCTCCACTGAAGTTCTTTAACGCCTGTCATGCTTTGTACTCGTTTATCGGTTTACCGCTCCCGTGCTTACTTCCGATTCCGCCTTTGATTGCTTCCGAAAGCTGACCAAACTTTTCAATTAACTTCTCTTGTACTTCGCTGTTGGTATCCAACTCGGTAACTCTTTCTACCAATCTGCGAGCACCCCTTTCAAGCGCAGCGTTTCTCTTCGTTATCGCTAACAACATGCTGTTGGTCTTCTGAGCACTCTGTAACATTTGAAATGCCTCAACGTTCGATACTTCCTTTCGGTCCTGTGTTACTCGCTCGTTAATGAACGTCGCAAGCCCATGATGATTTGCAAGTAACGCCGTCTGAACGTAACTGAAGTCTCCGTTCAGGTACGCCTGCTCGCACAGGTCGTTGAAGCGGTTAGGGTCCATGTTGACCCATGCATCTCTGTCCGCCGGCGCGTTAAGGTTGACCGGCGGGTCGCCCTGCGCGGGCCTAGTTGCAGCGGCCGCCGCCGCCGCCATGGCAACCGCGCTCCGCTACCATGCAAAACCCCGAGGAGGGTTCTACACGGGAGCTCGGTGACAGCGATGACGATCGGTCACCTTTTTACCTCAGCACGGCGAAGCAAGTCTCGGTAGCTTCAGCCGTTAAATACTTGAGCCAAGCGGTAACGGGGACACCTTCACTCCCCAGTCACCTGAATGCTCACATGTTAACCTCCTCCTCCTCCTCCTCCTCCTCCTCCTCCTCCTCCTCCTCCTCCTCCTCCTCCCTCCTCCCTCCTCCCTCCTCCTCCCTCCTCTCCTCCTCCTCCCTCCTCCTCCTCCTCCTCCTCCTCCTCCTGCTCCCTCGAGCCCCCTCCTCCTCCTCCTCCTCCTCCTCCTCCTCCTCCTCCTCCTCCTCCTCCTCCTCCTCCTCCTCCCCTCCCCCAGTAAGGGGGTATTCCAGGAGCGACAGCCCCCAGGCGCAGCCGGGAAGCCCGCACCCGCCGAGGCAGGCGGAGGCAGCCCCCCGGGTGCGGCTGGGAGCCGCACAGGGGTCCGCAGGGGACGAGGGGAAGCTCCCCCAGGCCCCCTCGCGCCGTGCCAGAACTCGGGAGACGTCTGGGGACCGTCGGGGGGTCGTCGTCGTCCTCCTCGTGGTCCTCCTCGTCGTCCTCGGCACCTCTCCTCCTCTTACTCCTGCGACGTGATCCGGAACACCCGCGCGGATGTTCACAGGGAGTCTTCCGGGACATCGACGCAGGCGTTCCCAATGGAGTTTCTGGATACTTCGCTCTGATGCTCCTGGAGAAGCTCTGGACGCATGTTGCGATCCGACTCACGTGTGTCCGAGACGACCTGTGAGGGCTCGAAGGGGCCCCAAGGCAGCTCTGGAAGCGCCCCAAGAGACACAATACAAGCAACACAAGTTTATCAAAAGCCCGTTCTTTACAAAGAAACAGTTTTTGCATCATGTGTAGATTGACATTCAGAGTGTCTTCGAGGCCTCTCAGGCCGTCCTCGGAAACTCGGGCGGGCTTCGGGAGGGCTCCAAGCGGGCCGAACACAAGCCGCTGCCTCGTCAGGGACAGAGTTGTGCTAAATGCGTCGTACAGTTTAAACCTCTTGGGGCTCTCCTGGACCCCCCACGAGAGCTCTCAAAGACGACCTGGCAGGGCTCGCAGGGGTCCCAATGAAGCTCCAGCAGCGCCTCAAGAGAACCAGCAATCCTTTAACAAGTTTGGCACAACGCCGTCCCTGGCGAGGCTGCAGTGTGTGTGTGTGTGTGAAGTTTGTATTCAATGCTGGGCCCTCGTGGGGCTCTCCTGAAACTCCCAAAGACCCCCAAGAGAGCTCTAGAGGACGGCTTGGGAGGGCCCGAAGGGGCGCCAAGGGAGCTCCAAGAGCGGCCCAACAGCCCCAGCAGTGTAACACACATGTAACACAACGCCGTCCTTGATGAGGAAGCGGTGTGTGTGTGCGTTGTTAAATGTATGTCAAAGTTGAGGCCCTCTCTTGGGCCATCTTGGGCGCCTCTATGGCCCGTGAGTGCCTCTTGGGGGCCTCCTTGGCCGTCTTTGGGGCGGTCGTGGGGGCCTCGTGGGACGTCGTGGAGCGCTGGCACCTCGAAAAGTCGACCCCCTCAAGCAACCCCCAGGAACATGCATGGTTGGTGTCGCTTGCGGGCCCTCTGGGGGGCGCTCGTCGAGTCCTCTAGGGCTGCCTGGGGGCATCTTGGGACGGAAGGCTCGAATGTTCGTGTAGGACTCCTGCTCTTGGGCCCCTGTTGGGCCTTTTGAGGCCCTCTTGAGCGCCTCCAGGGCCGTCGTGGGCCCTCTTGGGCCGTCTTTGGGCACTATTGAAGGCCTCGTGGCCCGTCTTGGGGCTGTCTTGGGGGCCTCTTGGGACGTCGCGGTGCGCAGGAAGCATGAAACGCCGAGAATTCCGAACCCACTGGAAAACCGTACGAACATCAATTGTGGCATCTTGGGGGCCCTCTAGGGAGCGCTCGTTTAGCCCTCTTGGGCCGTCTGGGGGCATCTTAGGACGGCGGAATCGAATTTTCGTTTCGGGCTCCTTCTCTTGGGTCCCTCTTGAGGCCGTCTCGAAGCCCTCTTGGGCCGTCTTGGGCCCCTCTTGGGGCCCTCTTTTGGGGCCCTCTTGGGAGCCTCTTGGGGCGTCTTTCGGGCCTCTCTGGCGCTCTTGGGGGGGTCTCAGGGGCCTCTCGGGACGTCGTGGAGCGACGGAAGCTCGAATGTCCAGAACCCAAAAAACAGTGAAACAACGGTGGGGAGATCAATGGTTCTTGCCTCTTGGGGCCCTCTGAGCAGCGTTCGTCGAGTTCTCTTGGGTCATCTTTACAATGGGGGCCCGACCACAGGAAACCTTCAACAAGAAACCCAACCCTGAGATCCAGGACGTCCATCGATGTTTGGTGTGGTAACGTCACGCTCAGGGCAATACCATCCAAACCAAAGAAACCCAGGGCACCCCGGAGGCAAGCAGGGTGCTTCTTGGCATGGGCCTCCACTGTAAGCTCCCTGGGGTCGTACGCGGGATATCTGGAAGCCTTCTGGTGCCTCTCTGCCTCCACTTACAAGCCGTCTGAGCGGCCCTCGGGGGCGTCTGGAGAGGGTCCCCCCGAGGAGCCCAGAGCACCCACAGAAGGCCCCCCACCCTGCGTGTTGAAACCGTGATAGTAATAACGAGGATAATACAGATACTGATCGCAATGACAAACAATAAGAATGATCAGCATCAGCATCATCATCATCATCATCATCATCAGCATCATCATCATCATCAGCATCAGCATCAGCATCATCATCATCATCAGCATCAGCATCATCATCATCATCAGCATCCCCTCCATCATCATCAGCAGCAGCATCATCAGCAGCATCCGCAGTACCAGCATCATCACCATAACACTACTACTACCACTACTACCACTACTACCACTACTACCACTACTACCACTACTACCACTACTACTACTACTACTACTACTACTACTACTACTACTACTACTACTACTACTACTACTACTACGACTACTACTACTACTACTACTACTACTACTACTACTACTACTACTGCTACTACTAACTACTACTACTACTACTACTACGACTACGACTACTACTACTTCTACTTCTACTACTACTTCTACTACTTCTACTACTACTACTACTACTACTACTACTAACTACTACTACTACTACTACTACTACTACTACTACTACTACTACTACTACTACTACTACTACTTGTACTACTACGACTACTACTACTACTACTACTACTACTACTACTACTACTACTACTACTACTACCACTACTATTACTACTACTACAACAACTACTACTACTACTACTACTACTACTACTACTACTACCACTGCTGTTACAACTACTACTGCTACGACTACGACTACGGCTACTACTACTACTGCTACTACTACTACTACTACTACTACCACTACGACTAATAATAATAATAATACTACTACTACCACTACACTACCACTACTACTAC
>CAUYUJ010018957.1:0-17500 GCA_963575745.1 Prorocentrum cordatum | reverse complement strand
TACCAAATTCAACCCAACAGTATGGACGGATAGCAAGCGGGAGCCGCAAACATGCGTGCGCGTAATGAAATTGCACCCCGCACTGTGGATGGTTCACACACAAACACACGCACGCGAACACTCTTCTGAACGCAAACCTCACGTATTCTTACCTAGAGCTTCGAGTTGACACCAATCGCGGTGACCATGGGGGGCAGAAGGCCACAGCAATAGACGATTACATTCAAGAACGAGTGACGCGCAGGATGCTCATGGGTCTGCACCTGGTTAGGCTTGCGCTCCAGGTGCAGGCAGCACACGTCAGGGAGCTGCTGGATATCACTCAAGCATCGAGTTCGCAGAACAGCGAACAACAAACCACATATACCATGGAGAAGACAACAACTCTTTGGTAATTGATTACCTATACCAATACCGCTACTCTACAGGCCTTTCCCAGGGTGCTGTCGGACCAGAATTTCGAGGCGAATCCAGCGGTGGCGACGAGGGCCTCCCAAGGGGGCTAAAAAGGGGGAAAACGGGCGAAGGGTGGCGGTGTGGGCACCGCTTCCTCCCCTGAGCAGTATCCCTGCTGTGGGTGCTGCTGGATGCCGCCATGACGCTCAAATGCCGAGTGAACACGCTGGGCTCAGGAGGGCTCTGGTGTTCTTCGGCTACACGCAAGAGTGACCCTAGATAAGAGTGACCTTTGGTGCGCGGCTTTTTGGGGGCCGCGTGGGGACCAAACCTGGGCGCGCAGGCCGTTGCTCCTGCTTCGTTTTCAGCCATCTGGGGACCCATCTGCGCCCGCACCCAAGGTCACTCCAGCGAAAGGTCACTCTTACGTCTAGTCGAGTTCTGGCCGTGCCGCAGAGCTATGCCCGGGAGGCCTATGCTGGTGGCCGAGGCTCGCTGTGGCCGGAGAGCAGCCTTCGTCTCGCGCTCGGCGCTCCTTGCATGGCGAACAAACAACACACACACACACCCATACCCATAGGGGGGTTCGTGGGGAGGGGGACTGGCTGTGGGCATGGGTGCGGGTTGTCGGGCCCTGGGGAGCGCTCCCGCTCGAGCGGGGCCCCCCATCCGACAACATGCACCCAATAGCCCTCTCCGACCCCCTTATGGGTATGGATGTGTGTTGTTGGTTCCTAACTTGCAACACGACGACTGCGTCCTCCCGTGCTGGGCATCCAGGGCTGTGCTTTCCCCCTCCCAAGCCAGCACGAGAGCGCCCCCGCCTCGAAGCAGATCGCGCAGGCCTCGGTGTCCTCCGACCCTCCGGCGGAGGTAGAGGAAGCGTCTCCATCGCTAGCCTCGGACGATGGGGAAAGAAGACAAGAAGGCAGCCCACCACCATCCGCTTGGGGACACCGGGGTCCCCTTATCTCGACATCGCTCGGACGTCCGTTCCCCGTGCGTGATGGTCGGCCTCGTGCGTGTGTGCGTGTGCGTGTGCGTGTGCGTGTGCGTGTGCGTGTGCGTGTGCGTGTGCGTGTGCGTGTGCGTGTGCGTGTGCGTGTTTCTCCGCAAGAGGATCCGAACGGCTCGCCGATGGTCCCCGCCGAAAAAGTGCACACGCCCGAGCGATGCTAAGTCCCTTGCCTCACGCGCGCTCTTGCATGAGACCGTGGCTGTCCTCCTGCAGGCGGCTTTCGGAAGAACGAAATCTTACAAATGGCAAAACAGGACTTCACAATACTCGAACATGGTCAAACAATCGTCCCCAGAACATGGATTGACGATTTGTTTGAAGATTCCTCCTGTAGAGGGACATGCCCGACTTCAGGGCATCTGCTCGGCCCCCCATCTGCGGCCTCCCGCCCCGGGCCGCCCGAGATCCGCTACAAAAAACGCCCCGCCGACCCACGAGCGATCCGCGCGGGCCCCCTCCGAAAGCTTACGTGCTCGTGTGAAGGGGCCCCAGGACACACAAATAAATAAACACAAACAAAAATACGTCCCATATCTTCCCATATGTTCTGGGTGTCTGTCTTCCCCCCCACTTCCCATACTTTCCCATATTTTCCTGGGAATCGAGGATTAATTGTGTCTGTGTGATTTGTTCCCCTCCTCCTCCTCCTCCTCCTCCTCCTCCTCCTCCTCCTCCTCCTCCTCCTCCTCCTCTCGTGCCGGTGCCTGCTCCTCGACCTCGGGCTCTCGAGCTCCTGCTCGGCGGAAGCCTTGGCGGCTCGATCCCGAGGCCACAACCCACAGCGGCACGTCGCGAGAGATCCTGCCCGGGAGCCCTCGCGCGGCTCGATGCCGAGGCCACAACCCCTAGCGAGGCCTGCCTCGGGCACCGCGGGATGCACGTGCTGCCCGAGCCCGTGGCTGCTCTGGCCATCGCTCGGACGTCCATTCCCTGTGCTTTTTTCGGTTTCGTGCGTGGCTTTTTCGCCAAATGATCAAGGATGCTCCTCGATGGTCCTCGCCGAAGGAAAAAGGCGCACGTCCGAGCGGTGCCAAGGGGATGCACCTGCTGCCCGAGCCCGTGGCTGCTGGTCGTGCTGCAGAGGGCCGTCGCCCGCGGCTGCCCGGTGTGGCTCGGTGTTGAAATTGATGCTGCTCGGTGCTGCGTGTTGTTGGCTGCTGCTGTCTGCGTATGTGTGGTGCTGCTGACTGGCGCCTGGGAAGCTACGCGCTTCAATCCTTGGGGCTTCAGTTTTCTCAATATATATATATATATATAACAAGAACAACAATAATAACACTAATAATAATAATAAAAATAATAATAATAATAACAATAATAATAACAATAATATCAATAATAACAAAAATAATAGTAATAATAAGAATAAGAATAATACTAATAATAATACTAATAATGGTAATAATAATACTACAAATAATACAAATAATAAAAACATAAGATAATAATATATGTTTGACTTTATATATTTATATATAAACACAAAAAAACTGCCGCTGTGGGGCAGGCGGCCTCCCGTCTCAAAAGGGCAACGCCCGCGGCGACACCGACAGCGAGTCCTGCTCAAAGAGAACAGGGAATGCCGTCGGTCGCTGCACCCAGTCTTCCCGCACCCCTTTCGAGCTCCCCCCCTGACGTTTCGCCTGCAGGGCGCAGGACGCAGCATAGAAAATGGAGTCATGCAAGCACGAAACCACCTCTGAGCAATAAAAGGAATATGGAAGCACAACTTAAACAGGTAAGAGGTGCTGCGTGCGAGGTCAGGCTACCATCACACGCCAGAGAACCCAACGAATTGAACTAAATCGTAGGGACCCTGCGCCTGAACCATCCGATTGGCCGGCGCCGCACGCCAACCACTCGCGGAAGGCACGCACCGGTTACACGCGCGCGGGACGGCCGACGCACATTGCACCCATCCTTTCCGTACCCATTTCGATCGTCCCGATCTGCAGCGCGAAGCAAGCCCCTACTGCTACCCCAGCTGCCGCCAACGGCGGCAGCCACCATCCGCCTCCCCCTGCCCCTCCGGGACCGGTCCCTGCAGGGGCCAGGCCAATCTGGAGTCCGCATCTCTCCACATCCTCCTCCTCCTCCTCCGCCTCCTCCTCCTCCCCCTCCTCCTCCTCCTCCGTCCTCATCCTTCCACCTCTTCCTCCGTCCTCCTCCGTCCTCCTCCTCCTTCCGCCTCAGGCTCCATCTCCTCACCATCTTCCTCCTTCCTCCTCCCTCGTCATTCCTCCTCCCTCTTCTCTTCTCCCTCCTCCTTGGGGAGGAGTGGTAGCAGGAGGATGAGGGGCAGGGGAGGGAGAGGGAGGTGGGAGAAGAGAGGAGAGAAGAGGGAGGAGAGAGGAGGGAGGAGGGAAAGGGGAAGGGGGCGGGGAGGGAGGGGGAGGAGGTGGAGGGAGAGGGGGAGAAGAGGAAGAGGAGGAGCAGGACCCTCGTCTCGTCCTCGCGCGGCTCCCCCCATCCTCCTCCTCCTCAACCTCCTCCTGTCCTCCTCCTCCTCCTCCTCCTCAACCTACTCCTGTCCTCCTCCTCCTCCTCCTTCTCCTCCTCCTCTTATTCCTCCTCCTCCTCCTCGTCCTCCTCCTTCCCCGCCAACAAATCGCCATGCTCCGCGACCCTGTGCCTTATCCTTTGACAGGGGCCATGCTGAGATGATATTTTCTGACTCGTTCCAACTTGAGCGGATGAACACCGAAGGGAAACACTTCCCCAACATGCTTCTTCATGCCATGCCCTTCTGGATAACTCCTCCCTGCCGCACCCCGACGCCAGTCGGAAGGGCAGGCTGGGCGTTTCGCCTGAGACCTCCTTACCGTTCATGATCCTGAGGCTGAGAAAGTGGCAACAGCTTCCCAGATGCAGGGCGAGGGGGTTCGAAACGTGGCTTTCGCCTGGCATCGCTCGCGTGCGCTCTCACAGCTGCAAGCGCTTCTCAGGGATCGAGGGCGGCTCCTTCTCGAGGCATGGCTCTCGACCCAGCGCCGCGCACAGTCGTCTTAGACGTGCACGAGAGGCTCACGGATTGAGGGCGGTCCCTTTTCAAGATATGGCTCTCACCTTGGCGCCGCGCACATTCGCCTTCACAAGTTGCAAGAGCTTCACGGATTGAGGGCGGGCAGTCTTCAAAACGTGGTGTTTGCACTAGCGCCGCTCACGTTCGTCTTACACATTCGTAAGAATTTCACGGGCTCCAATGGTCATCGTACCAGCAGTCGTGCGTTTGGAGCTATTCTGGACTGCCAAGGCGCAACAGTTACGTTGATTCGCGGTGTTGATGTTCCAGGAACGGCGTTCTGGCATGACTCAGGATCTTCAAGACGCAACAACCATACTGTTTCGTGGCGCTGGAGTCCCCGAGAACGGTGTTTTGGCACGCTTCGGGATCTTCCCAACGGGGCACTTCCACCGGTGGACTGAATCCTTGTAGGGCCCATGAAATGAGAACTTGGAGGAAGGGTTTATATCAACTTCGTTGATGAGTCTTGGGTTCACGCTGGTCCTCCTCCTCCTCCTCCTCCTCCTTCTCCTCCTACTCGTCCTCCTCCTCTCCGACCTCCCGCCGCTCCTCCCGCGCTCCTCCCTCCTCCATCCTCCATCCGCCCTCCCCCTCCTCCTCCTCCTCCGCCTCCTCCTCATGCTCTTCCTCCTGTTCCTCCTCCTGTTCCTCCTCCTCCTCCTCCTCCTCCTCCTCCTCCTCCTCCTCCTCCTCCTCCTCCTCCTCCTCCTCCGCCTCCCCCTCCTCCTCCTCCTCCGCCTCCTCCTCATGCTCTTCCTCCTGTTCCTCCTCCTGTTCCTCCTCCTCCTCCTCCTCCTCCTCCTCCTCCTCCTCCTCCTCCTCCTCCTCCTCCTCCTCCTCCTCATGGTCCTCCTCCTCCACCACCGACGACGACGACGGCGACGACGACAACGGCGCCGACGACGACAACAACAACGACGACGACGACGCCGCCGCCGACGCCGCTTACGCCGCCGTCGGCGGCGGCGGCGCGCCCCCACGGCCCAGAGCCTCTGGAACCAGGCAGTCCTCGCACCTGCCTGGCCGCCGGCCGCGCCGCAGCATGGCCTCCGCCGTGGCGGCAGGGGGCGCTGCCGCCGCGTCGCCGCGGGGACGCCTCTGCTCAGGGCGGGGGGACGGGGGAGGCGAGAGAGGGAGGGAGGGAGAGAGGGAGGGAGGTTTCAGGCTCGAGGTGTTTGAGGCTTTCAAACGTTTGCGTCTGTTCTCGGCGGTTCTCCAGCCGCGGGATGCGTGCCGACAGCTGCGCCTGCCCGAGAGCTTTCCGAAGGTGCCCACGTCGTTCCGAACTGCCGCCAGAGACCCACGCTGTGACCCGAAAACCCGTGGGAGGGGGGGGGGGCAGGGACGGGCGAGAATGGGGGAGGGGGCGGGTGAGGAGGAGGAGGAGGAGGAGGAGGCGGATATGGAGGAGGAGGAGGAGGAGGAGGACGATAAGGATTCAGCGCTCAGCATGTAACGAGTCTCCAGAACGTTGGGAAGAGGTCTCAAAAGAAATAGAGAGGCGACGACGACGACGACGACGACGACGACAAGACGAGACGAGACGACGAAACGACGACGACGACGAAACGACGACAACGACGACGACAAGACGACGACAGGACGACGAGCGGTGAAGCAGGCAGCGCCTCGCGTGCGTTCGCAGCCGTCGGTGCGGCGAAAGCAGAAGCGGAGCAGGGATACCTGCGAGAAGCATGGGACGCACAGAGACATACTAAGACTATGTGTCCTCCTTGGAGGCGCGAGTCCGACCCGAACATATAGTATACCCATCTTGTAGTGTATCGTTTCCCGAGTGGTGTGGCCAGAAAGCGCCCGCCACGACGCATATACTAGAAGATTCTCGGTGCGCGCGTCGCCTCTGGAGGGGCGACGCACACATAGTATAAGTATGTTGGGTTGACGCCGATGCGAGATACAAGAGCGAGTTCGTGCATTCAGCGTCACCCAAAATGCATCGCATGCATCGCGGCTGGCACTGCCGCCACAACTGCTCACCGAACCATCTCATACATCGGTATGGGAATGTGCAAGCACCGTGGATCCATATCCATGGGAGCCCCGTGTTCAATGAGATTATCAAACGCCGGCGGGCACGGGATAGCTACACGCCCAATGGATTGGTCTGTCCGGGGGGGGGGGGCAAAGGTTTACACAACGTGCAAGTCTTCGGCTCGTGATTTCAGCCTTTGCAGGTGTTGGGCATGCCTGTTGCAAGTTGTGCACGCTGGTCGCACTATAGGGTCCACAAGCTCGGCAAAAATGTGTTGCGCGCATGCTCAGAGGACGTGGCCATAGCCCTCAGGGGCTTGACATTCAGCCTGCAAAAAAAGGAATGTATCGTCGCTGGAGGCCCAACGGGCTATACATCTAAACCTCGAAGTTCTCGTGTCCCAGGCCAATTGGTGGCCGATCAGCCGAGGAGGAACCTCAACCACAAGCCCAGGATCAAGGGACCCCACAGTATCCACGGGGTGAGGGAAAGAGGCACACGTCTCAAGTAAGCTCAAGACGTTGGACACTACATAGGTAAGGAACTTGTCAAGCGTAGTTAAAACTATTGGGCTTTGCTTGATGCGCGTCAGGGCATCGTCATCAACAACATGAAGGGCAACTCCACGGTTAGCGCACGTATCTGCCATCGCATTCGTACGAGCACTTCAGACTGACTGTTCCTCGTCAGCTCCTGATCGATGGGCTATTACACTATGTATGTTGATCTATGCATACCCTATGTCCCTGGCATTATCATGGATCGCGCACTCGGAGGGAGGGACCAGGTATCTACCGCCCACTGGCAGTCACAGTCAGAAGTAAGAATGACAGCCTAGATCATATCCAGGGACACGGTGCCTAAGATAAGCCAACAAAGCCAACGTCTCGGCGCCAGGAACGCACTGCACATGGTTCAGAGAGACTCCATAGGCAGCAGTAAGTGGATGCCCCAGCCGATGGACTGAAGCCACTGAGAACCCGCACCTGATAGTTTGGGAAGGGGGCCCATGCAATCCTGAACTGTCTCCAAAGCCAGGGGACGTAAACACCTGGCCCTGTATCCCACCTTCGCCCATTCTGACTCCAGCTCAACGGAGGAATGGGGGGAGGAGACGCTCTGACTCGTGGACGAGGACAGTGTACCACACGGGGTAATGCGGGTGGTCAGTTTCACCCTACGAATGTGATGTGGAAGTCCAAAATCCTGTCGGAATGGATACGTAACAGGACAATCCCAAATCAGGCGACAGGTAGCTTCTGCAAAGCAATGCGAACAACAATGCCGTGAATGTAAATCTCCAGCCAAATCAGCCTTCAGAGCTTGACACTGAGCAGACGTCCAGCTAGAAACTTCCCCTTTCAAGATTGCCCGAAGAGGGCTCAGAAATGGAGCCCCTGACCGGTGCTGCTTCAAAGGACGCCGCGGTGCAGATTCACGCCATGCCCAGAACTACCTCGGCCCTTCTTGCCACAAAGGTCTCGACATCTCTGGCAGCAGTTCTGGAGATATCGATCGTGTAGCCTGCAGGAGATGTCCACTGCGTGGGGGATTGGAGAGACCATCCGAGCCGGATCAGCGTGACGACGATAACAGAGGCAGACCCAGTAGAGCCACACTGGTCGTGCCACTGGGCAGTGTAGGGCAAGCCCAGCTCATGGCTTCGTCCAGCATCGCCTCCAGCACAAGAGGGTCCTAGCTGGAGGGAACCTTTCTGGCCACTAAGAGAGCCCCGGCCATGAAGAGATCCCCTGACCCAGACATAAGGCCCGGCCCGAAAACCAGTCCCCCCCGAGCCCGAAGCCGTCCCCATCACAGCGTTTTGACTGCACCGGGGGTGGCAATGCTCAACTCCACGGAGGAGCGCGGGGGTGGCAGTGCTTTCAAACGACCTGGCGGCAGAGACACGCGGGGTCTAGCTACCTGGGATGGCAATATTCAAGGGCACGGGGTAGGGTTATGTCGGGCAAGTCCTCCCTACAGGGGGATTTTCGACGAAATATAAAAAATACCCCCCAAAAAAGTCGAAGAAAATCCAAAAATAGTCTGGGGACTATTTTTTGAACATGTTTTGACCTTTTTGGTGTATGTTTGGGGTATTTGTCGTCGAAAATTCCCCTGTAGGGGGACAGGCCCGACCTAAGGGTAGCGCGGGGACTGATCCGCGGTGGCGCTGGCGACCGCCTTCGCGCTCGCCCGGCAGGGTCGGCAGGCCCAGCGTCGTGGCCCACATCCTCCCCCTCCTCCTCCCCTTCCTCCTCCTCCTCCTCCTCCTCCTCTCCTCCTCCTCCTCCTCCCTCCTCCTCCTCCTCCTCCTCCTCCTCCTCCCCCCTCCTCCTCCTCCTCCTCCTCTCCTCCTCCTCCTCCTCCTCCTCCTCCTCCTCCTCCTCCTCCTCCTCCTCCTCCTCCTCCTCCTCCTCCTCCGCCTCCTCCTCCTCCTCCTCCTCCTCCTCCTCCTCCTCCTCCTCCTCCTCCTCCTCCTCCTCCTCCTCCTCCTCCTCCTCCTCCTCCTCCTCCTCCTCCTCCTCCTCCTCCTCCTCCTCCTCCTCCTCCTCCTCCTCCTCCTCCTCCTCCTCCTCTCCTCTCCTCCTCCTCCTCCTCCTCCTCCTCCTCCTCCTCTCCTCTCCTCCTCCTCCGCCTCCTCCTCCTCCTCCTCCTCCTCCTCCCTCCTCCTCCTCCTCCTCCTCCTCCTCCTCCTCCTCCTCCTCCTCCTCCTCCTCCTCCTCCTCCTCCTTCCCCCGCGGCTCCTACCCACATCAGGACTCAAAGCGCGCAACCAGCCGGGCCGAAGTGCTGGCAGCCGGTTGGTGTTGACGAGACGGGTCGACCCCGCCCCACGCTGTTGTTGCTTGGCCCGCTTCTACCCTTTCCCCGTTTACAAAGGAAGGAGACGGAGGATGAGGCTTTTTGATGGAGTAAGAGGAGCGGGATCGAGGATCGCCATCCCCCAGCGTTTGTATCAATAGCCCGCATACTTATCAGCATCACCACCATCACCATCGTCATCATCATCATCATCATCATCATCATCAGCATCATCATCATCATCAGCATCATCATCATCATCAGCATCATCATCATCATCATCATCAGCAGCATCATCATCATCATCCTCATCATCATCATCATCATCATCATCATCATCATGACCACCACCACCACCACCACCATCATCATCATCATCATCATCATCATCATCAGCATCATCATCCTCATAATCATCATCATCATCATCATCATCAACAACATCATCGACATCGTCATCATCATCAGCATCATCATCATCATCGTCATCATCACCAGTCGTATCATCATCAGCAGCATCGTCACCATCAGCAGCAACAGCAGCATATGCATCATCGTCCTCAGCAGCATCATCATCATCGTCATCATCATCATCATCATCATAATCAGCGTCATCATCATCATCATCAGCATCAGCATCAGCATCATCACAATTAGTGTAATCATCATCATCATCATCATCATCATCAGCATCATCATCCCGATCATCATTATCCTCATCATCATGATCATCATCAGCATCATCATCGTCATCATCATCAGTATAATCATCATCATCAGCATTATCAGTATCATCATCAGCATCATCAGTATCAGCATCATCATCTCATCCGCATCACCATCAGCGCTAGTAGCAGCAGCAGGCATCAGCAGCAGCATCACCACCACCACCATCATCAGCTTCATCCTCATCATCCTCATCATCAACATCAGCATCATCATTATGATAACTATCATCATCTGCAGCATCAGCATCAGCATCAGCAGTAGTACCATCATAAGCAGCGACATAATCACCGTCTGTACCATGATCAATAGCATCATCATCAGCGACATCATCATCAGTACCATCATCATCGTAATCATCATGATAACCAGCATCATCATCGTATTCATCATCGTATTCATCGTGGTCATCATCGTCGTCATCATCACCACTATCACCATCACCATCTCAATCGCCGTCGCCATCATCAGCATCAGCGTCATCAGCATCATCATCGCCTTCATCATCATCATCATCAGCATCATCATCGGCATCGTCATCGTCAACATCACCATCATCATCATCATCGTCGCCGTCATCATCATCAGCATCAGCATCATCATCATCATCATCATCATCATCATCTTCATCATCATCATGGCCATCATCGTCATCATCGTCATCATGTTCATCATCATCACCACCATCATCACCATCAACACCACCATCAGCATCATTATCATCATCGCCAGCCTTTTCATCGGCATCCTCCTCCTCATCCTCCTCATCCTTAGAAGATCCCGATGACTTTGACAATCAGATCAATGATGGTGGCGATGATGATGCCGATGATGATGAAGGTTATCGTGGCGTTGTTGTTTGCATGATCACACTCACATGAATCGGCATGCAAGTACCACCTTTCTGCATGTAAGCTCGTGGGTGTGTTTGTATACCGACATCCACTGGACTTTGCTGCAGCACCCTATATTGTCGACTGGGAGAAAGCCAACGCTGATGTTGATGGTGATGATCATCATGATCACAACCATGATGGTAGAGGTAGATGATGATGATGATGGTGATGGTGATGGTGATGGTGATGATGATGATGATGATGATGATGATGATGATGATGATGATGTTGTATTGAGACGTGGATTGAGATGATCGCTTGTTTATTGCGCCAGCGCCGTATACTTCTGACGGGACCGACCACCCGTGCCCCTCTGGGGCCGCCTGGAATTTCACCACGCCTTTGGCATAATGCGCATGGCCATCCTAGACAATACCTCAACAGAGCGATCGGCATCTTGAACACAGAACGGTAATAGAAGCAGAACGGGCAGAAGGCAACATACCTTTGGAGAAAGGCGGTCCGACACGACGGCCTGAAGTAGACTGTTAATGCAACAGGAGAGTGCTACACTGAACTCGCTGAAAACCTAGGTACCAAATGGCGCTGGCTCGGCACGTACACTTCATGAAGGCTCCGCGCGCTAGAGCAGCAGCGCCCCAGACAGCGACCTGCAGCCCCTCCTCTTCCTCGCCCTACATGCAGACTGATGACAAAACATGTTAAGAAATCTGGCACATGAAACACTTGGCGCCTCCAACACCGACGTCACTGAAGCGACCGCTGCGGCCTCCACCCGGCGCCTCCTCCCCAGGCAGGCGCTCCTGGAGGGGATCGAGCCCGAACGCGCTCGCCACCGTCGACTCTGCCGAAAATGATGGGCCCATTTTCCGCCACCACTACCATTGAGGATGAGAGGGAGGAGAAGGAGGCGGAGGAGGACCTCCTCATCTTCTCTTCTCCCCCTTCCTACATATGGTAGTGATGGTGGGGAACTTGCCCCTCAGAAGCGTCTTTCAGCAACAGGCGCCCCGGCAAGACGGCGTCGACCCGCGCGGGTCCTGGGCCGGGCCCGCGCTCCAGGTGAGTCGCCGTCAGCTGATGGCGAATGCTGGCGAGGCGATCGCCGGGTGCCGCCCTGATCCGGTAGCGCTCCTCCCCGCCCAGGGTCACGAAGCACACCGAGCCGCCGTCCAGGTGTGCCTGCAGCAGCAGAGTGGGCAGGAGGTCGGCAGCGTGGGTCAGGCCTTCCGCCGGCGCTGGAAGGTCACACTGGCCATAGTGATTCCAACCAAACGCCACAGCGGTGCCATCGCTCTGGAGCAGCACGGTATGCACCGTGCCTGCGGTCACGTGCGCGTAGGCCCGGCCCCCTGCTGGCGCCAGAAGGTCGCACTGGCCATGGCCGTTGTCGCCACACGCCACGGCGGTGCCATCGCTCCGGAGCAGAACAGTGTGCCTCCCTCCAGCGGCCACCTGGGTATACATCTGGCCCTGCGCAAGCGCCGGAAGGTCGCACTGCCCGTGGCGATTCCAGCCACACGCCGCGGCGGTGCCGTCGCTCTGGAGCAGCACCGTGTGCTCCCCCCCTGCGGCCACCTGCGTGTAGGTCTGGCCCCCTGCCGGCGCTGGAAGGCGGCACTGCCCATGGCCATTCCAGCCACATGCCACGGCGATGCCGTCGCTCTGCAGCAGGACGGTGTGCTGCTCCCCTGCGGCCACCTGCATGTAGGCCCGCCCCTTCGCCGGCGCCGGAAGGACGCACTGGCCGAGGCCGTTGTGGCCGCACGCCACCGCGGTGCCATCGCTCTGGAGCAGCACGGTGTGCGCGCCTCCCGCGGCCACCTGTCGGGGCCGCAAAACTGTGCGGTGACGGACCGCGTGGTGACCTCGGAATCCCTTTGACGACCTCACCGAGGCGGCCCGTCACCGTACCCATCGGTCGGAAGAAGTAGGTAGAAACATGAAGTAGGAAGGCGCTGGAAATAGGTTGGGTTTCCGCACGCCTCCTGAAGAGGAAGGAAGAGGGAAAGCCACTCGACTCTTGAAGTAGGAGGGCGCTGAAAGTAGATTGGAGATTGAAATCTGGGAACCCAAAAAAAAAACTACTTTCAACGACCGATGGGTACCGACCTCACCGAGGCGGCCCGTCACCGTACGGCTTTGGGACCTCGGAGGCCCCAATTAGGGAGCACACAAAGGACGTACGCGCCCAGCTATGTACATGAACACGGCCCCTTGACCCGCGAGACCTGCCGCGAGATACGAACATTCGCGCAATGCGCACTCTCGAAACCAGCGTGGATTCATGTACATGTACGTCCTTCTTTCGCTCCTGACCAATGGCCCGAGGCTCCCTCGGAGATCCACGCGAGAGCCTCCGAATATGTTTGGGCTCTGGGCCATATGTCCTCGGCTCTCCGAGGGGGCCGTGCGGGTCCAGCAGGGCCCCCCCCCGGAGCGGCCTCGGCAAGGCGCAGCTGCTGCACACGCCTCCCGAGGCAGGCCAACCCGCGTGAACCGATCTGTAAAAAAAATAGAGATCAGCACATCTGCGCATCGCCTGAATTAATTCTGGACGTTTCTTGTCGAGAATACCCTTGGCTCACCACGCGGCGGGGTCACCACACCGTCTGGGGGGCCCCCGACGCCTGGGTGTAGGTCTGGCCTGCCGCCGGCGCCGGGAGGCCGCACTGGCCGAGGCCGTTGTGGCCGCACGCCACGGCGGCGCCGTCGCTCTGGAGCAGCACGGTGTGCGCCCCGTGTTCCCCCCCTGCGGCCACCTGGGCCAGAAGAAGAAAGAGCGGCATCACCATACCAGGAAGCTGGAACACACACATTGATGGGCGTGTTTCCCACCACCACCACCACCATAAGTTGGATGAGGGAAGGAGGGGGAGGAGGACGAGGAGGAGGAGAACGAAGAGGAGGAGGAGAACGAAGAGGAGGAGGATGAGGAGGAGGAGGAGGAAGCTGGAAACACACATGGCTGGATGCACACGTGGAGCACCTGGAGGCCACAGCGGCCATGCATACAAAAGGGCAACGCGCTGGAAAGACGTCCGGGCACCCGCGTGTGTCCAGCTCTCCCGCCCAGGCCAGCCGCGTGCTGTGCACCCGGCCTCCTCTGGTAAGCTTTCGGAACTCCGCGCGGATGTCTCGTGGGGGAGGAGGAGGAGGAGGAGGAGGAGGAGGAGGAGGAGAAGGAGGAGGAGGAGGAGGAGAGCCGAGGACGAGGACAGGAGGAGGAGCAGGAGGAGGCCGAGGAGGCGAGGAGGAGGAGAGGAGGAGGAGGAGGATGAGGAGAGGAGGAGGAGGAGGAGGAGGAGGAGCGCGCAGCCCCGAAGAGTTCCTGCTTCTGCCGCGGTTTCCTTCTCCGATGGGTGTAGGCCCGCCCCTCGGGCGGCGCAGGGAGGTCGCGCTGGCCGTGGTGGTTCAGGCCGCAGGCCTCGGGCGGCCATCGGTGGGGGGGCGATCAATGGGGGGGGGAAAGAGGGGTAGGAAACGTGCACCCTTCGTGCCCGTTTCTGGGATTGGGGGGGGGGGGGGGGGGGGGGCGATAAGCCGGGGCGGGGAGGGGGAAAGAATCGTGCACCCTTTCGTGCCCCCTGTGGGGCCCGGGGAGGCAGGTCACAAGAGGTGCACCCTTCTCCACCACCCGCATTGATCGCACCCTCTCCCTCCTCCTCCTCCTCCTCCTCCTCCTCCTCCTCCTCCTCCTCCTCCTCCTCCTCCTCCTTCGCCTCCTGCCTCTCCTCCTCCCCTGTCCTCCTCCTCCTCCTCCTTCCACCTCTCCTCCTCCCCCTCCTCCTTCTCCCCCCTCCTCCTCCTCCTCCTCCTCCTCCTCCTCCTCATCCTCCTCCTCCTTCTCCTACTTCCACCACCACCTCCTCCTCCTCCTCCTCCTCCTCCTCCTCCTCATGCTCCTCGTCCGTCCTCGTCCTGCTTCGCCCACTACCCCATGGTTCCTGGCTCGTGGTGGCTGGAGAAATCCATGGTCGCAACCTCCCCACTCCCCGTCCCTCCCATCCTTCTCCTGCTTGTCGACGTCCTCCGTCTCCTCCTGCCCCGTGCACGCACGCACGCCAGAAGCCGCGCCTGGACGGCGCATCGGCAGAAAGTCTACATGACACGAAGGCCAAGGAGAAATGAAGAAGACTGCATCGCGAACGCAAGCGCGCTGGAACACGGACACTGAGCGTAGGTTAATGCCAAGCGAATCCTTATCCTCCTCTCCTCCTACTGCTGGCGAAACGTATGACTCGGGTTCGGGGGACTCGGGTTGGCCTGACGGGGCCATCATGAAAATGACGAGACCCAATCCGAAATTTGACGCGAACTCCCGCTGCGATCATTCCACGAAAATTGGACCGTCACAATCCAGGACGCGCTCGCCAAAAAGCGTCGGCAAACCCGAGTGCTGGCGCACTCGAGTCTAACGTTTCCCCCGATACTGCTGCGTCTTATCCCGAAGGCCAAGCTGAAGAACATTCGAGGGTGCCCTCCCCCAGGATGCACAAGAACACCCAACAAGCTCGAAGAATCTGAGGATACCCTCCCCGAGCCGACCTCGATCTTTATACGCCTCGGTCCGACCGTAAAAAAGGCGGAGCCGCCTCGGAGCCGAGAGTGGCGGCTCGCCTTGGGGCCCAAACCTGGAATGTACGATGGGGGAGGGCGCCTAGGGGTAAAGGGGCCCCAGGACACACAAATAAATACACACATCCTAAAAAAAAATCTCCCATATGTTCTAGGTTTTTGTCTTCCCCCCCACTTCCCATATTTTCCCATATTTTCCTGAAACTCGACGATTAATTGTGTCTGGGTGTTTTTTCTCCTCCTGAAGGGGTGCGTCCGAATAACTAGCCCCCATGGGGGTGTACATCCCAGAGTCCCCCCCGTTTCCTGAGCGGCCAAATGCTTCGGGCGGACCTCGGGGCGTGGGGGGAGAGAATTCGCCTGCGACCATCGTCCTAAGACGAAGCCCGGACGAGGATAACGTCGGAGAAGGATAAGTCGAGAATCCCTGAGATCCGGCGGCTCTGGAGGATGTCTCGGGCGCCGCGGCCCTCTCAGAGCGTTCGGGAACGCTGCGATAGCGTTCCAGAACGCTCTGGAACGGATGTATCCTCGTCATAGCCTTAGGTCGGGCATGTCCTCCTACATGCGGATCTTGGAAGGATAATTCAAACCGTTGTTTGAACATGTATATATATATATAGAGAGACATATACAAACATATATATTTTTAAATACACATATCCATATACATATATAGAAGCATCGTGCCCAGACTATGGTTAAACTATTTGTGGATATCCCCCCTGCAGAAGGGACATACCCCACTTCACCCTTGCCCTCGCCGACCTCCTCTCCTCCTGCTGTCGGGGATGGACAGACCACCCGTCAGTAAAACGTGGTTTCGTGAAAACGACCTGAGGCCCAAACCTGGCGGGCGCACGCCTGGAAAATAGCGGCCACGGCGCCCTCTCGAGAGCCGACAACGGACAATTCACTAATCGACGTGTCACTGTTGGGGGTTCTGTCCATTCCCGATGCTGCCGCGTCTATATATATACATTTATATATACATATATATATATATACACATTTTATTTATATATATATATATATATACACATATACATATACATATATATAGAAGCAACGTGCCCAGACTATGGTTGAAATATTTGTGAAGATTCCCCCTGCAGAAGGGACACGCCCGACTTCCTCCTCGCCCCTGCCGACCTCCTCTCCTCCTGCTGCTGCGCTTTGTGGGCCCCGGAAACGGCAGGGCCGTTTTTTCACTGTTTCAAAAACAACGTCCGTTGAAAATGGAAATGGCAAAAAACGGCGACCGGAAACGGCAAAAAAACGGCTCCAGGATCGGAACTGGAGCCGGAACCGGTCAAAGAACGGCGACGGAACCGGTAAAAAAACGGCGTCGGAACCGGCAAAGAAACGGCAAAACGGAACCGGTAAAAAAACGGCCCTGTCGTTTCCAGGGCCCACTAAGCTGCTGCGTCTCGCCCCCGTTGCGCCGCGCCCCGCGGGCCACGGCGGTGCCGTCGCTCCGGAGCAGCACGGTGTGCGCGCCGCCGGCCGCGACCATCTCTCTCCGCGTGCGGGCCGGCTGCGTGGCCGTGCCCACTGCGCCGCGGAGTCTCGGGCTCCCGTCCCCTCCTCCTCCTCCTCCTCCTCCTCCTCCTCCTCCTTCTCCTTCTTCTTCTTCTTCTTAGTATTATTATTCTTCTTCTTATTAGTATAAATATTATTATTATTCTTCTTCTTATTATTATTATTCTTATTATTATTATTATTCTTGTTCTTATTCTTATTATTATTCTTATTCGTCTTCTTATTATTCTTATTCTTCTTATTATTATTATTATTCTTCTTCTTCTTCTTCTTCGTCTTCTTCTTCTTCTTCTTCTTCTTCTTCTTCTTCTTCTTCTTATTCTTCTTCTTCTTCTTCTTCTTATTCTTCTTCTTCTTCTTCTTCTTCTTCTTATTCTTCTTCTTCTTCTTCTTCTTCTTCTTCTTCTTCTTCTTCTTCTTCTTCTTCTTCTTCTTCTTCTTCTTCTTCTTCTTCTTCTTCTTCTTCTTCTTCTTCTTCTTCTTCTTCTTCTTCTTCTTCTTCATCTTCTTCTTCTTCTTCTTCTTCTTCTTCTTCTTCTACTTCTTCTTCTTCTTCTTCT
>CAUYUJ010018956.1:146531-191018 GCA_963575745.1 Prorocentrum cordatum | reverse complement strand
GGGCACCCGGGCCGTGGGAAGAACGGGTGGGGATCCCCCGATGAGCTGCCCGTAGGCGACCCGCGTCCCCGCCCGAGCCCTGGGGGGGTACCAGGTGGGCCACCGCAAGGGGGACGCAACGTGGCGACGAGAGTGTGATTTCCTCTCCTGGCCCGCTACGCGCAAACAGGGGTGACGAACGGTCTGCTACACGCGACGCACGAAGGCACCCAATACTGGCACAGGTGCCAGGAGGGAAGGATGATGAGGAGGAGGAGGAGGCGGAGAAGGAGGAGGAGGAGCAGGAGGAGGAGGAGGAGGAGGAGGAGGAGGAGGAGACGAGGACGAGGACGAGGACGAGGACGAGGACGAGGACGATGGGGAACCCCGACCAAAGGGTGACGAGTACGAGGACGAGAGAATGAGGAGGAGGAGGAGGAGGAGGGATGAGTGGAGGAGGAGGAGGAGGAGGAGAGGAGGAGACGAGGACGAGGACGAGGACCGAGTACGAGGACGAGACGGGACGAGGACGAGGAGGAGAAGGAGGCAGGAGGAGGAGGCATAGGAGGAGGAGGAGGATGAGGAGGAGGAGGAGACGAGGGGGGAGGAGAGGAGGAGAAGGAGGAGGAGGAGGAGGAAGAGGAGGAGGAAGGAGTGAGGAGGAAAGAAAACAAGAACGAGAGTAAGGGAGGAGGAGGAGGAGGGGAGGAGGAAGAGGGGACGCAAGAGGAGAGGAGGAGGGGGGATGAGGAGGGAGTAGGGGGGAGTAGGAGGAGAGGAGGGGAGGAGGAGGAGGAGGAGGTGGAGGAGGAGGAGGAGGAGGAGGAGGAGGAGGAGAGGGGGGGAGGGAGGGGGAGGGGGAGGGGGAGAGCATGGAGGAGGAGGAGGTGAGAGGAAGCAGGAGGAGGATGAGGATGAGGGAGGGAGGAGGAAGGGGAGGAAGAGGAGGGAGGAGAGGAGGAGAGGAAGAGAGGAGGGAGAGGAGGAGAGAGGAGAAGGAAAGGGGAGGAGGGAGAGGAGGAGAGGAGGAGAGGAGGATAGGAGGAGAGGAGGAGGAGAGGAGGAGAGGAGGAGAGGAGGAATCCGCCTTCCGGGGACAGCAGGCAGGTTTCATGAAGTGGCTGCGCGACAGCTTGCAGGGTGGTTCTCGCTGGGCGCACTGGCACACAACGCACTGGGGGCATCCTTCGGCAGAAGCGCAGCAGGAGCAGGATGAGGATGGGCAGCTCGAAGGAGGGATGCAGGCGGCAGTGCAGCGGAAGCAGGGGCGCTGGGAAGGTTTCTGGCAGGCATCCCCGGAGCGCCCCATGGAGCAACAGTGGTGGCAGGAGTTCAGAGAGGCAGCGGAGGCTGAGAGACGTGAGCTCCCCCCGCTGACCCTGGATTCTTTATCCACTATCTATGGCAGCTTCAAGAAGCAGCTGGGCATGGGGGTGGACCAGTGGCACCCCTCACTCTGGAAGTCTCTCCCGCCAGGGGCGCTGGAAGAAATTCTGGAGATTATCATTGGCATCGAAGAGGAGCTAGCGTGGCCAGCCCCCATGCTTGTAAATGAGATCGGTCTCCACCCCAAGCCGCCTCCACAAGGAGGGGACAGGCCAATTGCTCGCACGCAGACCCTGTATCGCGTGTGGGGGAGGCTTCGGAAAGAGCCCGTGGTATCCTGGGAGGCTGCGAAGGCGGGCTTTTGGGATTGTGCTGTACGTAATTCCAGTGCGTTGCGAGCCGGGCTCCTGCGGGCCCTCAAAGTGGAAATAGGTCGGTACATCGGTTTCGACTGGGCACAGGCCATGATGGACTGCGAGAAGTTCTACGACACGTTAAAGTCTTTCTTCATATTATATTACGGTCGTGTCTTAGGCTACCCATTAGCTATTATGCACTTGGGGATGTCAATGCATATGGTTGACCGTGTCATTACAGTGCAAGGTGCAGCTTCCGATGTTATCCAGATATCGACTTCGATATTGGCAGGCTGTGTTCAGAGTGTAGCGTGGAATCCAGCGCATCTGCACGATATGCTTCGCGAGACACATGCCCGTTATCTTCCACGAGGGCTGATGCAGGAACCGCACCGAGGCCTTCGTCCACTGGAGGTTCAGACCTGGGTGGATGACACAGCTTTGCAGGTATTGGGGAATGCGCGGGATGTAGTCAGACAGTGCTCCGAAGCTCTGATCCACCTATTCCGTCGCATGCAAGGACAAGAACTGAGGATTTCAGGTAAGACAGTTCTGTTAGCTAGCCAACCCAAGCTCGTTCAGCAGATTGCTGCCAATGTCCAGGCAGGTTGTGGCATCAACCTAAAATGTGTCACTGTTTCTCGCGACTTAGGAATCGATTATTCGAGTAAGAGGCGTAGCACCGTCACGGTCCAGGGTCGGCTTAAGAAAGCCTCTGCTAGTGCTCGTCGCATAAAGGGTTTAATCAAAGCCAACCGCACGGCGAAACGCTTGGCCCGCACTGGTTATAAACCCCAGGCCTCGTGGGGCCTGGCTGGGCAGGGAGCTGCCCCCACCACCCTTCTGAAGATCAGAAGCCAGATCGCCTCCATGAGCGGCGTGCAACGTCATGGAGGATGCGCCACGGTAGCGCTCCGTTTAGGGTTTACCCAGCTAGATGATCCATTAGTGTTTGGCCGCCTCGACTTGGTCAAGTCTTGGTTGGAAGTGGCGCCGCAAGTAGGCTGGACCACGCCGTGTCTTTCCAATGCGTGGGCATGCTGCCGGCGCGCCATAGCGAATGCTAAGTCTCCATGGTGTAAAGTGAAGGGCCCCATGGAGGCCTTGATGGCGATGCTACTCCAACTTGGCTGGGATCCTGTGAACCCGTACAAGTGGCTCGACGATGCAGGACAGGTGTATTTTCTTGCCCCGGAGCTTTCCACCGACCAGCGCACCCCTTTTTACCTTGAGCCCGCTAGGGGCAGCCCCCAGGGATGGAGGCAGTGAGTTTTGGCGGAGGTGGAGGGGGCGCTGGAGCAGAAGGCGTGGGAGCAGCATGCGTCTCAGCACTTCTGTGGGGCAGGTTTAGAATTCGGGTGTGACCTCACTCCTCTCCGCCGCCACCTCGCGAGGTTGAGGTCTAAGGGGGAGGCCAGTTTGGCAGCCGTCCTCGAGATGGTGGCCACAGGCGCCCTATGGCCCGCCACGAGGCGCGCTCCCCAGGCCCCCGTCGGGTCTGAGGAGAGGCGTTGCCGGCGGTGTGGGCAGGAGGAGGAGGATCTTTTTCACCAGATGTGGAGCTGTCCCTGCAACCCCCCTCTCTCTCTCTTTCCTGAGGACCTCCCCCTTGCCCTGGAAGCCCGTGAGAAACATGCCGAGTTCCCATGTTTTTGGCTCCGCGGTTTGACTCCTGTTTTATGGGTCCACGACTTGGTCGATTCGTGGCCGGAGGGCCAGGCCAATTTTGAAGGAGCATTCGATGCAGGAGGGCGCGTGCCCTTAGGCGCTGATGATCGGGTCGGGTCGGACGGGAGTGGGGGGGATTGTACTGACGATAAGCGCCTCCGTCGTTGCGGATGGTGTTGCGCCATTGTCCAGGGAGGCCACGTGGTAGGCAGAGCGTACGGCACCCTCCCAGGACGGATCCAGACGGTTCCCCTAGCGGAGCTGGTCGGTACCACCGTAGCTCTGCAACGCACTATTGGTGAATGTCATTTTGTGCTCGACTGCCAGAGTGTGATTGATGGGATTCGTCATAGAACCCAATGGAAGCACGAGGCTAATTCGGCTGCGTGGCTCGATTTCTGGGAGGCCTATGAAGGCCATCCAGGGCCGTGCCAATTTAAAAAGGTAGAGTCCCACCTCCCTCCTCCTCCTCCTCTTCCTCCTCCTCCTCCTCCTCCTCCTCCTCCGCCTCCTCCTCCTCCTCCTCCTCCTCCTCCTCCTCCTCCTCCTCTCCTCCTGCTCCTCCTCCTCCTCTCCTCCTCCTCCTCCTCCTTGCTCCTCCTCCTCCTCCCTCCTCCCTCCTCCTCCTCCTCCTCCTCCTCCTCCTCCTCCTCCTCCTCCTCCTCCTCCTCCTCCTCCTCCTCCTCCTCCTCCTCCTGCTCCTCCCACCCGAATGTGCTGATGTCGCGGGAAGCCTCCTGCTCCTCCGCCCCCGCCTGCTGCCGTGCGCCTGTCCGCGCGCCGCGCGGCGCCGAGGTGGGCAATCGCTGCTGCGGCGGCTGCGCACGCTGGCAGACCGCTCGCCGCGGTAGCCCGCCAGGCCCGGGCCCCTCCCCCCTTGGGCGTTTTTTGTTGCTCGGGGGAAGGGCGAGCAAGCAGCGGCGGCAAAGGCGGGGGATGGAGGAGGGGCGGCGCCAGGAGCAGGCAGGGGTAGCGCTCGCAATTCCTGCGGGTGGTTTGCGCGCAGGGTCGGCTTGGGGCCCTCCTCCTCCTCCTCCTCCTCCTCCTCCTCCTCCTCCTCCTCCTCTTCTGTCCTCCTCCTCTCCTTCTTCCTCTTCCTCCTCCTCCTCATCCTCATCCTCCTAATCCTCCTTATCCTCCTCCTTATCCTCATCCTCCTCCTCTTCGTCTTCCTCCTCCTCTTCCCCCTCCTCCTTTTCCTTCTCCTCCTCCTCCTCTTCCTCCTCTTCCGCCCTCCTACTCCTCCTCCATTTTCTCCTCCCTCTCCGCCCCCTCGTCCTCCTCATCGATACCCTCGTGCTGATCCCTCTCTTCCCGCCCCTCCTCTTGCCCGTGCTCTTCGCTTTCTTTTTCATCCTCATCATGCTTTTCCCACCCCTCCTCCGCCCCCCCTGACTCCGGATCCGCCCTACTGTGGCTTTGTCCCAACTTGAAATCGCGTCGGAAATCCACGAATAAGAAGCCGAACAAGTAGGGCGGCAATTTCCACCCCCAAGAAACAGTGCTGATATGTTCGCCTTATTGTTTGGCGTTTTCACTCGTTGGTGAAGTCTCCTCCTCATCCTCCTCCTCCTCCTCCTTCTCCTCCTCCTCCTCCTCCTCCGCCCGCTCCTCTTCCTCCTCCTCCTCCTCCTCCTCCTCCTCCTCCTCCTCCTCCTCCTCCTCCTCCTCCTCCTCCCCCTTCTCCGCCTCCCCCTCCCTGCTGACTTCTGCCTCTCTGCCTGCCCGCGCGGGAGGCCCCCCAGCCTCCGCAGCCTGCGCCGCCCGGGGCCCCTGCGGCCCATGGGGTGGACGCGCGGATGAATTTGCCAATGGCCGCTCGGCGCCCGTTCAAAGGACGCATGGTGGAGTGGAGAAGACGGTAGGGAGGAGGAGGAGGAGGAGGGAGGAGGAGGAGGAGGAGGATGAGGAGGAGGAGGAGCAGCAGGAGGGGGAGGAGGAGGAAGGTAGGTAGCCAGTTTGGCTCAAGGGCCTGCTCCTGAACTTCCAGTGTCGCTCGAGAGATTGGGGCGTGTTACTTTGGCGGTCTGTCCACGAGCGAGTCGCCTGGGGTTCGCGACCCCATCGGCTTTCCCGCGCGGCACCTGCGATGTATGGGTGGACGTGCGATTCTTGCGGTCACCATAATTATGGTTTCAGGGCGAAGTGTCGACAGTCGGAGTGCAACAGACAGGGCCCCAAAGGCGCCAATTTGGTCCCCAGTGAGGTTCATCTTTGGCAGCTTCCTCGTGGTGTCTGGGCTGTGTTTCCTGCGCCCCCCGAAGCTTCCTCTCGTAAGAAGCCCGCTGCACTGTGGGTTCGTGGGGCAGGTGACAAGCCGGGCGGCGGAGGAGGAGTGGGACCGCAGCAGCAGTTTGATGAGGCCCAGGCTAAAGTATAGTTGGGCATGTCCCCGCAGCAATTCGATTCCGCTGGACATGCAGTACATGCGGTGGAAGCGCGAGCATGGCTTCGATGGGCTTGTCTCGGTCAAAGAAGCGAAGGACGCCCAGCAGGCCATCGATTCGAAGGCCGCGAAAAGACAGAAGGCCAAGGGTGCCGTCGACCGTGCCCGCAGCACTGTGCAGAAGGCCGCGGAGCAGTTCGCCGCAGCCAGAGATTAAACTCGAGAGTTTGAGGGTGAGCCCAAACAGATGGCCGATGATGCGAAGGCGCTGGCGGCGAGGCGCCCCGTGCCCATTCTACCCGCAGGTACCGCTGCCGTCTCTGCTGCACAGCACGTGATGCAGGTGTTGGGCCAGCACCTCGGATAGGAGGACGAGGTCGGCAACGCGTTGGCGGGCCCCCCTTACTATCTAACTGCAGGCTCTCTCGGCGCCGCGCACAGGTGGTGCTCCAGGCGTGACAGTTGATGCTGATGCTTAGCCTGCAGCTGATGTGCCTGCGCCCGCTGCCGTCGTGGCCATCACCAGAGCTCGCCCAGCGAAGCTGCGACTGGTGGGCCCCAGCCATTGCTTACATACTGAGGAGTGGGATGTTTACGTTGCTGCGTTGGCGGGATCGGACATGCCGATGGCTGATGGTGGCAAGCAGGCTTTCATCTGTGAGCAACAGGAGGCTGCTGCCAAAATCGACGACAGGCGCCGCGATCTCTTCCTTTTAAGCCGAACAGTCTTTGATCCCTCGCGCCGAACTACCGGGGGACAGGCGGCTGGGCCGACAGGCCTCTTAACTGCAGCAGAAGACCAGCCACCTGCGCGCGCGCCCAGGCCCCAGTCCTCCTTTTATACTTCCAGTCGTCTCCCCTCAGCGCCGTCTTCACCACCTCCGCGTCGACGGCGGCGTCGCCGTCCTCGGCTTCCAGGACCTCGGGCCCGATGTAGTCGCCGATGTCGAGCGCCGTGATCAGCGAGCACGTCTCGAAGCTCGGCGTCGCAACGTCGCGCGCCTGATCCCCGACCTCTTAAACCCGCGCGCCCCCGGCATTCTCTGCGAGGCACGAGTGGGCCAACAACGCAGCCCAAGAGCGACCCGCGACCCATCGCGGGGGCGACGGCGCCAACACCTACGCACGTCTTCGAGGGCCCCTTGATCGGCCCCCCCCTGTTAGCGCAAATACTTCCAGAGCTCCTGAGGCGCGAGGTCCTCATGCGCGCGAAACTCCGCTGACTTCTTTTTCCACCGAAGCTTGTAGAACCAGTCGGGGATGTACCCCGCGAACGAGAACATCTCCTTCGTCCACAGGGTCTCGGGTGACAGATCCGACGCGCTCAAGGCACTCGGCGACCCCGAACCCGTCCGCGGCGGCTTCCGAAACCTCAAGTTGAGACGGCGGCGGCCCCAGACACGAAGCCGCGACTTGGTTGCCCACATCCTCACCCATGTGCTTCACCACCGCAAAGACCCCACCTTCTCCTGCACGGCGTCGACGTAGGTCAGCACGCCCGCCCCCCACATGCGCAGCCCCAGAGCCAGCCTGCTCTGATCGCGCCTCCATCCGGGGTCGCTGAAGCTGTTCGCTCGGTAATTTTTTCCCCAGTAGATCTCGCCCCCCCGCCGCAGCACGAGCCGAGATGGCCGCCGACGCCGACAGCTTCGCCGTGCAGAGGCCCTTCGTGCCGGGCCTGGGGATCGACAGCTGCTCCGCCTTCAAGTCGCAGGGGCCCCCCCTCTTCAACTCCGCGTCTGCCGTCGACCACTGAGCCCCGCCGACGCAGTCCATCATCTGAACTCTGCCCAAGCGGCCGAGCACCGCCCTGCCATCGCCGGTGGCCCCCCAGTCGGCTCTCTCCGCCATCTTCGAGCAGAGCGCGTTGATGATCGCCCCCTGCGCAGGCGTGGCCCTAGACCACGACACCTGCGACGTCTTCGCCCCCAGCTCCTCCAGCACCTTGCAGCACCCTCGCGCCAGAGAGCGGGTCGCCGCCGCCGCTCTCGAAAGCCGCCGCCGCGCGACCGTCCTCTGTTCGCCCGTCAAGTCGGGGCCCAAGGCCCCCGCCGCTCCGAGCGGTGGCGCCGGTAGATCTCGAAGTGGGCCTCGTTGACGCTCGGCCATCCACCCCGGGCCTCTGGAACCATTTGAACGCCCAGCTCACGATGAGAAGCCATCAGTCTAGAAGAGCCGCGCCTCGATGCGCGCGCGAACAGGGCCGATCAAGACGCATCTCAGCACAGACACCGCCGCCGCCCAACAGAGAGCACGGTAGTCCCGCGCACCCATGGCCGTCGACGACCCCCTGAACCCTTGGAAAACCCAGCTACGCGGACTTCTGCACTTGGCGTGGGCTTGGCAAGAGGGGGCCACAAACCCTCCTGCCGCAGCCGATTCGCCCGCGCGGCTGCGACCGGCGCCGTCGGCCACTCTGGCGAGGTGCATGTTGATAGCAGCCTTCCTCCTGAGACGCTCCGCCACCTCGTCCTCCGCGCGCGCCCAGTTCTCCTTGCTCCTCCACGTGGATCCGCTGGCGGACTTGGGGCGCTGCTGGGGAGGCAAGCCCGCCAGCCGTCATCATCCTGCCCAGTGTCGCGCCAAGCACCCAGGCCCCCGAGGCAATGCTGCATTCGGTGGGCCTTTTCGACCGAAGCCAGCCCATGAGCTCAAGGCGCGCGCCCCTGCCCGACCTGCACAAACGAGCCAGGACCGCGGGCGCGACTCTGGCCTTCGCCCCGCCGACGCGAGCGCCTCCGACATCGCGACGCGAGCGCAACGCGGCGAGGAGCCCGTCCTCGGCTCAGCGACTCCACCTCGATCTGCACGAGGGCCCGCTGCGCGCCCGTCCCCGGGAATGCCGAGGGCACCTGTCCCAGCTCGCGCCCGTCGACGCGGGCGAAGTAGGCGAGCTCCTCTTGATGGCGGCCGCCGAGTCCGACTCCACCGCGCGTTCGTGCTCCTTCAGCTTCTGGATGAGGGCGTCGACCCGCGAGGATGTCGCAGGCCCAGAGCTAGCCTGGCCGCCGTCCTCGCCGCCCGCCACCGACGCGCCCGCCGCGAAGTCTGTCTCCGAGGCGCCACTGTCTGAGTCGCTGTCGCCCGTCAGCCAGCTGCCCAGCGAGCCCCGACACCAGTTGACGGCGCGCAGGCCCTCCCGGGCGCTTCTTGGGGCCATCGTGGAGGAGATCGATCGAACAAGAGGGGGGCTTTCATTAGTGCCCCCCCCTTCAGGAGGCTAAAATGGGGGCCAAAACCTTAGCGAGGCAAATGATGTTGGTTTCCTCGCCGAGGCCGTTTTGGGCGCCCCGACACCACCCGAACCCCCCTGTCCAGGTCCAGGGGAAGGGGGCAGGGGGGGGGGGGGGGCGCGCCCTTCCCCGAAGGGGGAAAGGGAGGGGTGGAAGAGGGAACCCCCTAAACCACCGACGCCCAGAGGGCTGGCGGGATTCCTCAATCCACTTGCCTTTCACGACTCAGTCGCTGCCGAGGATGACGGAGATGAGATAATTACCATCGAAAGAGAAATGCGTGGATGCAGGCAAATTCCAGCTTTCTATCGCGCGCACGAGGGGCACTCATGTCTTGTTCCACCATATAGAGCGCATGTAGGCTCCGCATGAACTTGGCACGGCGAAGCGCCATGGATCGCTCTTGCACGCGACAAGCAGTGATGCCATCAAGGATCCGATGGCAGGAGAAGGAATCATTCGATTCCCGGATAAAACTGACGGGCTGTGCAAGGAACACGAGTATGGACTTCTTCGTCTAATTTCGACAAGGCGTGATTTCCCGGAAGAGCAGAGCGAGCGCATCCTCCCCTGGCTCCGCCAGCGGAGGGGTGGGGAGGCCCCGCTGGGCAAAACATACTTGAGCCCAGGCTCCGCCCCGAAAGAACAGGGACCTCCAAGCTCAGGCGCGCGGCCGTCTAACATCGCGCCAATGCTCTGGGAACTTGCAAGCGCTCACAATGCTAATTGGCCTTGCGTCATTGTTTTTAATGGGCGCGTAGCGGGGCGCCTTCGACACCGAATCTGTCGTGATGGTACGTTCGTGACGACCGAAAAAGCGCAAGTTCATGATGTAGCCAGAATTGTGAAATTATATATTACTCAGGGTCATACACCTCAGGTGGTTTGGACTTTAGTTTTCTCCAAATAATGGGCTGCCTTCGAGGCTGCATGCGCGCCTGATTCAATCAGAGGGTGGGCGTCTACCGATGAGGAGATACGACCCATCGGCAACAACGGTCAGTTGAACGAAGAAGAGCTCCGGCTCATAAGGACAAAGCCGTGGACCGACGAACGGGAGAATCATTTGCAATAGTTTCCATTCTGTGCGCGCCAGGCTAGGTTATTGTCTCTATTGCCAGACGAAGGTTCTGTACCAATACAACGTTCAGAAGAATTATCTTGCGGGCCCCGGCAGACAAGCTCTAGCCGATGCATGGGCAAGCATGGGGTTGACCATCTACGTTATAGGTTGTCCGAGAAAGGAAGCCGAATCGCTCGTGGTTGGAGAAAGACGGAGGACAATGAAGAAGAGCTCCATTGACGCGTTGGATAATTGGAATAAAACCGAACAACATCAGCGCACATTGGTTTCAAACAAAGAGGGGGCTCGTCTGATATTCGCTAAGGGGGGTCAGACCTTTTCCAACCAACAGCCAGGAACCGTCCCGACCTGGGTCCCTGATAGCGCTGCGGCTCAGCCGCCAGCGCGTCACGAACCCTTCTTCCAGTTCTTCGAGCCGTTAAAGCTTAGCTTCATGAGTTGGCTTGTACACAATGCAGACTTGGAGGACAAAGGCCCTCCAACTGCGTCGACAATGGTGGCCATTAGTATGGTCCTCCGACGTTGATCCGTATGCTCGCCCATTTCGATGTCCCGCTCGTGCCGTTTTGGACTGGACCCATGCAGATAATAAACAGTTGCAACCGCCTGAAGGGTGGGATCAATGGGCGATGAGTCGGCGAGAAATGGGCGCGGAAATTCCAACAGTACATGCGCTCACCGAACGGCTAAGACGCGTCAATGCGCCTACCCCGGTTGCCGCTGGAGACATTAACTATCAAGTACTTGCATCGCTTCGCACCCGGCCCAGCCGGCAGGCAGGCGTGATTCTGGCCCGCGATAGGCTTGCAGAAGTATCAAGGGGCGTTCTGCCCGGAGGCATTGTGCCAACACGTCTTAAACAGGAGACAATTGGATTGCCACTGCAATTTGGGCTTGATCTAGTCCCCCGTAGGGGATGTCTGTCTGAATCGAGGCGGGATCCGTTGTGCAACCCATTGAAGAATGCGAATGCGGATCTACAGTTTGAGGGGGGCGATGGAAAGGCGCATATCGTTACCAATCGACGCGATGCTACTAAGGTTGCCGTTGAATTTATGCTTGAGTACTTGGCCACACCAGGCGCTGCAATGCGACTGGAGACGGATGTGGTCCACGATGTGCCGCCAGGACTGACCGAATTCATCGGCAGAGTATGGGGTGAACCCAGCAATAGAGTCCCCACGCATCGGCGATGGGGACGCATCCTTTTGGCCATTCGCGAAGTGGTACTCGTTCATGGCAGACGGACTTCACGTTGCTTTTCCGGGCCACGAAGTACAGCGACCTACGAGCGCTGAAGGCATTACCCCCAGTCCTGGGTTGACCGACGCCTTTGCGTTGGACAGCTGTATCAGGTCGACAATCAAATCGTCAGACTTGCTAGAGACGCGGACCGAAGGTTGAGGCAACGAGGTTCCTGTGTTGGCATTCAAGATGCCATAGAGTTCATGGACACATCTCGTGAAATCGTCCCATTGCGAAAGCTCGATTGGCCATCGGCCGTCATGGACATTTTGTTACGGACACAGCCATCGGACTCACCAGATGCGTACGGGACCTCACCGAGGAGGTCGGCCCAGCCGAGCCTGCCCCGGCAGCTCCTGACGACCCAGTCAGCACTCTGAGGGCCCAAAGGCCCCGTTCACGAGTGCTGACGCTCCTGGTGGCTCTGCCGCCCCCGAGTGGAAAAGCACGCGGAATCCCCAAACACTTCCGAGGCGTCCTACGGATGCCACTGAGGGGGCTCGGACTGGCTGGAATGAGAGGCGCGCCTTTCGACCACCCCCGTACGACCCAGCGCCCACCGGCTCAGCCGCGTCGGGCAGCGACCCTGACCGCGATCAGAGGTCGCGTAGAGCTCCTACCGAATGGAGCGAACGGGATCGGTCGCTTGCGTGGGCTGACGAGCCCGTAGATGACGCAGGCGGCCGCGGGCGCGATGGCGGCTGGGACCGTGCGCTGGGTCATGCTGACAAGGACGACAACGACAACATCAAGGGATATTGGGTTCATGTGGACCGCCATCGGCAGATAACGAGGAGCGAAAGAACATGGCTTTGGTTCGCCGTGGAGGGGTATCACACATAATTCGTGGGAGATCAAGAAGCTGAATCGCGGGGAGATGACAAGGCACCCCGCCGACAAGCTTGCGTCAGAAAAGGAGATGTGCCCGCGGGAACCCCAGTCCCCGATGATCATGCTTGCGAAGCATTGAGATTCGCCTCTGCATCCTTGCCCGCACCACCGTCGCCACCGACGCCGAAGGCGAGGCCGGTCGACAAGGGCAAGAGCAAGAACAAGTACAGCGGCTGGAGCAGTGGAAAGGCAAAGCCCCTCACGACCACGGTCAGCGAGATCAGTCTCAGTGGAGCTAGCGGGCCGGCTATGATTGGAATCATCCTCAGCGCCGAGAAGGAGATTGGAGGGCATGATATTTTGCAGAAGGACTGGTACGATGTTGTCGGCATCGGTCCCACGTCGCTTGGCTTCGCCAACGTGATGTGGGTGCGATTGGAGTGGGGATCTATGTGATATGAGCTGGCTTTAGATATCAGCTCTGGTGGGGTTCGTCGGGTTGTTACGGTGTTTTGCCCCTCGGACCACGGTCGAGCCGAGCCGTAAAATTGTTTTGGGGGTTGGCCCCCGTGGCTGTACATATGCACAGGCCGTGCGGGTGGGGGATCGGGGCAGCCCTACGCACCCCGCCGCTGGGGGAGTCAATGCACTCCTCTCCGTGCCACCACCCTGCTGCCGCTGCCTTCACTACTTTGCACTGACATGTACTGTGCCTTATCCGACTGCAGCTATTTGGCATAAGAGTATCGGAAAAAGAGCGAGCCAGCCCGCGCGCGTCGGCCGGCCGGCCGGCCCCCTCATTTCATACATATTTCTTTAGTCACCATGGCTTCGGCGGAGCCCCCTGATCTTGAGACAGCATTGCAACATAATGCAGGGATTATCAATGTCCGGGCAAAAAGCTGATAAATAATGCGACGAGGAGTCTGCTCGGCTCAGCTTTTATGGATGGAACTGCCATTTCACACCTGCTGTTGACTGCGTCGTGGGCCGCAGAGGCAGCGGAAGTGACGGCCTCCCCTGCATGTGCTCTCAGCAGCATGGCCTGGGCTTGTGGAAGGAGTTGATGGCATCGTTGTGTCTGGGCGCGCTTCTGGCTCCCTACATTATTGCTTCTCTGCTGCGGGCGTGCCCCTAGTCAATGAGTATTTGATCGACAAGATAGGTTTCGTGGCAACCAAATTGGAAAAAATACATGTTGTTGCTTAGTGTGCGCGGAAGATGGGGCGTCTTTTCATTATCACTGGCGACCTCACTTGTGAGCCTTCCGAATTAGAGATAGCAGGAGTTATGGGCTGGTTCGATGTTGTTATTGCGGCGCCGTCAGTGGGCACCCGTGCCCCCGCCGGGCGCACCATTGACTTCTCCCCCGCGCCCGATGGGCCGAGTGTTGTCGCCGCCACCGCGCGCCCCGAGGCGCCTCTCAGCCGTCGCGCAGCGGTGAGTTTGGAGATCGCGCCATGTGCCGGTCGGCCGAAGATGCGCGTCATGCTTGCGCCCATGCCGTTTCCGGATGCGCGCCCTGCGGGCTCTTCCAGGGTTGATTTTGAACCGATGCGGGAACAAGTTCGGGGCAAGACGCCGCGGAGAGTCGTTTCCCAGGAGCAGTTTTCCCAGGGCCGGTCCACTTTTGCTTCGGCTGCGGCAAGTCAGCGGGCTAAGGTCTTTCAGGTACCTCGACAGGATGCGGGAACCAGGTGCGGCAGAAGTAAGTGCGTCGAGCCCAGGATGGTCGATGCTCTATCCAAGTTGCCCCCGAAGCTCGCTCGAGCGTTTCCAGCTGCGCTCTGGCTTCGTAATCTGGGATCCGCTTTGAGCTTCTCAGCCCGTTGAGCGCAGCCACTCGCTCGCGTTGTTGCTCTGCGCGTTGTGCGCTGGTTGCTGCGTCGGGCGCGCGCTGCAGTTGCTCAGGTTTCTGGTGGTGACGTTGGCCATTGGCGAAGTCTTATTTCTTTTATCTCGACTGGGAGTTTGGAGGTGGAGTCCTTGGAGGGGCTGGCCAACGGCGTCAAATTGAAGGCCTCGCAGTTGGCCGACTTGGACATGAAGAGCAGGGCGAGGGAGTTTCGTGAGTGGGTGGCCATTCTGGCGAGCTCTGGCGCCGGAGGGTCGTTTGCTATTCCTCGGGAATAAGCGCCCTGGGCTCCGCGCGTGCTCGATCGCCCCCGCCCCCCCGTCAAATGGGCAGGGGGAGATGGATCTTTCGCAGCAAGAATGGTCCAGGTGGTGGATGGTGGGGAAGTGGTGCGAGCACGCGAGGTGGCCCGCAGATTTTGGCCAGTGGCCTCCTACCTAAGCCCAGCGTCGAGCACATGCGCGAGGTATTTACGACATTCAAGAAGTCTTCAGGCGTGGGGTTCGACCCCTCTAGGCCACGGCAGTTGGTGGAGCAGGGAGATGACGCCTTTCGGATCATGGCCGTGAAGGCCTCGGCGCGCTGGCCTCGCTTCGGCACGAAGATCGCCTTTCTGCAGGAGAGACTTGGGGGGTGACCGATCGCTCTCATGCATGTTCTCGCTCGCGTTCAGGCTTGGCTTCGCGGGCCTCCGGCTGTCGCTTGGGGGCAGGCTGATCCTAGATCCTATTGTTGGGCGCGCGCCAGGAGGTCATGCGAGCGGGCAGTATGGCAACGCGCTGCTTGGGCCAAGTGGGCTACGTGCAAGTCTCGGGAGGCATGCAAATGGATGCGGTGCTCTGCTCAGCTTCGCATGGACCTCCCGAAGGCCGTTGAACACGTTCAACATCGTTGGCTCCTCCAGACTGCCTTGGAAGCTGGGCTACCCGTTTGGCAGCTTCGGCTTCAAGCTGAATTCTACAGGTCTCCGGTATACCTGGCTTCCGAGTGCGTGGTCACTTAGCAAACGATTATACCAGGGGGCGCGTGGGCTACGTATCTTGTGAAGTTGGCGGTCGTTCCTCTGGACAGGGGTCTATGATATATGTTCCACAGGCCCGCCATGCTGATGGTGGTCGTTGATGACCTCCTCTTGCAGCGTGCTGGAGGACAGGATCGCGTGTGCCGTGAGCTGGTTCAGGCTGCGCCAGACTTGCAGCGAGTTTTGGCCGACGTTGACTTCCTTGTGCGCTCTGACAAAACCAGGGTCTTGTCCAGCGACGCGGAGGCCCGGCCATCGATTGCTAGGCAGCTGGTCAAAAACACCGGCACTATTGCTGCTAGACATGAGCAGAGAGAGCCTTGGAGTTGATGCTACGGTTGGCAGGCGCATTGGTCGTCAGATTCGCAAGGACAAGGTTCGACAGTCTACGGCGGCGGCATTGAATAAGGAACGTCTTCCTGGGGCCCAGACCTTGGCGCAGTCCTTACTGTTTCAAGGCGAGGTGGGTGACCGACGTTTGACCGCCCGGCGGTCGCGAGACCATGGTGTCCTTACCGAAGGCGTCCTCACCTAAAACCTCCACCGTAGTGGGATGGCACGCACAATGAAGTTGTTGTGGGCTGGCACTCAGAAGCGGCAGGCTGCATCTAGGATCGCTCGCGCAGGCATTGAGACTAGCAGCTTTAATTGCACGCCGGTCGCGGGGGGCAAGCGCGGGGAGCTGGGGGCCGCCAGGTCGCTCGCCGTCTCCGTCATCGAGCCTCGCACGTCGGGCAAGGGCCGCGCGCTCTCGCCCATGTGCCACGACGAATTAGACCCTGTGCATCTGGCCACTTTCTAGCCGAGCGTCGCTTTTGCGCGCGCGCTGCGGGAGTCCTTGGCGCCCAGTCGGGCCCTGGAAGCCTCGATGACTGGGCGCGCTTGTATCAAGCATTGGGCTCAGGTCCAATGGCCCCGCGGGCCCGCGAAGCTGTTCCTGGAACGGGTGGGCTGGTCTGTCCTGGAACCGTTCAAGCGGCTGACGCATGTGGGTGATCTGGTCGATGTTCGGGAGGCGTGCCCTTCTTGTGTGTCTCGGATTCTGGAACGTGCTGTTCGGGCCTGGCAGTGGGCTTACATCTCCATGGAGGCCCCTTGGGGCATCTGATTTACGGCGCTGTTTGGGAACCGCAGGTGTCTTTGATGAATGCTGTGGGGTGTCCGACACATGAATGTGAGGGCCGCTGCGCCCCCCAATGGGGCAGTCAGTGACAGTGACGTTGTTGTTGAAGGCATCTACGAGAGAGGGCGTGAATGCACCGCGATGTATTGCTGTGCGTGGGCCCCCATTGTGGAAAACGTGTGTTGGGCTCTCCTTGGCGATGTTGGTGGTCTCGGGGACGGCGGCTTGGTGGTGCGAAAGATAAACGCATCTTCCGTGCCAGGTGGTTGAGTCGGGGTTCGTGTCCAGGAGTGATCGATTTGGTACTCTGCAGGCAAATCTGCAGGCCAACCATGATGTTTCTCGTGCGCGCGTGCTCGCCGAGGCGAGGAAGGCTTGTCTGAAGTCCCACGCGCGAGCGGGAAACTCATTGGATAGGCACCGCGGGGCGCCCGTTGATAGTCGTGATTGTGTGGCGGTCCGTCACACCGCTCGACCGATTCGGCCCCGTCCCATGGCTCGTCCGGCCCCGTGGTGCGCAGTGTGTCCCTCGAGCATGACTGGCATGGCCCCGATGATTTCCGCTGGGGTCGGAGGTGTCGGGTTGCTGCGCCTGGGCAAGCATCGCGCCCATGTTCGATTGTCAGTCGTGATGCCGAGGCTTCTCGCGCGCTCGAAGCGCGGTGGGGGGGGGCTGCCTCACAAATTGATGTCCTTGAATGCCGCGCCGCCTTTCTGGAAGCAGAACGACGCGGCTGTTGCATGCTGGCGCTCCAGAGCGCAGTCGTACCACAGGGCAACGGATGTTGGCCAGCGGGCCATCACGCGAATGATGAGAGGTTTTCTTCCAGGAGGTGGAGATCTGGTCCCTGCGGTCTTTACAAAGACCTAGTTGCTGTTACGTGTTGTGTGGTTCCCATACGAAGGCCTCAATTCATCGGGAAGTAAGAAGAAGACGAGGAGGACAAGGAGGAGGAGGAGGAGGAGGAGGAGGAAGAGGAAGAGGAGGAAGAGGAGGAGGAGGAGCACGAACAGGAGGAGGAGGAGGAGGAGGAGGAGGAGGAGGAGGAGGAGGAGGAGGAGACGGAGGAGGGAGGAGGAACAAAGGAGGAGGGAGGGACGAGGGACGAGGGTGGTGGAGGAGGAGGGGGAAAAGGAGGAGGAGGAGGAGGAGGAGGAGGAGGAAGGAGGTAGAGGAGGAGGAAGAAGAGGAGGAGAGGAGAGGAGGAGGAGAAGCAGGAGGAGGAGGAGGAGCACGAACAGGAGGAGGAGGATAAGGAGGAGGAGGAGGAGGAAGAGGAGGAGGGAGGAGGAGGAGGAGGAGGAGGATCAGGAGGGTGGAGCAGTGGAGAGGAGGAGGAGGAGGAGGAGGAGGAGGAGGAGGTGGATTGATGAGGAGGAGTAAGAGAGCAGAAGAGAAGAAGAACGAAGAGGGGGAGGAGCAAGGAGGAGATGGGATCAGGCTTGAGGAGCGAGCAAGGGGGCGGTGGAGGAGAGTCCCATGTAGAAAAGGAACCGTGCTCCATCCTTGTTTCTTAAGACGAACGCGCGCTCCGCTGAAACGAGAGTGCTCTGTTGAACAGGACCCCTTCCTTCCTTGAAGCTGCTGAAAAGTTTAAGAGGTAATTTGCTCGGCGCGAAAGAGATAGCATCATTCTGAAGATCACGCACCCTGCACGCATGAAACTGCCGCATAACTTCAGGGCGAATGTGCGTGGCGTTAGGGCGATAGCCACATCTTGAAGACCACCTGCCCTCACTCCTTGTAGTTGTTTCAAGAGTTTGAAGCGAATATGCGCGGCGCTAGGGCGAGAGCACCATGTTGAAAAAGAACCAGCTTCCATCTTCGCATCAGTTGCCAAGTTTCGAACGAATGTGCGCGACGCTAAGGCGAGAGCTCCATTGGAAAACGGCCCACGCTCCATCCCTGCAATAAACTTGTGGGATGGATGTGCGCGGCGCTAGGTCGAAAGCACCATTGTGAAAATCACCCACTCTCCGTTCGTGTAAGCTTCATTACCATGACTGATGAGGAAGTTTCGGGCGAAACAGCCGGCCTGCCCACCGACACGTCTGGTGATCGGACGAGGCAGGCCTCATCTATAAGGACAAGGGGTGGAGCGGAAGGGAGGAGGAGAGAAGAGAGGGATGGAGGGGGGCAGGTGAGGAAAAAGTAGAAGCAGGGGGATACGGTCCCCCCGTTCTTTAAGCGATCGTTCACTTGCTTTGGGCCCTCTGGAAGCACTGCAAGAGGGATGACTGAGAGGGGACTGATGGCCACTTTCTCGCAGATGCTGGGAGGTCGAGCTCTGGCGTGGAGACATAGCGTGTGAAGCGATGGCAGAAAGTGAAGGTAAAGATCAGGGCCAGGGTAAGGCCAAGTCCATCGGTAAGAGTCATGGGAAGAGATGTTAAGCATGATGATAATAATAATGATAAGAAGACGAAGAAGGATGATGAGGATCCAGAGTGGCATGAGGATGGATGAGGGTGGCGCTGCGGATGAGAATCGATGTGTGGACGAGCTTGGCGATGGTGGGGCGGCGGGTTCGGAAGCAGAGCTCATTGGTTCGTCCACTCCGCTACTTTGGCTCCTCCCCTTTTCCATCCCAGCTGCCCGCTGCAGCAAGAACCTGGCTACCACGTACCCGTGTGTTTTTGTCGCCGTAGTTTGCGCCCACGGGTTCCGCCATCCGTTGTAGCCATAGGTTGCGTCCCAAACGCCGCTGGATGTGCGTAGTCGTAGGCTTCTTCCATGGGTTTCGCCATGGGAAGCAGCCGCGGGCTACGCCCCACGTGCCAGATTGTTTTCGTTTGTCACAGGATGCGCGCTGGCTTGCCCCATGCCCCATGCGTTACATTGGGTTCTCCTGGTTTGCGCTGCTCTGCCTCGCCTGTCATTGCACGTCTCTGCTTGAGGTGCACTGCACTTCGGTGCACATTGTCCTAGCTGAGAATGTTGACGGACTGTAGGAGGGAGCGTGGCTGGGGCACGGGTCGTTTTGACCGTTTTTTCAGGCGGCAGCCCGCCAGTATTGTCGGCATCATGTGTTGGAGCTGCGTTCCCTCGTCGCAAGTGGGTGCTGCAGCCCACGCCGTGGTCTGCTGAAACCAGTGAGCTTGGGCCAACCACCTTGATCGCATGATCTGCCGGAACCGCTTTCCTTTGTAAGCACTCGCTGCTGGAACCCATGCCGTGGGCGGTGGGAACGACATGTCCCTCGTCAAAACTGAGTGCTGGAGCTCACCTTCTCTTGACTGCATAACTTGTTGGAACCATTTTCCTTCTGTAGAAGCTGGGCATTGGAACCACACCCCGTTTATGGTTTGAGTGTTAATAAGGCCACGGGGCGTACGGGCGAGGTCAGGGGTAGGTGTCCGAGCATTGTACCTACGCCTCGCCCTCAAACGGGGGCAGTCCGCGTGCGCGCGTGCGTGAGCGTGCGCGCGTGCGTGAGCGTGCGCGCGTGCGCGCGCAAGCTCGGGCGCGAGCGCGAGCTCGAACCCGAGCGCGATCTTGAAACCGAGCCCCCGCGCGAGCCCCATCTTGAGCGCGTGCGCGCGCGTGCGTGGTCGTGTGCGCGCGCGTGCGCGCGCGCTTCCAGTATGCGCCAAAACGTCGCACTACCAATAGTATTCGCCTGACTGTAATTCGTTGGTTGGGGTCCACGCTGGGGCCATTCGACGCAAGAGGCTTACGCCATTCCGCCGAATCTCAGAAGAGGACACGTGCTGCTTCTGATTCCGCACATGTTGTTTGCGACTTCCCGTCGCTCTTGTTTGTGTGTAGTTGTTGTTGGTGTGTTTTCTTCTTCGTCCACGTATGCTTCGGAACGTCCTATGGGCATGGTGTGAGTCTTGAGGGCAATCTTCGGGTGAAGGCTCCTGGGGTCCTGGAGGCTCTTGGGCCCCTTTCGGGGCCGTCTCGAGGGCCGCTTTGGCCGTCTTGGAGCCTCCTGGGCCGTCTCGAGGCCCTCTTGGGCCGTCTGAGAGCCCTCTTGGGGGCTTCTTTGATTGTCATGGGCTGTTCTGAAGGGCCTAGAGAGCCGCATGGGGCTTCCCTGAGCCCGAAAAGGCGAGGATGCTGAAATCAGTGAAGAACTCAAGGAGCGTGTATGGTGCTGACTTCTCGAGGCCCTCTGGGGGTCATCTTGGAGCTTTCTTGGGGCGCCTTGAGGCCATCTTGGGCCGTCTCTGAGCCCTCTCGAGTGGTGTTGGGGCCGTGCTGGTCCGTGTTGGAGCGAATCGTGGTTGTTTTGGAGGCGCGGGAGGGCGGGTCTGGAGGCCTTGAGGGCCTGGGAGGCGCGCTGAGGAGCTCATGCTTCCCCCCCTTCCCGGGCCCCCCCCCACCCTTCCCCAGAACTGGGTGTTGGGCCTTTGAGGGAGAGGGATCGGAGGACGGGAACGGCCAGCCGAATGTCTCACACGCCCTTTCACCGCCGTGTCGCGGGGGTCAGCGGAGCTTTATTCTATGGTGATGATTGCATTACAGTGCGGATGGTACGTTTAACGGTGGTGGCGATGGCGATATTGACAGTGATGGTGGCGATAATGCCGCCGACGACAACGGTGGGCATGGTGATTATGGCGACGGAGATGACGATGAAGGTGACAGTGGTGCGGAGATTGATAGTCATGGCGAAAGCGGCGACACTTACATTGGCAGCAGTGGTGGCGACGGCGATGGTGATGGCGATGATGGTGGTTGTAATGGTCTTGTCGATTGATCAGCCCGCCCCGGGGTTGCACGGGAACAGCACAACACAAGAGTGCATGACATTCGAGGTTCGTCGGAAGCGTGCGTGCGTTCAGGATACCAGCCACCAGGGCCTGAAAGCATTGAGTTCCAACGACAAGATAATGGCGACGGTGATGACTGTGTTTGTGGAGGTGATGCCGACGGTAGCGATGCCGCGACGGCGATGGCGGTGATCTCGCGGCACGTCTTCGTGGCTCGAAAAGAAAAGTCGCACCCGATGCCGCGCTAATTTCTTTAGCTCGCCTGTGGATGAGCTACGCGGAGGACTTCGGGGGGGGCACCAGTTTCTGTCATTCCCCACTCCCGGTTGCCTTCCCTGCTTGCCGCCTTTCCTTTATCTTATCGTTCTGGTGTTCTACCCTCCTTCACTGTTTTCCGTATTCCTTTTCTCTGTTCCTCCCTTCTGCTCCTCCTCGCTCGTCGTCCTCTCCGTCATCCTCGCTGTTCTTCATCTCCGTCCTTCCTCCTCATCCTCCTCATCGCTCTTCCGCCTCCTTCTCCTTCACTATTTTGTCCACCATTTCCCCCCTCCCTGAGCTACGCTGAGGACCTTCGGAAGGGCTCGGCATACGTGGACCTGGCCTGCTCCGCGGTGAGCTCGGAGCCCGCCACATACGCATCCAGCTTATCGAGACAGGGCTGCCATTCCACTGGAGGCGCCGGAGCTGTTCCCGCTGGCAGCTCATCTGGGAGAGGTCGAGGCGCTGGTCAGCACGCGACTTTGGGACAGATGTTCCCATCACGAGCTTCACTGGGTGGTGCGTTGACAATTCCGTGTCAGCGATTCCCCCGCACTGACCGCAGAGAAGTCACCCAGCCTCCAGGCACGACGAAAGAATCATGGTGCGCCACTCCTCGCCCACTCTGCACGTGGGCGTCCCAATATCCCAAGGGCTCTGAGGTCCTCGACCGGGGCGGCGCGTTAAAGTCACCTCCAGTCACAGAGGGCTTTCCAGAGGAGCGCAAGAACTCTCCAAGTTGCATTAATTAGTGTTTGGCGCCCTAGGGCACCCGCTCCATCCCCAGACGGTAAATGCACAGATGAGCATAAGATACTTCCTTGGACCAATCCACCCATCCACATCTCGGCAAGTCTCGATGAGGGCCTCGGCATGCCTTCCTTGTGGCCCATACCTACACCTTTCCTACACGCAGCTCCTACCCCCGAAGACGGCCCTCCAGACTGGGTCCTCTCTCCGGCTTCGAACCTAACGTTCCACCCTGCTTTCATCAGGGTGCTAGATGCTTGGGCCAAGTCGGCCTGCTCGACTTTGCATTCCTGGAGGAAGCAGGTGGCCCCATCGCACGCCTCCTGAATATTTGACATCGTGGCCAGCTCATGACGTTGGCAGTGAACAAAAGACCAGCAAGGGCTAAACCCACGACCTACTACCCTTGGATATGGCCGACCGTCCGCCTGGACTCCTGTTGCGCGCCTTGTCTCGCTTGCCCAGGTCCGCCGCTCGAGCTCGATGCGCTCCGAGGCTTTGCTGAACAGCGCCTGCAAGACGGCCGCACATCAGGGCCATCGAGCTTGTCATGTGACTCAAACTCAGCTCGAAGATCGATTAGAGTCAACCCGCATAGTAAGGATCGGCAACCTTCCCAAGGGTACCCTTGCATCCTTGCCTCCTCGGTCCATCCTTGGCCAGTTTCGTTGGCCGCGTTGTGCTCGAACAGCTTCGAAGTGGCCCTCCAAGGCCCTTGCATCCTTGTCCCGCATCCTTGTTCTACGGGCTGACTGTAGAGCAGCACCACCTGCTTCAGCCGTGGTCGCACCTCCGGCAGCCTCCCCCGCGGACGCCGCTTGGCGCCCAGCCCTCCTCCGCTGCCGGCCGCCACGCCCGGGCGCGGAGCTGCCTGGCCTGGCGGAGTGGGGGCTGCAGCCTCCCTGCCCTTCGTGACCACCTCCTCCACGGCCGCCGAGAAAGCCTCGTACACATTGTTCGTTCCTACTTCTTCCAAAGTTCTTTGATTTTCTGCGAGGCCTGGATCCTTCCATTTCTAATTGTTCTATCCTGGGCCTCTTCCTGGCCACTAGGGGGCCAGGAACTTTATAGAAATGAGCACGATTAGAAATGAACGACGTGTACGCCTCCTCCATGGCCGCCGAGAAAGCCTTGTACAGTCAACCCACGTAGCAAGGATGGGCAACCTTCCCAAGGGTACCCTTGCAGCCTTGACTCCTCGGTCCATCCTTCGCCGCCTTCGCTGGCCGCGCCCCGCTCGAGAAGCTTCGAAATGGGCGTCCAAGGCCCTTGCCTCCTCATCGCGCATCCTTACTACGCTAGTTGACTGCACGCCGCCTGCAGCTGCGGGGCCACCTCCCACTGCCGCCCGAAGCTGGCCCAGCGCCCCCCCTTGGCTCGGCGTCTCGACCTCGGCCGCCGCGGCCGCGCCGGATGCCTGGGCCGACCCCGGGCTCTGCGCCGCCCGCGCCCTGGCCTCGCGCAGCTGGGCCTCCGTCGGCTCCAGCTGCTGCCTGGCCTCCGCGACCGCGCTGATGGCGAGCTCCGCCGCGAGACTCTGCATCTGATGCAGTACCTGCCGCGGGCACTCAAGTACTCGCGGCTGGTTTGACGGCCCAGCCTCCGATTTGGCGGTCGACCGCCAGAATGGCGATTCGACCGCCAGAACGGCGGTTCGACCTTCATTCTGGCGTCCGCCGCAAGAGCGAACGTTGATCTGGCGGCCCAGAAAAAAAAGATCCTTTGGGCTGCCGATCTGCAAGTTTGGCTGCTGCGCCTCCGCCTGCGCTCCCTGCAGCCCAAAGTTGGCCACGACGCGGGCGCGGGCGAGCTGATCCTTTTACGTATGCGATTGCGACAGACTCTGAACTGAGACGGCAAACTGCTCCTCATCCATGCGAAGCCGCACCTTGCGCCCTTCGGGCGCGAGCGGCCTGGCCGTCGTCCCGCCACCCGGCCCCTTGCCAGGGCCTCGCTGCAGAACTCCGCCTCCGCCATGAGAGGGGTTCAATTGGTTACAAGTAGGTAAGTAGTGCCAGGTTCGCCCTGTCGTGAGTCCGCCGCGCGGCGCTAGTGGGTAAGTCATCCAGGTTCATGCCGTCGTTCGTCGTCGCGGCCACCACTTGACTTGGGGGCGCGCCGCTCGTCGCTCCTCGAAATCAACCAATCGGGGCATGTGGTTTCCGTTGTTTGTCGTCGCCCCGGCTAATGGGATTTCAGTCTCACCAGGGCCATTGGGCCCCCGGGCCCCCTGGTCTCTGGACGGGCCGCCGCCGCCGAACCCGATGCGTGAGAAGTGCACCTAGTGTTCGGGGCCGCCGCCGTGCCGCCACCGCGAGTTCGCGGCGGGGTATCGCGCCGAGATGTGCCGAGCCCGCCCGCCGCCGAAAGACGAGAGTGGCGCCAGTTGCGTGCATGGTTGCGTTCGGCCCCAGCTCCTTCTGTGGGTTATATCAACTAATTTCAGGAATTCTGCTTCGTGGAAAGAATGTTTTTGGGTTTTCGCTGATTCGTTCAGGAATTGATTCATCTAAAGTTCGCAGGTTTACGCAAAAGTGTTATGTTTATCAAGTTAGTTGCTTATCCCGAAAAGTTAGTTTTTAGAGGTTAGAGGTTGTTGTATGTGTTGTTCGTCGTTGAGTAGGGTAGTTCACGTCGACATGCGAGTGTGTTTGTCGTTTTTTCGAGAAGGGTGGGCATGTGTCTTCATGTCGCGTTGTTTGTCGATGGAACAGGGACTTCAGTATTCCGGAAAATCAGTTCGTTTGTCGCTTTTCCACGACATGTAGTTCAATCTAGAGAGACCCCTCTCATCTTCCGCCTTGGGGTCCGTCACGCTTGTCATCGCTGGTGGCCTGATTCTTGCATCCTTTCCCTCCATCCTGGAAGGTTGGCGGCCTTCTGTACCATACGCCTCCAGGCACCGCGTGCGGTGACCACTGCTGCACTGGCTGAACTGCTTGAAGGAGATATCATCTGTCACAACCAGCCTGGCGGCAGGTGCGGCGATGCCCGTAGTTGAAGAACGCACTCTTGCCACAGTTCCACCTTGGCGCCATGGCTGACAATGTCCCGTCCTGACTGAACTGAACCACGGCCGCGCAGGCGGCTCGCCATGGCAACGAATGCGCTCGCAAAGCCTCGGCCTCATGTCGGCCCCGAGAGTAGCCACGGAGGGGCCAAAGCTAATCGCTACTTGTCGGGCGTCTATAGCCCTTCAGAGCGTTTAGCCTTGAGCCAAAATGGCTACGGACCTCCTCTTCCTCCTCCTCCTCCTCCTCCTCCTCCTCCTCCTCCTCCTCCTCCTCCTCCTCCTCCTCCCACTCCTCCCAAAAAAGAAAAATCCTCCTCCTCCTCCTCCTCCTTCTCCTCCTCCTCCTCCTCCTCCTCCTCCTCCTCCTCTATCGATTGATCGATTCATCGATCGGTCGATCGACGCCCACCTGCGCCCAGCCCCCTCGTGGTGCAGCGGGCGCGGGCGGGAGCGGCCGGCAGCGAAGCCGCGCGCGCGCGCTTTCGCACGCGCACGGCCTGCACTCGGGATGCTCGCCTTGGCTCTCCACGGGGGCGCGCCTGGGGCGCATCTCGGAGGCCTCTTGCGGCCTCCTTCCGGGGGCCTCCTCTCGGGAGCCCAGTGGGGGGGGCCTCTCGGGGAAGGCCGCCTCGGAGGCTTCTTGCACCCCTCTTCTTGGGGGGTTCTTGGTCCGTCTTGGGCGACCTCGGGGCAGAACGAGGCGGGCGGGCGAAGAGTGCGCAGGCGTGCGGTCGGGGGCGCACGACGACCCGGGTATCCAACTCTGGGCAAGCTGGGCGTGCGTGGCCCAAGCCAGGCGCCCCGGGCCTCTGGAGAAGCCGCGCGGCGCGCCCCAGGAGTCCACGCGAGACGCCCCAGGAGAACCGCAAGATGGGTTTCTGGGGCGTCGGGAGAGAGCTTGCGGGGGGGGCCGAAATGAAGAGCGGGAGCTCCTCCTCCTCCTCCTCCTCCTCCGCCTCCTCCTCCTCCTCCTCCTCCTCCTCCTCCTCCTCCGCCTCCTCCTCCTCCTCCTCCTCCTCCTCCTCCTTCTCCTCCTCCTCCTCCTCCTCCCCACTGGGCCACGAAACGCGTGAGGGGCCCGGCGCACAGAGAGTCCGTTTCTGGGCCCTGCGTCACGGTGGTGGATTGGCGAGTGGCCCGTGAGACGGCAGTACCTTTGACGCCTCGCCTGAGCCCTTCCCGTCGGATCCAGACCGCAGGGCGGCTCGCAAGAGTACAGCGCCCACAGCATCATAAGGGATCCCGCATGTCTGTGTCCACCGCTAGTCAAGGCGGGGAGACAAGGTAAGATATTCGACGGGAACACGAAGACGAGGTGGAGGATGGGGAGACGCTGGGAGGCGGGGGGGAGTCGAGGGGAGGGGAGGGCGGAGATGCAACGGCGAGGCGGGATCAGAACGGAAGACGATGCGGTGGATGAGCAGCCGCTGTTATGTGAAAGGACGAGCGTGGCAATTAGTAACCGAAGGAAGGGTGTTTGAGAGGCAAACTCCTCCGCTCGCTATAATCATCGCCATCACCAGTTCGTGCTTCCCCTCATCCGCCCCGCTTTTCCTCACGCTTCAGGACGAGAGCATGTCGCTGCTAGGACCGCACCCCGAGGACAACGACACCGACCATTTGGTTGACAGCAGCGATGGAGGCGCAACCGGAGGCTTCGCGACAAGCGGAGGAGGGGGAAGGAGCAGCAGGAGGAGGACGGGAGGGAGACGACATGGGGAGGGGGCGGAGCTGCAGTGGCCCCTCGCCACAGGGTAGCTGGGGGTAGCGCAGGAGGGGCACAGGAAGAGGGGCCGAGGACAAACCGGGCGCGCTCGCGTCCTGTCTGACGTCATCCCCCTCCCTCCCATCCCCTACCGTGGCGTGGGTCGCCTCGCTATTCCTACGGTCGGATGTCGTAGCAGGGCATAGCATCACATGGCATAGCATGGTGTTGAAGATCAGCGCGTAGCCTGACATAGCATGGCGTGGCGACGCTCCAAAGTGGGGGGGGCTTCTGCGACCCCAAAAATCGACGAATCGGCACCGAATATGGAATCACTTCCGATGGTTGTTTCGGGGGGGCGTTTTTTAGATTTTGGGGCCTACGTGGAAGGACCGAAAACCGCGCCGTGGGACGGCGCTGGAAATAATGACGCCAGCGCTGCAGCGGGAGCACGATTCGGAACGAGCGGAAGCGCGGAAAAGAGGCCAGCGCTGCAGCGGGAGCACGATTCGGAGGACGCGCAGCCTGACATAGCATGGCGCGGCGACGCCCCAAAGTGGGGGTCTTCTCCGGTCCCTAAAATCGATGAATCGACACCGAATGTGTAATCACTTCTGATAGATTTTCGTGGAGACATTTTTGAGATTTGGGGGCCTATTTGGAAGGACCGAGTAGCATGTGGGATGGCGCTGGAAATAATGACGCCAGCGCTGCAGCGGGAGCACGATTCGGAACGAGCGGAAGCGCGGAAAAGAGGCCAGCGCTGCAGCGGGAGCACGATTCGGAGGACGCGCAGCCTGACATAGCATGGCGCGGCGACGCCCCAAAGTGGGGGTCTTCTCCGGTCCCTAAAATCGATGAATCGACACCGAATGTGTAATCACTTCTGATAGATTTTCGTGGAGACATTTTCGAGATTTGGGGGCCTATTTGGAAGGACCGAGTACCATGCCGTGGCATGGCGCTGGAAATAATGACGCCAGCACTGCAGCGGGAGCACGATTCGGAACGAGCGGAAGCGCGGAATTGAGGCCAGCGCTGCAGCGGGAGCACGATTCGGAACGAGCGGTAGCCCGAAAATGAGGCCAGCGTCTTCAGCGAGAGCATCAGTTTGGAAACAACTATCGAAAGTTCATGTCCCGGGAATCCTGTGTGACAAACTCGTCGTAGAGAGGGGCCGGATTTTTCTCGGACGTCATTGGGGCAGAGAGGAGAGCAGTACTCATGCTGTGAAATTGTGGAGGAGGAGGAGGAGGAGGAGGAGAAGAAACAGCAGGCGGATGTGGGAAATTGCAAGAGAAAGGCAACGTAGAAGGAGGAGGAGGAGGAGGCGGAGGGGTGAGGACGGGAAGCCACAGTGGCATGTTCCCAGAGGGCGCCTCACAGCGGACGGAGCGGATGGTGGCCGTGCCCAGAGGAGGTGCAGAAGGGGCAGGAACAGGAGGAAGCGTCAAAGGACGGGCGGAAGAGTGAGTCGGAGGATGATTCGTATGAGTTTGACCGTGACCATCAAATCAATTTCAGCGTGAATGTATACGTACGCGTGGCGGTGGCAAGTTTATACAAGTTTTATGCTCCTCGATGGTGAAAGCCTCAGGCCAAACACCACGAAGCACACGATCAATGCACTCTGCTCCAGCAGGGGTAACCTGATGGGTGCACGAACGACCTATGCTAGGCAATTCGGAACTAGCGTAACGCGAAACTCATCTACGGGACCAGAGTCTAGGTTGGGTATAATATCGCATGGGGGGATCGGGCTCTGCCGATCTACGAGCTACGGGGAAGTGTGCACGCAGGATGGCTTAACGTTTGCGTTTCCGTTATAGTTAGCAGGCTGGAAACACAAGGACCGAAGTCAGACAATGTATGTCTTGTTTTCTGAGGCTGGACCGCTTTGAAAACAACGCCTCCCAGAGTCATCTAGGCCGCGTGAGGCGTCAGACAAACACAGATTTTGACAGAGTTCCAGAGAAAATTATGACGTCGTTTTGTGGAGCGCTACGCGCGCAGTTGTAAGAGTAGCCGAGAGGGAAATCGAAGGCGTGAAGAACTCCAGGGAATCGTTGGCACACAATTGGATCGTTGAGGGCGGTTGGGACGATCGGATGTGCGCGGGCATCGGTAGCGGTGGCGCGGTTCGCACATGGAGGCGCACTAGTTTCACGTTTCGAGCGCGGACGTGTCCAGGGCCGGGGGCACTGGCAGTGCGGTCGGGGCCATCTAGGTGGCCACATGCGAACCCTACCCCTACCCCCCACGATTTCTGAGGGGGAGGGTAGGGTTCACTTCACTCGGGAGCTCCCGAGCGAGGGGAACCCCACCCTCCCCCTCTGAACTCGTGGGGGGGGGGTAGGGTTCGCATGTGGCCCCCTACAGTCGGGGCGCTGAAGAAGGAACCCTTTTCGTTGGGGAAGGGCTCGGTGTTCCTTGATTGTTTCAAAGTCTGCCTCGGGTTTCCCCGAGGTTTTCCATGGAAAGTCGAGGTTGAACTTATGGGAAAAGGGGCCTCGTTCCTTATTTTGGGTTCCTTAAGGTCAACGCAGCGCCTGCACCATCACCACCCCCACGATGCTGTTGCCTCCTCCTCCTCCTCCTCCTCCTCCTCCTCCTCCTCCTCCTCCTCCTCCTCCTCCCTCCTCCTCCTCCTCCTCCTCCTCCTCCCCCCCTCCTCGGGTCGCCTACGGCCCCGGGGGAAACCGTGCAGGTGGGGGTAGGGTTCGCATGTGGCCCCCTACCAGCACCACCCCCGCGATGCTGCTGCCCCCCCCCCCACCCGGGTCGCGCGGCGACGTGCCGAGCGCCGCCGCAGGCAGCTTCCAGAGGGCCCCCGGGCCACCGGGAGCCCTGGCGCGCCGCATGTCGTGGGCCGTGCGTGCCTCGCAGAGTTCGCGGCAGAGGTTCGCTCTCGCCCCGCAGATCGAGAAGCGTGTCTCGAGGAGCTTCGGCCAGCTCCGGGAGCGCTTCTGTCTGCCAAGGTTTCGGCCGTGGCGGGTGATTCCTAGAGGTTCCCAGGGGATTCCGGACAGGCTCGGGCGCGGAAGCTCGGCGCGCCACGGGCTCCAGTCTTGGTCACTAGGCAGCTCGGCCTGCGGGTGGTCCCCGACGCCCGGGTGTCAGATTGCCGGCCAGAGGCGGGCGAGTGGCGGGCGCCTCGCCCGATGTCTCTGCAGCGGCGAGCTCGGTTCCGAAGGCCCGCGGGGCCTGCGGGCCATTCGCGTGGCTGTCGACGCCCCCGCGCGGGCCTTCCGTGGCGCGCCCATGCGCAGTAGTGGCCACAGGTGGCCAGATTTGCTGCGGAGACGTCGTCTCCGCCACGTCACATCTCCTGTGTCGTGAAATCGACAGCGCCCAAGGCGTGGCAAGCCTTTGGCGGCGCCGCGTGGGACTCGAAAACATCGCACACGGAGTTCATCCGTGCTAGATGTTGTGCTTGGGGGAGTGTGAAAGAGAGAGGGAGAGAGCAGCAACCTTGAAAAGGAGGGTCACCAATCGAGGAGGACGACGATTTTGCTTTTTAGGAGCAATGACGTCCCCTTGTCTGGTACGTATCGAACGGTGCCCGAACTGGCAGCAATCTAACAAATCGCGCCCGTCGCGGGCCCCCAGAGGGCCCCAAACCGTTTGAAATGTCGAAAAGGCCAACAGAAGTCGTAGTTAAAGGAACACTTTTTTAGGATCAATAACGGCCCCAAGAACCCCTTGGATACCCCAAGAGGCCCCAGCGACCCTCACAAAGCCCCCACTGGGCCCCCGAGGGGCCCCCGAGAGGACCCGTGAGTGCGCGCGTCGAGGTGCGAGTGATTGCGCGTGAGCATCTCTGGGGCTGCTCTCGTTAAGCACTGAAGCAATTCATGGCAGTTCCTTCCCTTACCGTTTTGGCTCAGTGCTGTGGGCGAGCCCGACATGCGACAAAACGGTCACATCCGTTGTTTTTGGTGGTTTTTTACAAACATGTTGTTGCCATATAACGTTTGGTCTTCCTCGTGCTTTCCCAGGCCGCCCCACAGCGCTCAGGTCCGTCATGTCGCTGGGTGTGCACTGCACAGGCATGCTCCACGAGGGCCCCCGAGAGGCCCAAAGCCTTGAAACACGCAGGGCGAATGCGTGTTGTGCATGGCTTGCCACCGATGTGCTCATGAGGGGGGCCCAAGGCCTCAGCTCCCACGGTCAAGTTGAGCGGTCAGCCAACTTGAGCATGGCTTGCCACCGATGTGCTCATCGTAGAGTTGGTCAACCCCTTCTACGATGGGCCTTGGCAAAGCACGGTCGAGTACCACCCCTTCTACGATGAGCACATCGGTGGCAAGCCAAGGCCTCAGCTCCCACCGTGGCTGCACGGTCGAGGCCTCAAGATGACCGAAATAGGGTCCCAAGGCCACAGCTCCCACGCCATGCCCCAACGGGCACGGGCGGGCCCCCCCGCGGAGCGCGCGTTCCCCCTTATCCCCCCCCCCTGCCTGAAGCCCTCTCGTTCCCCCCCTCCTCAGCCTCCCCCCCCCCTTGGCCACAGGCGTTCGAATGTCCTCTCATCCCACCCCCCATCTCCTCCCTCTGGGAGCCCTCCTCTTCCTCAGCCTCCACATCCCCATCATAATCATCATCCCCCTTCCTGCCCTCCTCAATGTCCTCCTCCCCAAGTTCAAACTCAGACTCAAACAAACTCAAACCCATCCCTCACAACCTCCTTCTCCTCTTCCCCCTCCTCCTTTGTATGCAAGCCCAAAGTAAGGATCAAGTCTGTAGCGTTCTTGGGCGAATGTGAGACAGAAAAAGTCAGACTCGGGGCACTGGTAGCTGGTGGGCGCCGCAGAAACAGCTGTGAAGAGAGAATGGCGGCAAAGAGTAGAACCGTAAGTAGGCGCCCGCCAGATACAGGAAGCATGATGTACCTTAGAAAGTCACCGACGAACCACACATATTACATGTCACAGCTACGCATCCTCTAGGTACAAACTGCCTCCGACATGAGAAAGCAAGAGGATGTAATCGTGGGGCTGTTGCCCTAAAAAGTCAGGGTGCGTGCTGCTTATGTTAGCAGTTTCTAAATGACAGGTGCCTGCATAGGATGTGTACAATTCTCGGGCTGCTACCCTTAAAGGTCAAAACATGTGCTTCATGTGCGGGAGCAGTCAAAGAAACTGAAGGTGACCGAAGTTGGTCGGTGCTGCAGCGCCTGGTGAATCACGATGTGCCTCCTCCAGCTCCGTGGTACATATACCACCACCCCACGTATAGATTCAGGCTTGCCGTCAAAGGAATCAAGTGAGCAGATGTCTGCATAGCATGTGTGCAATTATTGGACTGCTGCCCTTCAAAAGCAAAACAAATGCTGCCGTACAGGAGCAGTCAAAGAATCTTAGGTGACCGAAGCTGATCGGTGCTGCAGCGCCTGGTGTCAGAGTGTTAGGCTGGCCTGTCTGACTGGCCTGTCAGAGGCTAAAGCGCGCGAGTACGACTTTGCTGATGTCATGTCGTTTGTACTGTGCTGCGCAGACGGGTCTGGCAGCAAGAACGCGGTAACACAAGATGTAGCAGTTCTTGGGTTTCTGCCCCGTTTTTTTGGTTTACCCCCCAACCACCTTGGTCCCTGGGCCATCGTGCATTTCGTAAATCCTTCTCGGGTTTAGCACGAACCCTGTGTATCTACTTGTTGTGGGGCTGGCCTCGAGGCTGGCCGGCACAATGGTTCTAGCAGAATAAAACAATTGTGTTCGTACAACTTGTCGCTGACACAGTGCCTAGGCGCGAAGCGTTCTGTCGCTCACTGGCTGTGGTATGCATAATGCGTGGCAAGCATAAATAGGAGCGAATGCGCGGTGCAGTAAAAAACGTAGCGTGTTGTCGCCAAAGCTGCTGTAAGGCAGGAGTCGTGTACCCCCCGAGCCCTCCGACATTGCTCACACCCCGCTCTGTCTTAAAATTGGATGTAAGCTGGCCTCGCGGCTGGCCTGTGTAATGACACTAGCAGACGTGCCAGGGGCAAGGGTAGAAGCAGGCAGGCAGCGAGCATGACAATTGTACGATCTACCTCTCGCTAGATGCGGCAGGCCTGCAAGTACGCCAGCAGCAACATAAACAGAATTACTGTATGCAGTTCTTGGGCTGCTACCATTAAAAGGTCAACAAATGTGCTGCTTGTGCCGGAGCGGTTCAAGAAATTGAAGGTGACCGAAGATGGTCGGTGTCCGCCCCCTCTTCCTCTATAGTCCCATCCTATCAGAATGCCATCCCCCTCCCTGATGCATAGTACGGCTGGCTACGTAAGAGAAAAAGGGCATGCGTTGCCGTCTGGGGGAGGCGTGGCAGTTCTTGGGATGCTGCCCAGGGTTTTTTGAGGTGAATCCCAAACCGTGTATGCGGTATGGGAGACAGAGCAGATGTGAGGTAAGAAATGGAAACGCCAGCAGCGTGAGAGAGGATATTGGATTATTGTCTCCTTTGTCGCTGGCCCCTCGACCTGCCGACCAGAGCAGGTGGAGCAATGCTCAGTGGCCTGCGTCCTGCGGTAATCGAAGCACAGATGGTACTTGTGATCGACGTCGTGGCATCCCTGCCGCATGCTACGGCTGTGAAATGCTCAGCTGTGCTCTGAACGGGCAGTCATGCGTGGTTCTTGCTGCCGTTCGAGCTGGTCTGCGGCATGGGGTTTCGGTGGTGCCTCGAAAATGCGCGGCATTGCCCTGCACGGAGGTGCTGCCTTGAAGGGCACGTTCTGTTGGCTGCTGCGCGTGCGGAGGCTGGCGGGGCACTGCTCGCATCGTGCCTGGTGCGGGGCGTCCCGAGCCAGTGTGCTCGTGGAAGCGTGGGCCCCCTGTGTCGTGCACGGAGGTGCGTCCGCGACTGCCGCCCACGTTGTGTCGCACGTGGGCGGCGCGTCTTCGGGACGCCGTGCGTCTGTGAGTTGGGAAGTCCGTCCAGAAGGTGGCGTACGTTCGTGGCGCAAGGCGGTGCATATCGGTACCGCTTGTAGCCATCGCTGCGTCAGAATACCCTCGTGGGGCGGACAGAGACTGGGTAGTTTGAGCGTCGGAGGTGGTGGGTGCACGGGTATGGCGACCCTAGCTGTAGCTGCAGGTGGCCAGGTAGTAGCGGTCTTTGCGTGTGGTACGGCAGGTGTGTTTCCGGTCCAGTTGTTAATAGTGGTGTGTGCTGTCTTCGGTAGTGGTGTTGTTTTGTTGGTGGAGTGGGTGGATGGCAGTGGTGGTGTTTTTTGGCAGGTGGTGTATGCGTGGTTGGAGGTGGTGCAGGTGGTCCTGCTGGTTTGCCGTTCGTCGTGTTGGTGGTTGTCGGCGTGTCCTCCTTGGTGAAGTAGGAGGATAGCAGTGGTGGAGGGTTTTTGGCAGGTGGGGTATGCGTGGTTGGAGGGGGCGCAGCTGGTGTTGGTGGCTGTCGGCGGCGTCCTCCTCGCTGGTGCTGCGATCGTCTCTCGATTGCGCAGGCCTGATGGTGCTGGGAGCCGCCGTCGGGTTCAATTTTTTTGTAGGACTGCTGCCGTGTCTTAAATATTGACCGCCCAGTCGTACTTCATTTTGTTGTCGTCGTCGTGGCATGAAATGAGCCATCGTGCTACCTCTCGTATTGCTGCAATATTGTTGTGGTTCAGTGGTGCCTGTCCACCTGACAGTCGTACTTAGAAATGCTGACTGGTGATAGTTACTGCAAAGCGGAATGCCGCATGTGCGGTAGTTGCTAGCAAATGCGTCCATGTCGTTACCGTCTCGGAATAAGGTCAGTCGCTTTGGGGGGTTTAGGTGGTGGTAGGAAAGTGCCGGCATGTATGGCGTCCTTGAGCTTGAGGTATTTGGTTTCGGTCGTGGGTGGTGGTTGGAAGGTCGAGAGTGGTGTTGCTCTTGAGTCGGGCCGTGGTGCGGGGTGTAGGAGGTATTGGTCCCCGTCCTGGTGATCGAAGAGCTCGTTGTCGAACTTGTCCAGGTACTTGCTCCATCCTGGTAGCAGTAGATGGTCGTTTGGGAATATGTACGTGTAGGTGTTGGAGCGTTCGTGGTAGCAGAGCGCGTGCCGCGTCGTGCCATCGGTCGTCGTCGTAACCGTATGTGTCCGTGTCGCTGGCGTGGCGGTAGTACGCTGTCCAGCCGCTAGGGCAATACATGTCGTGGTATTTGTTCGGCGGCAGTGAAGTGAGGTAGAACTGATGTGGAAAGCTCGTCCTCCTCCTCCTCCTGTTCCTCCTCCTCGTCCTCCTCCTCCTCCTCCTCCTGCTCTCCTCCTGCCCCCTCCGTACTCATGCTCTTCTCCTACTCCCCCTCCCTCGGCCTCCCTCCTGCTGGCCTCAGGCGCCGCGCCGCGCTCCGCACTGGAATTCTGCCGCGCACGGCAGCTGGGCCGCCCGGCTGCCCGCCGAGCCCCGCCGCTTGTCGCCGGGGCGGGGCCCCGGGAGGGCGCACCACGCCTTCGCTTCGGCAGGGGGCCAGAGGGAGGGGGGCGAGGAGGAGGAGGACGCGGAGGGGACGAGGAGGACGCGGATGGAGACGAGGAGGAGGAGGAGGAGGAGGAGGAGGAGGAGGAGGAGGAGGAGGGGGACGAGGGGGTGAGCGCACCACGCGGGGAGGAGGGGGAGGCCGGGGGGGGAAAAGATACCGATGCCGCGACTCGTCTGGAGATCCTCGGTCGCCAACAGCAGGATTATACCGGAAATGCTGGCCAGATTGCACCGCGGGAGGAGTCCAGGGAGTGGCGATGTCGGTATCCTTCTGTCGCCCCAGGAGGGGCCAGTGGGGGAGGAGTGAGAGGGAAAGACGAGGGGAGGGGTCCTCCTGAGGGTCATTGCTGAGAGGAGAGGAAGGGGGGAGGGGAAGGGGGGAGTGACGAGGAGGAGGGGCGAGAAGGAGGGGGAGGCAAAGAGGAGGCGGAGGTGGTGGGGGGCGAGGGCCTCTGGAAAGGGGTCGGGGGGCGCAAGCTATACGCCTGCGTCGATGCTGGCCAGGCCGACCTTAGGCTCAGGATCGGTGTGTGTGTGTGTGTGTGTGTGTGTGTGTGTGTGTGTGTGTGTGTGTGTGTGTGTGTGTGTGTGTGTGTGTGTGTGTGTGTGTGTGTGTGTGTGTGTGTGTGTGTGTGTGTGTGTGTGTGTGTGTGTGTGTGTGTGTGTGTATTGTGTGTGTGTGGTGTGTGTGTGTGTGTGTGTGTGTGTGTGTCGTGTGTGTGTGTCGTGTGTGTGTGTGTGTGTGTGTAGTGTGTTGTGTGTGTGTGTGTGTGTGTGTGTGTGTGTGTGTGTGTGTTGTGTGTGTGTGTGTGTGTGTGTGTGTGTGTGTGTGTGTGTGTGTGTGTGTGTGTGTGTGTGTGTGTGTGTGTGTGTGTGTGTGTGTGTGTGTGTTTGTGTTTGTGTTTGTGCTTGTGTGTGTGCTTGTGTTTGTGTTTGTGTGTTTGTGTGTGTTTGTGTGTGTTTGCGGTTGTGCTTGTGTTTATGTTTGTGTGTGCTTGTGTGTGCTTGTGTTTGTGCTTGTGCGTGTGTTTGTGCGTGTGCGTGATTAGTGTGCTTGTGATTATGTTTGTTGTTATGCTTGTGCCTGTGCTTGTGCTAGTGCTTGTGTGTGTTTGTGTTTGTGTGTGCTTGTGTTTGTGTTTGTGTTTGTGTTTTGGTTTGTGTGTTTGTGCTTGTACGTGTGCGTGTGAGTTTGCGTGTGCTTGTGCTTGTGCATGTGATTGTGCTTGTGTGTTTGCTTGTGCTTGTGTTTGTGTGGTTGTGCTTGTGCTCGTGCTTGTGCTCGTGTTTGTGTTTTTGTTTGTGTTTGTGTTTGTGTTTGTGTGTGTTTGTGTGTGTGTTTGTGTTTGCGTCTGTGTATGTATGTTCCGTACTCGCCTCCTTTGGCTCAAGGCCACGAGCGGGGCCCCTTCTCGAGGTCTCCCGCACTCGAGGGGGCGCCCGACGCAAGGGGCCCCGTCCCCGCGCCCGCGCCGCCCGGCCCCCGCGGCCGCCGCCTGGCCACCTGCTGGTGTCCGGCCTAGCCATGAACCGTGCGGGGGCCTCCATGGACGGGAACTCCCCCGCCGGGCTTCCAGGAGCTAATGAGGGATGTGCTGGAAGTTCGTGTCTGCGTTCCCCCAGGGTCCCCCCTGAGTACCAGGTTGGGAGCCACCACTCCTGACGGGGCTCTGAGGACAGACCAACGTTCCCTCGACATCATCACTACCTCCCCTTCCTTGGTTGTCGGGGCTCCCATTCAGCCCCTGGGGCTCAGCGTCCTGATCCAGCCCGTGGACATCGCGGTGCCCCAGCCTGCCGCCGTTGGCGCGCCTGCGCAGCACCCCCAATGTGGCGCCGTCGATCATAATGCGCACCTTGGTTCTGGTGCTCGGCATTCCCCCCAGACTTGCGACGACCCTGTGCGCAGGCAGCTCCCGTTGCCGCTAGACGGCAATACCAGCGATGACGAATCCAGTCTGCACCCCCCCCCGTGGGAAGGCGCAGCTTTTCCCCCCATGTCGCAGCCAATGACGGCAGTGAATGTGAAAACGATCTCAGCCCATCCGAGCCCCCACGTCTGGCGCCGGATGCTGGACTCGCGGTCGACCCCCTGCCCAACGACGGATCTCCGCCGCCGAGCAACGGCATCGGCACATCGAGCGGTTCGAGGAATCGCTTGGATGATGAAGCGTCTGGACCTCCGCCACAGAGTTTGACCTCCCCCCCGCGCGGCGGGACGCCTCCAGCGCAGGATCCGCCCCAGGCAGTGGGGGGCTATACCCCCCATCGGCACTCCCGTCCGCTACCCCCCCCTCCGCAACGGCGGCCAGCTCCCCGCCAGCGCCCGACGGTCGCGGGCCGCCTGCAGGACCGTCAGGATCACCGGGCAGAAATGGGAGTGGAAACAGCGGGCGCGCCGACGGAGCAGTCCCCCACTTGGCCCCGCCGCCTGCGGGGGGCCCAGTGACTCTCCTCTCGGGCGGCACTGACGACCTCGACGGGATGCGGAAATCACCCAGGGCCCCCGGGCCCCAGCCCTAGGTCCCTGGAAGTCCCCCCCAAACTCCACCAGGGCTGCCGCGGGACGGTGTTTCCCGCGGTCCTAGGGTGACCCTAAGCGGCGAGGGTCAGCTTGGCCCCCCTTTGCGACTCCGAGGCGGCCAAGAGGGGGGTGTCCAAGAGAGGGGTGTGCAAATCATGACCGGCGGCACGTGCGCGGCCCAGCGGGGGGGCCAGGGACGTAATGAAACAAGAAGAGGCGCCACGAAATCTTCGGAGATGTCATGGCCCGCGCCATGATATCCACCCCCCCCTAGTCATCACCCCCCTCTTTTCCGCCCCCGGCGAAAGCGGCAGCGCATCGAGGACTGGTCCTTCGGCGGGGCGGCCGGAACCAGCTGCGCGCGGGAGGAAGATGCAGGCTGCGCTCTGGACATGCAGGGGCTCCCTCCAGCGCTGCTCCCTCCAGCGCTGGGGGGTGCAATTGCGCGGACACGTAAAATGGCAACAATGCTGATCCGCCTGAGATTGTGGGTGGGGACCGAGCTAGGGCAGAGGCCAGCAGGAGGACAAAGGGGCTACGGCGGAGGAGAAGGAGAAGGACAACGAGAAGGAGGGAGAGGGGGAAGGACGGAGGAGGAGAAAGCAGGGGAAGAAGGAGTATGATTACTCCGGGCAGGATGACCCAGCGATGATTGCCGAACTCAGGTGTGAGTGTTGCCTGAGCAGACGAGGGCTCTCCCCCCGAAGCGATAGGCAGCAGTGGCGGCAACTCCACCAGGGCGTGGGCGTTGCCTGGCCTTCTAGCGCCAGCTCCATGGCCGACGGCGTGTGCCGCCCCACCCTTCTTCGGGATGCCACGCCCGTCGCCCCCCCCCCCCCCAGCCTCGCCTCATTCTCGCCTCCTCGTGCGGCCCCTCCTCCTTCCACCGCCCGCCCCCGCCCCCCACCCCCCCGTCCCCATGCCCCACCTCCTCGCTTTCCCCGCCCGCCCTCCCCCCGAACTGCCTCCTTCCATCGCCCGCCCCCGCCCCCCCGTCCCCATGCCCCACCTCCTCGCTCCCCCCCCCCCCTTCCCCCGAACTGCCCCACGGGGGGAGGGGGAGGGGGAGGGGCCCGGGCGGACGCCCGCGGGGCGGCAGGCCGCCGCGCTGCTCGGGGCCTGCGCGCTGTGGCGGCTGCAGGGCGGCGCTCAGGAGGCGGAGGGCGGCGGGAGGGCCGCCCAGCGGTCGTCGCGCGAGGGTCTGGGAGCGCCTCGGGCGAACTGCCGTTTTTGCGCACCTCCTCGGAAAGTGGGGGCGGGAGGCCTCGGAAGGAGGGCGGGGCGGGGGGAGAGGGGGGAGGGGGCGGGAAGGGGAGAGGGCATGGTCAGAGGCACGGAGCAGGGGGTGGGCGGGTTGGGCGGGTGGGCGCGGCAGGGGAGGTGGGGGGCGGAGCAAAGAGCCAGAGGAAGGGGAGGGGGTGAGGGGCAGGGTCGCGGGGAGGGCAACGCGACGGGGAGTGGGGACGGAGGGGGAGAGCCAAGGGAGCGAGAGAGGGCGACGCGAGTGGGCACAGGCCAGGCCACAGGCACTTGCCCTCCCTTCCAATGTTTCACCCCACCCACCCGTTCCCCTTCACATTCCCTCCCCCCTTGACTTCCCATCTCATGCCGAAGCCGTTCAATGGGCCAGAGCTTTCGTCATGGAATGCCTTTTCCTCCCTCGCACAGTCCATCCGTTTTCCTCCAGCGTGTGGGAGGGCACCGGGAGGAACGAACACAGGCAGTGAGGGTGAGGGAGAGAGAGAGAGAGAGAGAGAGAGAGAGAGAATGCGAGGGAGAGAAGGAGACGGAAGAACCGGAATGGCGGGAAGGAAGGCAGGAATGGCTGGGCAGGAGTGGGTGAGGGGAGCCGGCGGGCAGGCGGGCGACGGCTGCGATGGGCGGGGGGGTCGAGACCCTCGTTGTCGGCGCCGCGCGAGGGTAGCAGGGCATCGGGGCGGCAGCCGGCAGTAGGACGAGCCGTCGTCGTCGTCGTCGTCGTCGTCGTCGTCGTCGCCGTCGTCGTCGTCGTCGTCGTCGTCGTCGTCGTCGTCGTCGTCGTCGTCGTCGTCGTCGTCGTCGTCGTCGTCGTCGTCGTTTTTGTCGTCGTCACTCGTCGTCGTCGTGGTCGTCGTGGTCTTCGTCGCCGTCGCAGCGAGCGCCGCCGTCGCCGCTGCGAGCGGTGGTGCGGCGCAAGCCTCGGCGAGGGCGCGCGGGGCGGGCGGAGCGGGCGCGGACGGGCGGGCCGCAGCGGGCGGCCGGGGCGGGCGGGCCTCGGTGGCCGCGTGGGGGGCGGGCGGGCCCCCTGTGAGGCCGGGGGCGGTCCAGGGCGCGGTCGTCGTCGTCGTCGTCGTCGTCGTCGTCGTCGTCGTCGTCGTCGTCGTCGTCGTCGTCGTCGTCGTCCGTAGGCCCCAAACTGCGGCTCCTTGCAATCCAGGCGGTGCGATGTGCTCTGTGCAATCTGGGCGGTGCAGTCCATATGCGGTGCAGCCCATGTGGTGCAGTCCACGTGGTGCAGAGCAGTGCAACGCAGCGCGGCGGCGGGCGGCGGCGAGCCAGCCAGACCGCCACTGGGGCCCAGCGGCGACTGGCGGCGGCAGGCCAGCGGGACCGCCACCAAGGCCGAGCCACCGTAGAGCACACGCAAGAACCCCCAATCGAGAACTAGCGCTTCTCAGACAGATAGGTCAAAGTTACGTGCACGTCCGCTAACACTGTGTATGTACATGCATGTGGATATGTTCATGTCTGAGCCAACTGTCTACAATATATCCGCCACTCCCTTGGCTTAGCCTTCTGCATCTACTTCTCCGTGCCGCCGATCTCTGCATGCACACTGGTCCGTCACTTAACTCTGCCATCTGTCTATCGATCGAGAAAAGTGCGCTGCTTTCTTCAGTACACATATGTGTGTGACAGCCATCATTTCTAACGAACCTCATAGATCGACACATGGCGCTTGCGACTTGCTTATGCTGGTGTTGTTCGCATGCCTGGTTTCCTATGTAGTGTACTCCGGCCCATCCCGCCAGAGCGCTTCGGTTGTGGTCCAGCGGGAGGGGGCCTCCAGGAGTCTGGCACTGGCGCCCTCGTGAGGCCCGCCTCGGGAGCGGGCTGCGAAGGCCTTACGGCCGGTGCCGCCGACCCTGCATGGCGGCGACAAGCCACGGCCACAACGACGAAGCTCCCGAGGGCCTCCTGGGGGCAGTTTGGGGGCCTCTTGGGAAGCCCTCACCACTGCCCCAGTGGGGCCCGCCTGGGGGCTGTCCTGGGGGCTTCCTGGGCCTCCCTTTTTTTGCCCGAGGTCCAGCCAGCCTTCGGCCATGCCGACAGCAATCCTACGGAAATCTGGGCGCAACTCCATCAGAAATGCGAGGCATGGCTTCGGGCAAAGATGGCTCCACGCTGTTCGGCGAAGCCGGCTCTGGGCAGGCTGCGCCGCCCGGAGAGGGAGGGAGGGAGGAGGAGGAGGAGGAGGGGGAGGGGGAGGAGGAGGAGGAGGAGGAGGAGGAGGAGGAGGAGGAGGAGGAGGAGGAGGAGGAGGAGGAGGAGGAGGATGAGCGAGGGCGAGGAGAGGGAGGAAAAACGCGGCGAGCAGACACGACCAAGCAGGAGGAGAGGGGAAGCGGCAAAGCAGGAGGAGAGGGGAACGGGAGCCTCTTCGAGGGCCGCCTCGGGAGCGGTCTTGGGGCGCCCGTGGGGGCGCCGTGGCAGAGCTCCCCGAGGCGGGCGAGACGCGCGGAGGGGGGCGGACCTCCACGGGCCGGGCGGTCGGGCCCCGGAGGCGGGCGGACGAGCCGGGCCGGCGAGGGGGAAAGGAAGGAGGAGGAGGAGGAGGAGGAGGAGGAGGAGGAGGAGGAGGAGGAGGAGGGGGAGGGAGGAGGGAGGATGGGAGAGGGAGGAGGGAGGGGGGGAGGGAGGACGGGAGGAGGGAGGAGGGAGGAGGAGGAGGAGGAGGAGGGAGGAGGAGGAGGAGGAGGGGAGGAGGAGGAGGAGGAGGAGGGGAGGAGGAGGAGGAGGAGGAGGGGGGAGGAGGAGGAGGAGGAGGAGGAGGAGGAGGAGGAGGAGGAGGAGGGAGGAGGAGGAGGAGGGAGGTAGGAGGAGGGAGGAGGAGGAGGAGGAGGGAGGAGGTGAGGAGGAGGAGGAGGAGGAGGGGGACGAGGCGACACATCCGCCGTCACCCTGACTATCCAGCTTCATTACTTCTACGGTGTCGAGACAGAGAGTGGTTGCAACAGCGCACTGCTCAGTATCACCAGCGCGCACACCGGGAAAGGGAGTTTGGGGAGGCCAGACAGCCACGAGAGTGGCCGGAGGGCAGCCGGCTCGATGGGAAGGCGCAGGGACGGAAGTGCTTGACAACGCCCCGGACCGACGCCAGGCGTCCGAGGCGGAGATTGCCAGGGCACGCAACGTCTGCTGATTGAGTCGGGGATCGTGCAGTGTTTTGGTATAGTGTCATTCGTGTGAGGGAGGCCCCAGATTATTTTCCCCGTCGCAGTCTTGCAAGTAGGGCTTATTGTGGCCGCCGAGAGAGAGAGAGAGAGAGAGAGAGAGGAGTTAGGGCCAGGACGGAGGGCGCATGCCTCCTCCTCCTCCTCCTCCTCCTCCTCCTCCTCCTCCTCCTCCTCCTGCCGCATGTGCCGACCCCGGGCCCAGCAGGGGCCCTGGCCAGGGCTAGTGCTGGGTGCATTGCTGGCGCCCTCCTGCCGAACGGAGAGAGGGGCGGGGGCTAGGCCAGCAAGTCGACGCTGCGCACCGGGGCCTCCCCCGGCGACGACCTCGTAGGCCTGCACGAGTCCTCTGGGCACCACTTGAGGAGCGGCCCCCCAGTCGTCACATTCAACGTCGTCGACGTCGTCGTCGTCCTCGTCGTCGTCGTCTTTGTCCTCGTCCTCGTCCTCGTCGTCGTCGTTTTTGTCGTCGTCGTCGTCTCCGTCTTTTGCGTCGTCCACTTCGTCTTCGTTGTCATCTTCGTCGTTGTCGTTATTTTCCACGGCTGTCTCTTGCGCCGTCGCCATCGCCTCCACCCCCGCCAAATTCTTCCCCCACCGCCTCCACCGCCGTCCTCGTGGCCTCCTCTACCGCCTCTCCGTCCCCCGTCGGGCCGAGTCCGCGTGTGCGTGTGTGTGTGTGTGCGCGTGTGCGCGTGTGCGCGTGTGCCCGTGTGCGCGCGTGCGCGTACGTGTTTGCGTGTGTGCGTGTGTGCGTGTGTGCGTGCGTGTGTGTTTGTATGTGTTCTGTGTGTCTGTGTCTGTGTGTGTGTCTGTGTGTGTTTGCGTGCGTGTGTGTGTGGTGTGTGTGCGCATGAGAACTCCATGCGGAAGCGCCTGCATCCTCTCAGGCTGTTGCACCGCCCCATGACAAGCAAGGGCCCTGGCGCGTTCGTCATATTCCGGCGCATGAAGAGCCAAAAGGAAGGCTGCATCGAATGGCCAGTCGACCCCGCCACTCGTCGCGATCCAGGAAGAATGGGCCCGAGGAGGGCAGGCGCCCGCAGAGTTGCGGGCCGCCCCACGGGCAGAGAGCGGCGGCCGCGCAGGGCGGAGGCGAGATCCTGCCGCCCTTCACCCCCCCCCCCCGCCCTGGCGGCGCACTAGCGCCCGGCGGGCGAGGCGGGCGCGACGGCCAGCCCCCAGGCCGTGGACAGCGTCGCGGGCGCAGCGGGCGACGCCGCGGGCGTCGCCGAGCTCGTGGCCGCGTTCGAGGCGCTGAGAGGCGCGGCCGGGCCCGTAGGGGCTGGGGGCGAGGCGGTGCCCGCTGGAGGCGGAGGTGGTGCGGCGCCGGGCGGCGGGGCGGCCGGCGCTGGCGGGGCGATTGCTGGCTCGGAAGCCGCGGCGGAGGAGGCCGCGGCTGGTCGCGCGCCTACCCGCGGTCCGGCCTTGGGAGGAACAAAAAAAAAAGCGCCCGCCTCTTGCACGTCGGCCCCGCCCCCAAAGCAGGGGAGGCCCGGGGCGACAGGGAAAGAGAGAGGGCCAGGAGCAGGAGCAGGGGGAAGGAAGGGGGGGGGGGAGGAAGAGCAGAAGCCTAGCCGCCGACGTAAAAAGTGCGCTTGTGCGCGTGTGCGCATGTGCGCGCGCGTGGGCGTGTGCCCGTGCGCGCGCGTGCGCGCGTGTGCGTGCGTGCGTGCGTGCGTGTGTGTGTGTGCGCGCGTGCGCGCGTGTGTGCGCGCGTGCGTGTGTGCGTGTGTGCGTTTGTGCGTGTGTGCGTGTGTGGTGTGCGCGCGTGCGTGTGAGCTCCCGTGTCATTGTCTAACTTCGCTTGACCGATGATTCGGTGGCCGCCAATTAGCACCGGACAGCTTGCCCTTCAGTTCATGTCGAGTTGAGTTAACTCTTCTGTTTCCTGGCCGCTGCACGCTCCCGCCTCGGGATGACGGGCCCCCTAGTCCACCGCCCATCGCTTGCATTCCAGATTTGGTTTGCTCGTTCACTGCCCCCTCGGTCAACTCCGATCGCAATTTGCACTTCTATCTGCTGCCCGCGCTTGGGGGCCCTCTGCGCTGGCGATTTGAAAAATTGCGCGCGCGTGCGTGGGTGCGTGCGTGTGTGCCGTTTTTTTTTTCGCGCGTGTGTATATGTACGTGTGGGTGCGCGTGCGCGTGTGGGTGCGTATGTGCGCGTGTGCGTGCGTGCGCGCGTGCGTGCGTGAAAGCGCGAGAGTGTGTGAATGTGTGTGTGTGTGTGAGTGCGTGTGCGTGTGCGTGTGTGTGTGTGTGTGTGCGTATGGTTGCGTGGGCGCGAGCGCGTGTGCGTGCGATGTGTGGTGTGTGATGTGTGGTGTGCGGTGTGCGGTGTGCGGTGCGTGGTGCGTGGTGTATGGTGTGTGCGTCTGTGCGTGTGTGTGCGTGTGTTGGTGCGCGCGTGCGCGCGCGCGTGCGTGCGTGTGTCGGTGCGTGCGCGCGTGCGTGCGGGTGTGTGTGTGTGTGTGTGCGTGTGTGCGTGTGTGTGTCTGTGTGTGTGTGGTTGTGTGTGTGTGGTTGTGTGTGT
>CAUYUJ010018956.1:0-137500 GCA_963575745.1 Prorocentrum cordatum | reverse complement strand
GCCCCTCCTCTTCTTCCTCATCCTTCTCGTTATTATTATCATCATTCTTATTAGCATTCGTATTATTACTCCTTTCCTCCTCCTCCTCCTTCACCTCATCCTTTCCTCTTGGTTCTCCCTCTCGCCCCTCCTCCTCCTCCTCCACCTCTTCCTGGCTGACAGGTCGGGTACCCCATGAAGTCCACCGTGCTTGACTCCGAGGAGGTGCGCGGCATGGGCGGCTTTCGCGCCAGGGCGACGGACGAAGGGGGAAGCGTGTGAGGAAACATGCCAACATATGACCCCCCAGATCCCCCACACCAGACCCCCCAGATCTCTGGTCCCGAGGATCCTTCGGACGCCCTTTCAGAGGGCTCCCTGGGTTTTCCGGGCGCCCTGGGCCTTCCTGACGGGCCTTGCGGAGGGGCCGAAGCAGTCAGGCGGGCGGCCGAACGGCCCCGCGAGAGCCCCCAAGCGGCCCCGGGCATCCCCTAAGAGGATATTCTAACGGAGGGCAGCTTTGATATTCCAAATGGGCTTGCCCATGAGTGTCTGTGTGCAGCCTGCTGCGGAGTATGCGCAGCACACACGCGCACAATCATGCTCGAACCCTCCACTCCACCGCCTCTCCCGGAAAAGGCTGGCAATGGTCATGCAACAGAGCTCCCGGGAATGCAGGGTGCTGATAAGAGGGATGGGCGGTAAAGATAATTCAGGGTGAGTGGGGCGCTGCACTGGGCCAGAGGCCCCAGCGCCGTCTGCATGGCCATTCGTAGCGGGCACCGTGCCTGCTGATTGCCTTACTCACTCACTGTTCCTTCGCCTGTGCAGCAGATCCTTGAGATTGCAGGGAGCGGCCTTACAGAAGCAGCCCGCGAACCTGAAGCGCGTGTGTGCAATATTGGAGCGTCTTAAGGACCTCGGGATTGTCGGAAGTCCCTCTCGTTCCCGACGCGGCTCAGGAGGCAGACCCGCCACAGCTGGGGGAGCTGCGGTCATTGCCTCCCTGAGCTCTGACACCCCTCTCGAGAGACCGTCTGTACGATGGGTTGCCCTGGGGGGGGGTATGGAACACAGCACCCCTGATTGTGGCCCTAGGAGAGTCCCCTGGGGGGCGGGGGGCTGCGGTATCCCCACGACGCTTCTACGATAGCCGATCTAGCCCCAAGATTGCCCAAGATGGCCCCAAGAGAGTTCAAGAGGATCCCAGGAAGTCCTGAGAAGGCCCTAGAGCTTCCCTCGAACCTTACAAGAGCAAATGATAGACCTTAGGTCTGTTGTGCTTTTACCTTTTTCTCCTTTCGGTGCCATGCCACAATGGTCCGTGACCACTTTGGCTCGAGCCAGATAGGTTCAAGTCATTGTGGCTCATGCCCTCGCGGCTCGGGGCACTTCGGGCATTGCGAGTGTCGCTTTCCCCACCTTTCTACCACACATGGCAAGATGCGGCGCGATTTGCTCGTTCATCTTGCCACTCCATGGTTTCGTTCTTCTTGTGGGGGGAGGCCCTGATCTATGGAAGGATCTGATGAAGCCATTCTTGCTTGCGGGGTTCGCCCTGACGGCTCTTTTTATCGCCGCTGTTGCAGCTTCCTTGTCTTGTCCCCCGTTCGTTATAATAATTGTTGGCTTGTACGTGGTGCTCACCGTGTTGGTCTTCGTAATGATCTTCAAGGACTTAGACGACTACCTGATACATGACATACTCCAGCGCAGGGGCGTGCTTGAGCAATTGGGACGTGCATTGGGTAAGGATGGGCAGCTTCCAAAGATGGACTTTGCCCGGAAGCTACGCCATAAACTCTGGTTTGGTATTGGCCGCATCTTGCTCGCATCTGTCTCGACGCCGTTCCTGGCCATTCCTTTCTGGGGACCGGTCCTTGTTGCGCTGTTGAACAGTTGGCTTCGCACATGGGACCTCCTAGACGTCACTCTGGCAGTGACTGGCCCGCAGCGGTGCGACCATCAGCTGCGCCATGTCACAAAACATATCGTCTCGTACGTGAGCTTTGGTTTTGTGGCGGTGTTGCTCGAGATGATCCCTGTCGTCAACATCGTCTTTGTCGCCGGCAACGCGTGTGGGGCAGCGCTGCTTTTCGAGAACATGGCGAGGCGGGATGGGATGCTGGATCCTCTGAGAGCGCGGCTTCTGCCGTAGCAGAGGGTGGGCACTCGTTTCGACCAGCGATGTCTGAAGCCTGCTGACGTCGCGCGCTGTCGCACGAAACGGGCTCCTTCTCATGTTCCTCCTCCTCCTCCTCCTCCTCCTCCTCTTCCTCCTCCTCCTCCTCCTCCTTTTCCTCCTCCTCCTCCTCCTCCTCCTCCTCGGGCCCCCAAGATCGCCCCACGGCGGTCCAAAATGACCCTCCGACGGGCCAGCCCTGAGAGGGCCCTGAGAAGGCCCACGTGGGCCCAAGAGGGCTCCACGAGGGCCTAAGAAGAGTCCTTGGTGGGAGGGGGGGGTGGGCTGCGCCATCTCCAAGACGCTTCCACGACGGCCAAGCTATCCCCAAGATGGCCCTAAGAGGGTCGAATAGCCTCCCAAGAAGCCCCAGGGGACCCCGCTCGTGTTCCCCACAGGCTCGCGAGCATGAACTGGTCATTATAAGTTGTTCGAAGGATGGTACCTTCATCGCTTATTCGGCCTCCAGAGCTTCCACGACGGCCCGATTCCCCCCAAGGTCACCCCAAGGCTGCCCAAGAGAGCTCCACAGGGTCATCCAGCGGGCTCAAAACGGCTCCAAGATGGCTCCAACACTGACCCCGAGAGAGCAGGTGGATTGCGGCACCACCAAGACGCTTAACGACGCTTCCACGACGGCCCAAGATAGCCCAAATGACGTCGAAGAGCTTCCTGGACAGCGGTCACTGATATTCCTGAGTTGTTTGTGATAGTTTTTTCACACGTGCGCGCCCCTCTTGGTCATAGGCGGTCGCACGGCGGCTCAGGAGGCGCTCACAATGACCCGTAGACTTCCCGAAAGGGCATCATGACGGCCTCCAGCGGGCTTCAGGGGGGCCATAAGAGGGCCCCAACAGGGTTTCAAGACGGGCCCCCGAGAGCCTTAGGGGGATTTGTTGAGCCCCCCAGAACACCTCCAAGATAGCCAACTGCTGAGACCCCCAGGATACCTCCAAGACGGCCAAGATGACTCCGGGGTGGTCCAAGATGGCCTCACAAGTTCCTAACCAGACCCGACAGGGCCCCAGAAGGCCTTGGGGAAGCCCCAAAGGTACCCCAACTGCCTCTTGCACTTCTTCCTCCTCCTCTTCCACCTCGTCTTCTTCCCAACAGCATGAGGGAAGAGGAAGAGAAGGAGGGAACACAGGAGGGCGACGAAGAGGATCAGCATGATGAGGCGACGAGGGGAAAGCAGCAGAATGAGTGGTGAGAAGGTGATGAGCAAGTGAAGAGACGCAGGAGGAGGACGGGTGGGAGAGAGAATACATTGGAGGTACGTATGCCCATGCACTTGAAGAAAGAAGGGAGGGTGACGAACATACGCGTGGCAGGGGGGGGGCGCGACCACTTTCCCGAGGCACCAGGTTTGCAATGCAAGCGCATGCCCAGGCGTAGGTACGACCGGCAACTAGAACTTGAGCGCGCGTGAGCTGGTTCAGACGTGTGCACATGTATACATGGATGGCGCTGCCCTCTGCTGCCGCCCCCCCATCTGATTGCTTGCGTGGCTACCGTTGTTCGGTTGGTTGGTTTGTTGGTTGGGCGGCTGGCTGGCTGGCATTCGGTTGATTAGTTTCCTGTCTCAACAGATGGATGGCAGTTGGTTTGGGCCGGTTGCTGGCTGGCTGGCTGGTTGCGCGGATCTGTAGTAATCCATCAGAGGTGGTGGCTCCGGGAGCGCGCTCGCGTTGTCATTTCCAAGGATTCGTGGCTTCGGGAGCGCGCACGCCTTGCTTTTTTAGTGGATGCCTGGCTTCGGGGCCAGGGACGACATGTCAGGAAATGAAGAGGGGGTCGATAATCGACCAACGGACACATATCCCAATAAGTGAGTATTGGCCAGTGTGGACCCCAAAGCAGTGAGTTATTGCATTATGGAGGTGGCACCCATACAGTGCAAGCTATGTGATGTAAGCTAGTCGGTGTAAACTATGGGGTGTTAAGCTTGGAAGTGGCAGCTATGCAGTGCAAGCTATTTGGTGTGAGCTGTGGAGGTGAAAGCAATGTGTTGGGAGCTATTAGCGTGAAAGCTATGCGGTCCCAGTGATGTGGTGTAAGCCATCTTGTGTGAGCTGCGCTGTCTGAGCTGAAGGTGGAGGCTATCGATGTGAGCTCTATGTGGTATAAGCTAGGTCGTGCAAGCCATGTGGTGCAAGCTGCTCTGTGCAAGCTCAGCGCATGGGGCGCCCACGAGGCTGCACGAGCGGCACGGGCGTGGCGCAACTCGCCCGCAACCTTGCACCCCCCCCCGGCCCCTCCCCAGCCCACGGGGCGCACACGAGTGCAGCTCCTCCTCCTCCTCCTCCTCCTCCTCCTCCTCCTCCTCCTCCTCCTCCTTGTCCTCCTCCTCCTCCTCCTCCTCCTTTTCTTCCTCCTTGTCCCCCTCCTCCTCCTCCTGAACCTCCTTTCCCCTCCCCCTCCGCCTCCTCATCCTCCTCCTCTTCCTCCTCCTCCTCCTCCTCCTCCTCCTTTTCCTCTTCCTCCTCCTTCTCGACGCCGTCGCGGATGAGGTCTTCCGCGCGGCGCCCGCTGGCGGCCAATCCAGTGTTCGCGCCGACCGTCGGCATCCACATGGTTCTCATCTGAGCGCCGCCCGCTGGACGGGCTCCTCCCAGGGCGTACCCCTACGGGCGGGCAGGAAGACGACGAGCTCGCCCAGCCGTGGACGGCTTCGTCGTCTCCCAGGGCGTACCCCTACGGGCGGGCGTGTGGGAGGCAAGGTGGTCGTCCACTTGCCGAGCGCTGTTTGGGCTTCAGAGGGCGTTTCGAGGTTGCCACTCCTGCCACTCCTCCTCCTCCTCCTCATCATCATCATCATCACCATCATCATCATCATAATCCTATTCTCCCCCTGCTCCTCCTCCTCCTCCTCCCCGTGCTCCTGCTGCTCCTCATCCTCCCCTCCTCTTGTTTCCTTTAGCTAGCCCGACTTAAGGATCTAGCTTGTAGCGTGTTTGAGCGAATGCGCGGATAAAATCACGAAACGCGTGCACGATGCGGCGCAAGATGTACTTGGCAGGCGCCACGGAAAATGAGGAAAATAAGGCCTAGGCGAGAAAAGTAAAGGGAGTAGGCGCCCGCCAGGTAGAGGTCGGCATTAACAGTAGCACGGTAAGTCCCCAAACTGTATAACCATAAAGCCAGCCCCATAAGCTTCAGTGGTAGTGCCGCCTCGGAAATCAAGTTGCAGTAAGGAAACATGCGAAGAGAGTGATGCAGAGGCTAGAAGCGAGACTGAATGTAGCAGTCCTAGGGCTGCTGTCCAGGGTTTAAGGTTGACCCAAATCGTGGGTATATCCGTCCCGTCCCCGAAATGCCCCCCCCGACCCTACCCCTAAAGGATCGCCGTGGTCCTGCGAGTGAGCTGTGCTGCTGAAAGATAGTGAGCAATTCTTGAGCTACTACCCTTAGGCAAAAAAGAAGGGTGACTAGACGGTATGCAAGTCTTGGGCCGTTACCCTTGGTGAGGGGAATGGAGGTCCCATACCACAGAGGAGGAGGAGGAGGAGGAGGAGGAGGAGGAGGAGGAGGAGCTGAATGAGTGGGGAGTAAGACGTACTCGACAGACCACAACATGTGGCAACATGCTTCCACTGCCGAGGTATGTAGCAACTCCCCTCTCGGAGCGGGTGGCATTTGTGACTGAGCGTGACTCATGAGAGTAACTTCCATTTAAGGTACAGGCTGCGGGATACGATAATGAATACTGCTGTGCAGCAGGCACATGTGCCATGCTAAAGTAGGCTTGCCTGAGTTGGCTGGCCTAAGTGTGAAAGGACTCCCTGGCCTGTGTAGGCCTCCCGTATGCCAGCATTAGGCCCGTTCTTCGGTTCCTCGGTGGAGGGAGCACCTTCTCCGTCTTCCATCTAAGAGTGTGAAGCGCACCTCCTCCGCCTCCTCCTCCTCCTCCTCCTCCTCCTCCTCCTCCTCCTCCTCCTCCTCCTCCTCCTCCTCCTCCTCCTCCTCCTCCTCCTCCTCCTCCTCCTCCTCCTCCTCCTCCTCCTGGCGCCGCTGAACAGGTGCAGGCCGCCGTGGAGTCGCTGAACGCCGGAGCGGTGGAGGCGCCTGGGGTTGCCTCTTGGGAGGAGCGGGCTGCCGAGCGGCGGGAGGGGGTTGCCTCCCCATCCGCGCGTCCTCGTCCCTCCCTCGCCATCGGTCGCCCTCCTCCTCCCCCCCCCCCCTCGTTTCCGTCCTCCCCCTGCTCCTCCTCCCTTTTCCTCCTCCCTTTCCTCCTCCCTTTCCTCCTCCTCCTCCTCCTCCTCCTCCTCCTCCTTCTCCTCCTCCTGCTCCTGCTCCTGCTCCTCCTGCCCCTCCTCCTCCCCTTCCTCCTCCTCCTCCTCTTCTCCTCCTCCCCCTCCGCCTGCTTTTGTTGTTGCTCGCGGAGCTCCTGCTGCAGTGGCAGGTGAGCGAGGGGAGAGCCTCGACCACAGCAGCGTGCCCCTCGTTTGCCTGGTCAGACGGAGTTGTTATTCATGTACACCTTTGTGAGCTCCTGGCGGAACATTTCGTTTGGTTTCCCACTAGGCCGCTTCCGTTTCGGAGCAGCGCTCTTTCCCCAGCAGAGTTGCCGCATCGCTGGACGGAGGGGCCCATGGGAGGAGACGCCACCTCAGTCTCCGCGCTTGCCATGCCTATACATTGTCGGAAAGGCACTGTGCCCACGGGAGGTCTCCCCTCCACTGCTGCGGCCCTCGGGGAGGCTGCCTGTCCCGTCCAGGACTCCAGGCTGCCCCTGTGGCGTGCTGCAGAGTCCCGCCGTCTTGAGGAGGATGAGCGTACCGTACCTTGGTGGCGGCTCCCTGGCTTTCGGGAGACAGTGATTCGCACCAGTGCTGCCGCTTCCTGCGGCCCTCTGGCCAGGCTGGATTCCTCTCACTTATGATGGAGGAGGAGGAGGAGGAGGAGGAGGAGGAGGAGCCCCTCTTTTGCGCTCCTTCTCATGCTGCCCGCGGCATGGTCAGTGCCACGGGTAGCACTGTGTGCACTGGCCGCGCGGCTCCTCTCGGACCCTGCCTCTGGCGAGGAAGCCACGAGACCGGCCGCGCCTCTGCCCCCGGGCCTCCGGGCTGCTGGCTCGCCCTGGCGCCGTGTCTTTTGTCTTGTGCCCTCGCAGGCGTCGCGGGTGGGGATGAACCTCACCGCCTACCAGACCACCCCAACCCAACCCGAAGGCCTCAATTTGCCCTCCATTTCCAGTGGGGGGGGGGTCGGGGAACACTGTAAAAACACATGGAACCCGCCCCCCCCAACCCGAAATTCGATTCAGATTCGGGTCTTCGGGTTGGGTTGGGGTGGTCCGGTAGGTAGTCAGAACCAGATGCCCTCTCGCATTCTTAGCTGCCTAGATACGCCCGTTTTGATACGCAACACGTGCCGTGTTCAAAACGTCCGTGTCAGTACGTTGCGTGTTGGCTCAGCGTATTGGCCCACGGTTTGGCGAACGTATCGCGTCAGACCTACGTGTTCAGTCTACGCGTTGGGATCCGTAGCAATACGCTACGTGTTGCGTGTTGCGCATCGGGGCAGCATTCTGTGCTCCCTGGCCTCTGCTCGGGCATCCCCTGGAGGGGCCGCCCGACACCAGGGTTTTCGGGCTCTGTTCCATTGGCCTCGCTGCACAAGCTTGGGCTTCTAACGGAGTGCTGCAGGTCGCCCTGCAGCCGCGCGCAGTTCACAGACCCTCGTTGCAATATGTATATGTTGTGGTCGAGGCTCTCTCCTCGCCCACCAATCACTGCAGCTGGAGTTCTACGGGCAAGACACCCCAATGACCCTCCTCCTCCTTCTCCTCCTCCTCCTCCTCCTCCTCGTCCTCCTCCTCCGCCTCCTCCTCCTCCTCCTCTTCCTCCTCCTCTTCTCCCCCTCCTCGTCCTCCTCCCCCTCCTCCCTCTCTGCCGCACCTCTCTCCCTTCCTCCCTCTGTCTCCTCCTCCGCCTCCTCCTCTTCGTCCTCCTCCACCTCCCCGCTCCTCCTCCTTCTCCTCCTCCTCCTCCTCCTCCTCCTCCTCTTCGTTATCCTCCTCCACCTCCTCCTCCTCGTCCTCCTCTTCCTCCTCATCATCATCACCACCACCATCATCATCATCAGCATCATCATCATCAGCATCAGCATCAGCATCATCATCATCATCATCATCATCATCAGTAGCAGCATAATCGTCGTCATCCTCATCCTCATCCTCATCATCCTCTCTCACACTCTCTTGCTTATATATAAAAGATAATCGTACATATCGTGATGGCCCTCTCTCTCTGTCTTCTTGTCCCTCTCTCTCTCTCTCTTTCTCGCTGTCTCTCTTTCTCCCCCTCTCTCTCATTATCTCTCCCTATCTCTCTCTCTCTCTCTTTCCTTTGTGTGGTCTCTCTCTCTCTCGCTCTCTATCTCTATCTCTCTATCTATACATGTTCGCTTTCCTTTTCTGCACTCTCTTCTTCTTACTAGTATCTTTATCATTATTATTATCAGTAGTAGTCGTAGTAGTAGTAGTATTCTTACTATTCGTTTTCTTCTTCGTCTTCTTATTAATCGTATTATTCCTCCTCTTCCTCCTCCTCCTCCTCCTCCTCCTTCTCCGCCTCCTCCTCCTCATCCTCCGTCTCCAATGCCTTCTCTCCCTGTCTCCGCTCTCCTCCCCCCCCGTCCCCACCATATCCTCCCCCCCCCAAAAAAATAAAAGAGCTTTTCCCCCGCCCCGACCCACAGACCCTATTCCCCCTCCCCCCCTCTCCTCTCGTCCTGCCCCTGGGGGGGAGAAGAAGCAGGGGTAATAGGCGCAGTTTCGGCCAGTCGGTTGCTGCTTTGGGAAGAGCTTCGGGTCTACTCTTGACCGGGCTTCCTTGCGAAGGTGGCCTTCGCTCTCCACGATTGCTAGCAGCAGGTCGCTCGCTCTCGATCCACCTGCTCATCCCGTGCACTGCATTCCACCACCATCCATCCACATCCATCCCCCTTTCCGTTCCTTCCTCCCCACTCTCCCCCTCACCATCTCTCCAGCACCGCCCTCCCTCTCTTTACCCCTCCCTCCTCCAGGTCCCCCCCGCCACCACCCCTCCATTCCGCACTTCCCCCGTTTCACCTCCTTCCTTCTTCCTTCTTGTCTCCATCTGTCCCGCATCTCCCTCATCTCCCTCCCTTCATTCCCCCCTCTCCCTTCACCCATCCGTCTCACTATAACGGCCGTTTCTTCTCTCTTTCCTTCCTTCCCCATCCCCGCTGACAGCGAGTCGCCATACTGCCTCTTCCTCGTCCACGTTTTCATCCACGCCCTCCCATCCTGAGCAGGTAGTTGAGGGCGAGTCCGGGGCTGCGGCTGAAAGCGACTCCGAGTCGGACGACGATTCCGAGGAGCTCGAGGACACCGGGGCGCTCGAGGACAAGGTCGGCGAGGGGGAGAAGGAGGACCAGAGTAAGCCCAAGATCACAAGCAATGTTGCGATGCACTCACCGTTCCCAAGCCCCCTCCTCTCACGCCCCTGCACGCCCTCCTTTTCACCGCAAGTGTCGCCCCCTTGAAATACCAGCACAGTTGGGCTTGCCATTTGCGCGAGGACCCCATGTTGGAAAAAGGATTGGCCTGCGCATTTCCGGCGCATAGTCCGGAACTCGAAGGCATGTCCGTACAGTTCCACGAGGCGTCCCGCGAGGGCCCCTTTTCGAAGGAGGACTGGCCGCCTCCCTATCCGTGTGACTGTTGCACACGCGATTCACATTTGGATGTGGCTACTGGCCTCGCGGAGCATGGATCTGCGCACACGTTTTGAAGAAGAGCCGCCGTGTTCGTGCAGCCCCGTGTGCGTTGAAGCTGCGAGAGCACGAAGTTTCAGGCGAGAGCTCCAGGTTGAAAAGAGCAGTCTTCCATCCTGCCAATCTTTGCATGTGCAATCGCGGTGCTGTTGCGAGAGCCCCATTGTGAACACGACTGGTGCGCAATCCTTGAAATTGTAAGAAGAATGTTCGACGAATGTTCGCGGCGATGCGGGGGGGAACACCACTTTGAAAAAGATCCAGCCTCCATCCGCGAAGCTAGTGTAAATTTTGTAGACGAATATTCGCGGCGCTGAGGCGTGAGCAAAATTTTGACAACGACCCCGTGTCAATCCTTGACATTGTTGCAAACGTTGGTAGCGAATGTGCGTGGCGCTAAGGCGGTAATCACATTTTGAGAGCGCCATTCTTGAAATTGTTGCAACAGTTCCGAACGAATGCGCGGCGCTAAGGCGAGAGCTACGTGTTGAAAAGGAACAGCCCTCTCTGTCCGCGAAGCTGGCGCGAAGGCTTATGACGAATGCGAGTGCGCGCGGCGCTAAGGCGAGGGCCACGTGTTGGAAACAGAGGACCCTTGCCATCCGTGAAACTGTCGCAGATGTTTAGGACGAGTGCGCGCGGTGCTAAGGCGAGAGCCCCCCAGCCGTAAAATTGCGGCAGAGGGCAGGCTTCATCATCACATATTGCGAGGAAGCCTCAGGCGAAACGGCGGGCTCACCCACAGGACACGCATCGGGGTGCGACAGGGAGAAGATACTTGTAAGGAAATGGGGCGGAGGGGAGGAGAGGGAGGGAGGGAAGGAGGGAGGGAGGGAGGGAGGACGTGCTGATACAGTTCATTCAACATGTCAGGGTACGCGAGGAGGCGGCGACTGTCATACGTATGAGCACTGTCTGCCGCGGGATGCTACGGACGAAGAGGGGGAAGTGGAGGGGGCTGGACAGGTTTAAGTCTTCCTCTTCCTCCTCCTCGTCCTCCTCCTCTTCATCCATGTCCACTCACACGTCTGGGGCCTCGCCCAGCACCAGATAATGAATCAGAGAATCCCCATCAGCTCTGCCATCAGATCGGGTGCTGAGCTTCCATGGTTGCCATAAGCTGAAAGCTGACCTCGCGGGTAGGAACAGAGCGGCCACGCCCGCATACCACCACGAAATCCGAGTCGCAGGCCTCGTCGCTATGCGATGGTAGGGCCCTGGCGGTAGCTGAGTCATCGAGAATTCAAGCTACGTGCGCTCCTCCTCCTCCTCCTCCTCTTCCTCCTCCTCCTCCTTCTCTGTCTTCTTCTTCTTCTCCTCTTCATCCATGTATGGGCTGGGATGAGGGGGGCGGGGTGCCAGCCGTTGGAGGGGCGACTTCTTCGTTGTTCGTTTCCTGCTGCGAGGGCTGCCACATCTTCAGCTGCGAGCGAGGGCTTCGGCTGTGTTCGGCCACATTCGAGGGAGTGGACGGGTTCCGGCGGCTGGTGAAGAGTGGGCGTTGATAGGCGGGTTGGGACGAGGACGAATCCAGTCCAGAGCGTTCCGGAACGCTCTCAGATCGCTCCGGAACGCTCTGAGAAGGCCGCGGCGCCCGAGACATCCTCCAGAGCCGCCAGATCTCAGAGATCACCGAGTTGTCCTCGCCCAATCTTAGCCTCGCCCTGGCTTCGTCCTCAGGGGAGGGAGCACATTGCGAGTGGTGGCCCCCGGGTGGCGGGCACCCGCCCAGCTGCTTCGCCGGGGTGGCAGGCCGCCCGCAGGGGCAGCGCGGGCCGAGGCCGATCGTTCTGCTCGCAATTTCGATGGTCGCGTAGACGGCGCCCAGGTGTCGAGCGCAGGCCTGTTTGGGCAGAGGCACCCGCGGGGCCCCACCCCGAAGCGAGCCGAATCCATCTGCCTGCCTCCTCCTCCGCCTCGTCCCCCTCCCAGTCAGTCCGCGTTCCTCCCCTCGCCTTCTCCCTCCTGCTGCTGGCTGCCCCTCCTCCCGCCCTCTCCCTCCCCGCCGCCGTCTCGGGGCAGCGCCAGAAGGGTCGCGGGCGGATCTTCGGGGAGGGGTCCCTTCGTGCTGTGCCGCCCAGGGAGGGAGGACAAGGAGGGGAAGGAGCAAGGAGGAGGGGAGAGGGGCAAGGGACAAGCCAGGTGCGTTCGCGTCACATCTGACATCCTACCCCTCCCTCCCATCCCTTACCATGGCGTAGATATCCTCTCTACTCGCACAGTCGGATGTCGAGCAGGGCAATGATCGCGAGAGGGTACGCGATGCATGGTCGAGCATGGCATGGCATGGCGTAGAAGAGCATGGCAGAGCGTGGCATGCCATAGCATTGCGTGGCATTGCGTAGTGAAGCAGCGCATCACAACGCATTGCAACGCAAAGCATGACATCGCACAGCGGCGCAGAACACAACACCGCACAGCATGTCATGGCGGGTTCTTTGGAGGGTAAGTGGATCATCTTCGAGAGGTCTGGGCCGGTCTGGAGTCGTGGCTCCATGTCTAGCTCCTTGGGCTCCCCGAAAAGTTCCACAAACGGCGGGGCTGATGGAGAGCACCCGCTGGCTCTGCTTTCAGCATAGCCTTCTCAAAACAGAAACGGGGCTCCCGCTTAATACTTCCTGAAAGCGACGACGCCCCAAAGTGGCGGAGAGCTTCTGCGGCCCAAAAAGTGAACGAATCGACACCGAATGTGTGATCACTTCCGATGTTTTTGCGGGGGGGCATTTTTATATTTTGGGGCCAATGTTGAAGGACCGAAAACGCACGCGCTGCAGCGGGAGCACGATTTGGAACAACCAGAGGCGCAGAAGTGGGGCCATCGCTTCAGCGGGAGCAACATTTAAAACAACAAACCCAAGCGAAAACCCATTTCCCGGGAATCATGCCTGTATAAAGAGACAGTGCGCGAAGGTGCCCGACATCTTCCGGACGTCATCAGGGGAGAGAGAGAGAGAGAGAGAGAGAGGAGAGTAGTATTCATATTGTGTAATTTTGAAGGATGAGAGGGGCGGAGGCAGAAGTGAGAAGGAGAAACGAGGGAGAAGGGGGCGGAGGGAGGATAGCGAGGCGGAGAAGGGGGCGGAGGAGAAAAGAGGGAGAAGGATGAGAGGGGCGGAGGGAGACGGGGGCGGAGGGAGAATAGAGAGGAAAGGAGAAAGGAGGAGGGGAGATGGGCGGGGGGAGGAGGGAGAAGGAGGATGAGGGATGCTTCATATTCCTTGTAAAACTGATGCAGATCCTACTTTGCGTCTGCCTTCACCCCGCGCGTTGCACGAGTCTATAGGTTCACCCTCGTGCGATGTCGTGCGATCTCGTGGATTGCGCCCACTTCCCCGAGCGGATGACGATCGGGACAATGAATTCAAATGATGCTCGTGCGTCCAGTTTGGGGCTGGATACCGCAGAAAGGGAGCCCAATGCATGTGGAAGGGAAGGGAAGGGGAGGAGGAGGAGGAGGAGGAGGAGAAGGAGGAGGAAAAGGAGGAGGAGAAGGAGGAGGAGGAGAGAGGAGGAGAAGGAGCAGGAGGAGGAGGAAGAGGTGGAGGAGCAGAAGCGGGCATAAGAGCAGGAGCCAGAGAGGGAGGAGGAGGAGGAGGAGAAGGAGTAGGAGGAGGAGGAGGACGAGGGAAAGGAGGAGGATCACGAGCATGAGCAGGAGTGGATGGCAAGGCAGGCCGCCCGCACACCACTGCAGACCCAACCCTTTCCCCGCCCTCCTCTCCCCTCGGATCGTCCTCCTCCTCCTCCTCCTCCTCCTCCTCCTGCTGCTCCTTATCCTCATCACCCTGCTCCTTGTCCTGCTCCTCCTCCTCCTCCTCTCCCCCTCGTCCTCCTCGTCCTCCTCGTCCTCCTCCGAACACACAGTCTTGCCGTGGACAGGCCGGCGGCCCTGGCGTGCGAACACCCACGGAGGAGCCAGCACGGCGTCGGACGCGCATGCCCCGAGCGGGAAGAGAATGGATTGGACGCCGGCCTCTCTCTTCTGGGCCGACCCGCTAGTGTACGACCGTAAGATACTTCTTGCATGCAGTGCGGTTGCCGAAGGCTGCCGCTTTGCGTCTGGCGCGAGTGATTCTTGGAAGTGGTAGGATTGTTGATTCGCGGGGTTGCAAAAAAATCCCAGGACCGGCTCTGCTGCCCACCAGAAGCAGCACCTGCCTCTGAGTTGTCATCGGTTGTCATTGGCATTGTCGTCGGTCCGAGGGAGGAAAGAAGAAGCAGAACAAAAAAAACGAAGCAGCACCTGCCTCCTCCCAGGCGAGGCCGCGCGAGGGCCGAGGCAGGCGCCGCGCGCGGACCGCGCGAGCGCGCGCGCCGCCTTCGATTCCCGGGGCAGAAGCAACAGAACGGCTTCGATGCCCCGCGGGCGCGCACGGCGTCGGCAGGGCGTTCGCCTCGTCTGGCACCGCCGCAGCTCGCCAGCAGGGGGCGAGCGGCCGCGCGCGGCCCCGTGGGCGAGCGCGCCCCGTCGCGCGCGGGGGGTGCGCGCGAGGCTCCCCGCTCCCCCGTCGCTCTCTGAGCTGTCCGTGGGTGTGGGTCGCACGGGCGGGAACGCTTCCTGAGCGCGACGCGCCAGCCACTTCCGAGCTCCCGTGCGCCAGCGTCCCGAGCACTTCCCAGCCCCCCCAGCCCCGCGAGGCAGAGCGACGCACTGTCAGCTCGCAGGGCGGAGCCTGTCCCCAGGGCCACCGCCGCGACATGCTGAGCAAGCCCCTTGTGGCGCGCGAGCTTGCGCACGGCGTGAGTACGGGATCCACAGCGCACTGACTTCACCTGCCGCAGTTTACCGTGCGCCTCCTGCGCGGCCGTCGGGGCGCGCGAGCTACAAGACAAAGTGAACTCGGTGCTGACACATCGCTCAGGACCTTGAGTTATGAAAAGCGAGCGCAGCGCAGGTGGCAAGGCCGTCGACCAATTGCCAAGTTTGAAACTAGCAGGCGCACGATATGTATCGACGTTGGTGGGTGTTGGTGTGGAACGGTCCGCTTTGAGTTATTTTCGCGGCGCTACGGGGGGAGTAGGAGCAGGGGCAGGCGGAAAAGGAGGAGGCCACCTACAAGAGGAGGATGAGTTTAACTAGGCAGCGGGGAGCAACGTGGGCGGAGGAGTACGCGGAGATGCATGCGCAGGAGGCAGGAGAGGTGATGCTGATGGTGATTATGATTATGATGCTGCTGATGATGGTGATGATGATGATGATGGTGATGATGATGATGAGGATGAGGATGAGGATGAGGATGAGGATGATGATGAGGATGATGATGAGGATGCTTAAGATGCTGATGATGCTGATGCTGCTGATGATGATGATGATGATGATGATGATGATGATGATGATGATGATGATCATGAGCATGGCCACGATCATAATCATGAGGAGGAGGAGGAGGCGGAGGAGGAGGAGGACGTATGTTGCCGACGGGAGGCATGGAGCGGGGTGAAGTGCAGCCACGCGGAGTATGACACAGCGGAGCGGACTGAACACACAGCAAAGGCGGGGCAAGGTGGGGTTGGTGCGGGGCCCGCTGGCGCGGACGCGAAGGGGAGCTCGAATGGGGGCGGGACGGGACGGTGGCAGGGGCGGGGCGGGGGCAGGGGGGAGGAGGAGGAGAGGGGAGGGGCAGGGTTGGAGGGGTGTGGACTCAGGAGCGAGGGTCGACCGCGGACCGAGGCCCCCTCTCCCGGGCCCCCGCGCGGCCCCGCCCCCTCCCGCAGGCCGATCCCGCCGATCCCGCCGATCCCGCCGCCCCGGACGGCGAGCGGCAGGAGGGCGACCCAGAGTTGTGCAGCCAGACGGGCTGCGGGGGCCCGTTCATGCCAGAAAGGCCGGCGGGCGGAGAGGGCGGAGGCAGGAGGGGCCAGGAGGAGGAAGAGGGGGGCAAGGGGGAGGATAAGAAGAGCGCCGAGAAGTCTAAGCCTACCCCAACAAGACAAGAACCAAGCCAGTCACTGTTCCTCCTCCTCCTCCTCCTCCTCCTCCTCCTCCTCCTCCTCCTCCCCTCCTCCTTCGCATCTGCCAGTCCCAGCTCAACGGTGCGACGCGCCCCAGCCTCGTGCACCCAGTGCTAGAGGCTGGCGCTCGTGAGGCGGGACGGGGGTGGAGAGGGAGGGAGGGCGGGGAGGGTGGAGAGGGAGAGAGGGAGGGAGGGGAGGGGAGGGGAGGAGAGGGGAGGGGAGGAGGAGGAGGAGGAGGATGAGGAGGTGGAGGGGGAGGACCAGAGCAAAGCCAAGAGTCATCAACGATGTTGGAAGTTACCCTCCCTCCAAGCTCCCTCTTCATAGGCCCCCACAACGGGTCTTTCCATTGGGGGAACTGCCTCGTTGGAGGACAACCGTTTGAAGATCCTGAAACTTGCCAAAACATTGTTCTCGGGATTTCAACGCCACGTATCAACCTGACTGCTGCGCCTTGGCGATCCGGAATCGCGAATCAGCCTAACTGTTGCACCCGCACAGTCCTGAATCCGTTCAAAACACCATTTCTGGTACGCTGATCATGGGAACCCGTGAAACTCTTGCAACTGTTTAAAACACATGTGCGCGGCGCTAGGCGAAAGCCACATTCTGAAAACCTCCCGCCCTCAATCCGTGACGCCCTTGCAAATATTTAAAACGAATGTGCGCGACGCTGAGGCGAGAGCTACATTTTGAAAACCACCCGCCTTCAACCCGTGAAGCTCTTGCAATTTCTTACAACGAATGCGCGCGGCGCTAAGGCGAGAGCCACACTTTGAAAACGAGCCGCCCTCAATATGTGAAACCCTTGCAAATATTTAAAACGAATGCGCGCGGCGCTGAGGCGAGAGCCACATTTTGAAAACAACCAGCCCTCAATCCGTTCAATTCTTGCAACTGTTTGTTTATAACTAATGCGCACGCCGCTGAGGCCAGAGCCACATGTTGAAAGGACCCGCCCTCAATCCGTGAAGCTCTTGCAAGTTTTTACCACGAATGCGCGCGGCGCTAAGGCGAGAGTCACATCTTAAAAACGACCCGCCCTCAATCCGTGAAGCTCTTGCAACTGTGTAAAGCGAGTGCGCGCGGCGCTAAGGCGAGAGCCACATTTTGAAAAGGACCCGCCCTCCATCTGCGAAACGGTTGTCACTTTTTAAGCTTCAGAGTCATAAATGGGAGAACGTCTCAGGCGAAACGCCCGGCCCGTTCTAAAAACTGGCCTCGGGGTGCGACAGGGAGGAGTTATCTATAAGGAGAAGGAATGGAGGAGGAGGAGGAGGAGGAGGAGGAGGAGGAGGAGGAGGAGGGAGGGCGGAGGGAGGAGGGAGGAAGGAGGACGATTACAGGACGATTACTAACCAGACAGCAAATCCCGCCGATATGCCGCTGGCGCATCTGGGGTTATCTTAACCCTTGCGGCGCACTTCGCGCCGTGGGTGCCTGGGGGCATTGGGGGTGCCATCGGGCCACACGGCCTTACCCTTCGTAGAGGGGACCTCCCAACGCCGAACTTTATTCAAAGCCTCTTGGCCAGCAGGAGTGGGGTGCCCTTTACACATGCCGACGAGGCCCGCCCCCAGCCTACCACCCGTGGGGGTCTTCGAGCCAAGGCACCCGCACCTCCAACAAAAAATCTGGCCATACAATATTGCTGCATTGTGCGACTCATGCACCGCCTTGTCCCCGATACTGAACCGAGGGGGAAGGCGCACAGGTATACCTTGAGACTCTACTCTATGGTACTGGGGTCCTGGACATTTGCCACTGCGAAGCCAGTCCAAAATAGAAAACTTCCCAGGGCCACTCTGGCAGTGGCAACACACCCAGGAGGGGCCGAGCTTCAAGAGCCTTCCTTACGCGCCAGGCAGCGGGCGGCACACGGCAATCCTTACGCGGGCGGCTCTTACGCTCGTAGTCGGCACAAGCAGACGCCGCGTTTACTATAGCCAGCCTCCTCTGGACCAACCACACTTTGAATTCAGCACGGGCTAGATCTCTGACCTCTGGGTCGACTTCAGCTGAAACCTGCTCAACTCCTAGTTGGGCGAATTTGTCGGCAAGGTCATTGCCTCGGGAGACACAGGGGGTCTGGACCAGGGAGGCTAGCGAAACTCTATCTAGGTGTGAATTACACTTGCTGAGCATCACTCGTCGACCTTGAGCTTCGGAGAAGACCCTCTTCCACCAGCCTCTGAGTTCTCCCGAGGTGTCCGAGGAACCGTGCCATCCATCGTAAACGATCTGGCTGTCCGTGTAGAGCCAAATCGGCCCTTTGGTCATTTTTAAGGCCCACCAGAGGGCCGCCAACTCCGCACACGGGACCGTCTGGGCTCCGTCTAAGCCCCCGCAAGCTCCTGGCCGAGGGGTGTCGGGGTCGTCATTTCCCACACAGGCAGCGGACTGGGCAAAGTAGACGCCCCAGCCCGCGCGCGCAAGGCGCGCGTCGCTGCTCGAAGCCGAGCCGTCCAGGAAGGCCAGCTTGCATTCGATGTGGTCCTCGCAGTTCACCGTGCCCTCGAACGTGACGGACGGCCCGTCCCAATCGATGTAGTACGGCAGGCAAGGCGTGCCCCACGAAGGCGGAGGCGGTACGGAGTTCCACGTGGATGGTAGTAGCCTTCTTAGCCACAGCTCCAGGTTGGTCCCGTTAGTAATGTCTCGGACTGCTTCATCACATAACTTGGCGCTCTGACGGATCCAAGGGTGGTCCTGACCGCAGGTGTGAGGGCAGCTCCAGACGCGGTGGGCCATCGTCTCTTTCTGGCCTGTCGCGCACCTGGTACAGACACCATCACACTCGTAGAGGAGGGAGGAAGGAGGGAGGAGGGAGGAGGGAGGAGGGAGGAGGAGGGAGGAGGGAGGAGGGAGGGAGGGGTCAGGATAGGGAGGAGGGAGGGGGAGGGAAGGGGTGAGAGGAGGGAGGAGAAGGGAGGAGGGAGGGAGGGGTCAGGGGCAAGCGTCGGCCCTCAATCGCCCAGACATCACCGACAGGGGTCTGATAGCCCACCCCGCCCAGGAGCGTCCGGCTTCGCTATCGGGCGCGCATCGCGATCTATCTGCGATACATCGTCGAAGCGAGCTCGACCTTCCCTCCCGAGCTGGTCCCCCCTCACCGTTCCCCACAAGGGAGGAAGGAGAAGGCAAGAGGGAACGACCAGGGACGAGGAGACAGCAGCAGAAGGAGGAGGATGGACTGCGAAGGGGGCGCAGGAGGATGCGCGGTGGCGGTCGGCGGCGGCGGCTGCAGCAAAGCAGGAGGAGGCGGAGGAGGGCGGGAGGGCAGAGAGCTCAAGTTAGTAGGCCGTACCGAAGTGGAGGAGCAGGAGCAGGAGGAGGAGGAGGATGAGGAGGAGTGCGTAACATTCCGCGGACGAGCGCAAAGCGACCACATGGCACCACAAGATGATTGATACGCAACGTCTCAAATTGCTTGATGGGCTGGCTGAGCCAGGACCTGCGCACAGCATAGCTCTGGAGGACGATTCCCCGATGCCTGTTTCTACCCCTGCGCCTCGCGCTGCAAGCGCTCTTCCTCTTCCTGTGGCTTCTCCCGATCCGTCTCCTTCTACTGCTCCTGCTGCTGATCCTTCTCCTCTTTTGCCTTTCCTCCTTCCCCCAATCCGTCATCCTCATCCGCCTCCTCATCCTCCGCATCCTCGTCCTCGTCATTATTTCATGGTTGCTGGTGTTGCTACCGCTTATGTGGCTCCTTTTCCTCCTCTTCGTCCTTGTCGCCATCATTGTGATATTCCTCGCTTCTCTTGCCTACCGAAAGGAAGTGCCAGTGCAACCTTGGCTGCAAAGATTTCAAGGACTGTTGCGCAGACTACGAGGAGCCTCGCCACTGGCCACCGCAGCGGTGCGCGGTTGTGGGCACAGGATAGTGGTGGGGGAAGAAAGGGAGAGGGGGTGACAAGCTGGGTGCGATCGCGTCATATCTGACGTCCTACCCCTCCCTCCCATCCTTCACCATGGCGTAGATCTCTTCTCTCTTCACACAATCGGATGTTGTAGCATGGCATAGCCTTACATGGCATAGCATGTGTTGAAGATCAGCGCGTAGCATGACATAGCATGGCGTGGCGACGCCCCACAGTTGGGGGGGGGGCTTCTGCGGCCCCAGAAATCAACGAATCAACACCGAATGTGGAATCACTTCCGATGTTTTTTTCGGGAGGCCATGTTCTAGATTTTGGGGCCTGTTTAGAAGCACCGAAAACCATGTCGTGGCACGGCACTGGAAATAACGACGCCAACGCTGCAGCGGGAGCACGATTCGGGACGAGCGGAAGCGCGGAAATGAGGCCAGCGCTGCAGCGGGAGCACGATTCGGAACGACTGGAAACACGCAAATGATGCCAGCGCTGCAGTGGGAGCACGATTCGAAACGAGCAGCAGCCCGAAAATAAGGCCAGCGCTTCAGCGGGAGCAACATGTTTGAAAGCAGCCTGAGCGAAAACCCAGTTCCAGCGAACCCTGTGTGTTCCAGACGTCATCAGGGGAGAGAGGAGAGTCGTATCCATATTGAATAATTGTGAAGGGGCGGGGAAGGGATGAGAGGAAGGCAAACAGGTGGAGTTGGATAAGGAGGAGGAGGAGGAGGAGGAGGAGCAGCAGCAGCAGCAACAACAGCAGCAGTAGCAGGAGACGAGCAGAAGCAGATGCTTGAACGGGAGACAGGTGACCCGAAACTGAGGCGAAGGCCCTAGAAATCGTAGAGAGCGATAAACAGAACGATACCCAACTAGAGTACTGGCTGCGGTGAGAGAAGCATCAGCCCTCGACAATACATCGCCTACCATTGTGAAATGCGTGCTCGGTGTAAGGTTTTCGAATTGCCCAGGTATGTGCAGAAGGCTGGTATATGGAGAAGGACAAGGATGATGACGATGTTGGTGATGTTGTTGATGATGGTGATGTTTCTCAATTTTGATTATGATGAAGTTGATGATGCGGATGATGATGATGATGATGATGATGATGATGATGATGATGATGATGATGATGATGATGATGATGACGAGGAGGAGGAGAAGGAGGAGGAGAGGGAGAGATGGAGGAGAAAGCGATCAGCACGGCGGATGAGAGGATGGTTGTGCGTAGTGGGGAGGGGCCCGAGTGGAAATTAATGCGCTGATAGTTGCGAAGGAGCGATGGTGAATATGGGTTCCCCCTGGGAAGTACGCATCCCTTTCCATTACCCTCACCATTGCCCCGATCGTTATATACCCTTACGCGCCCCTACCCCATCCATTCCTCCACCCTTCGCCTGCGTGCGCAACGTGTCCGGAGCCGACACGAGGCCCAGAGTGAAGGCGTTAAGTCTAGGCCCCGTGAGGGCACACGGCACGCTTTTTTCACGCATCATAGAGGCGGGGGGTCGTCCCAACATGACAATGGAAACACACATTTCCCAGACACCCCGTACCCAGTTGCCTGGCCTGTCGCTGAGCATTTTATCTCCAGGCACGTTATGCCGAGTTCGTTGGCCCATCGCGTAGCACCGCGGTCGGCAGGTGAGGCCGCGGCCTTTGTATATCTTTAGTGGCATCGGGGGGTGGTGATCTACCCGCAGGCAGGCCTTCGGCTACACGCTAGCTTGACCTTCCTCGGTGACGCGCTGGACCCCCTGCCCTGTCCATGATTCTTGGTGGTGGCCCCGCCCCCCCTCACACGCAGGTGGCCACCGACCAGGGCCACCACCATCCTTGGCGCAACAAACCATGCACATGGTGGCACGCACGCGCAATCATGAGAACCCCACCCCCGCCGCCCTTATGACAAACCAATCCCGAGTGCATTTCGCAGTCTCCCTTGTCAGGGCGCAGGCGCAGGCGACAGCACGATTCTCAATCACACACAACAGAGTACATACGTGTAGTACATCCTTCCCTCCTGCCCTCGCCCCCCACCCCCCCTCTGACCCCCCCCACCCCCTCATGTCCCCCCTCCGCCCTGCCCCCCCCCCATCCTCCCCTCCGCCCACCCTTTCCACAATGCTCCCCCCTCCATCTATGCCCCCTCCCCCCTCAGCCCCCCTTCCTCCCCCCTGGTTAGGGGAGAGGGGTCGCTAGGCGGAGGAGGAGGAGGAGGAGAAGGAGGAGGAGGAGGAGAAGGAGGAGGAGGAGGAGGAGGAGGAGAAGGAAGAGGAGGAGGAGGAGGAAGAGGAGGAGGAAAGGAGGAGGAGGGAGGAGGAGGAGGAGGAGGGGGAGGAGGACGAAGTGGGGAGCCAGGGGATTTGAACGGGCCCCCCTCGGGCGGAGGAGGAATGCGCCGCGGGCGAGCACTCCCACCACCACCACGACGCGCGCCGCTCAGCGCGGCGGCCACCGCCCCCTCCGCTCCTCCGCGGAGCACGCGGCATCGGAGCCCGCGGGGCGACGCCTTGTCGGGCAGTGCCGAGGGGGGTCCCTCCTGGTTCCCTCCCCATCTTCTTCGTCTTTCCCCCAGCTCCGCCTCCTCGTTTTCCTCGTCGTCGTCCTCCCCCTCCTCCTCCTCCTTCTCCCCTCCTCCTCCTCCTCCTCCTCCTCCTCCTCCTCCTCCTCCTCCTTCCTCTTTCGCCTTCTCCTCCTCATCCGCGTCCTCCTCCTCCTTTTCCTTTTCATCCTCCTCCTCCTCCTCCTGTTTCTCCTCCCTCCTCCTCTCTCCTCCTCCTCCTCCTCCTCCTCCTCCTCCTCCTCCTCCTCCTCCTCCCCCTGCGTAGCCATGGTGGCTCGAATCCGTAGCCTTGGCTCTGAGGCTTGGCATGCTGGTATTGGAAATATTGCGGCCTCACCCGCTTTCTATTACTTTGTGTATTGTATCGGGATTGCCCGACAGCCCGCGCGTCTTTCACTCACCATTTACATGTGCCATTTCGGCCGATGGCATATCATGCTTATGTGAATTCTTGGCGTCCGAATGCCCCATTGGAAAAATCAGAATCAGTCATGAGGACCACAGTACCTGCAGCGAAGACTCTCGGTTCGGTCACCCTTCGCATTTGCGGGCGCAGCCTCATGGAACCCAGCGCCCGCCACCTCGCCCTTCGCGGACGCTGTGAACATCAACGGGGGCGTTCGTGGAAAGAAGACCCCATGCGGGCGTGCACCTTCACAGCCTGCAGCCCACGGTCTGCAAGCACTGTGGGAAGGAACGGGCAGGCCCTGTGTTTCTGCCGCTGGCGCTGTGGCCCTCCGCATCATGGCACTCCTCGTGGTTATGGTATCCGTGGTGTCGGCCATGCTGGTCTCCCTGCCCGCGGCGGCGAGCCCGCAGGAGGCCCAAACGCCGCTGACATGTCCACCGAAGAGCTCGAAGGCTTGGTTTCCATGCGTCGGATGTGCGGCGAATCCGCGGGCGCAGATTGGCACCAGTCAGTTCTCGATTAGGAAAGTCTGCGGCACGAGAACTTCTCCTTCAGCAGCGCATCGCTACCGCATTCAACAGCACCCGTACGGTCGAGTCGAAGTTGGACAAGGCTGTCAAGGCCCACGATGACATGGCGTCCTATCTCGCCGAGCAGCAGCGAACAGTGGCCTTGGCGTCGGATGAATTGGCATCAGCTGGGCAGCTTCATAAGTCTTTGGTTGGACAGCTACACGGCGAAGTGGTAGCACCAGCCGACCCGCCCACGCCCCCGAAGAAGCACGAATTGTCTGCGCGCGACTTGTTCGCTGGAGAAGTGGCCGAGATCCCCATCGTGGTCGGCGGCCTTCTGGCAGACGATGGTACCAACCTGGAGCTCTCGCCAGAGGATCGGCAGCGGGCGGAGGCGCTTGTGGGATCTCTCACGAAGGACTTCAAGGAGGCCACCACATCGTTGTTCAAACAAGCTGTGGAGCAGATGGATAAGGCGAAAGCTGACCACGCTGCTCTTCTCGAACGTCTCAAAGCAAAACGTCGGCCAGTCGACCCAACTGCTGAAGGCGCAGCCCGCGCAGCTGGCGGCGGAGGCGTTGGGCCAGCTGCCGCGGCGCTGGGCCCGCCTGGGCCAGGCCGGCCCGTCCGCGGCGGCTGATTTCGCCGGCCGTTGATCTAGCCCCCGCGGCCCCTGCGCCGGCGGGCTCTGCTGGCGGGGACTCGCGGGGCGAGGCCTCTCGCATCGCCGACCAGGGGGGGGGCCAGCCTGCCGAATCTTTAGCGGCGGAGGAGGCCCTTCCAAAGCACGGCGGCGCGTGGCCACGGTCAGTTCTTGACGGAGGGCTCTGAACTTGGTGAAGACCAAGGCTAGAGCCATCCTTAAAACCGTCCCCTGTCTGGACTTTTGCCCGGGTCTCCTGGGGCCCCAGGGATGACCTGTCTCTTATTTCTTGTTCAGCGAATGCTTCAGACCGGGGGCGGATCGGCCCGAAGTTGGCCGAGGCAAACTAGAGCATGCGTGGCGCGCATGTGGGGGCGCCGTCAACGGTGCCAGGGGGATCCAGACCAGGCCTCGGCGCGGGCGCTCCGACGCGGGTGGAAGTCTCTGCGGGCCCCCGCTCTACCTGGCAAATATAGCCTGCACGTTCGCGGGGCTGCGTCCTCTCGGTCGGTCTTCTCTTTTCGAAGTGCGCGCGGTAGGGGAGGGTGGTTCAGCTCCCAGGAAGCGTTGGCTTCGCCGTGGCCAGTGCTTATTTTCTCAACGGAGCTGGCTTCGGTGATCCCACCATCTCCGCAATTAGAGAGATCGGGGAATTCGCCGCGACTTCAGGACTGCCACGGCCAGCGGGGGGCGACGCTTTAAAATTGGAGCCCGATGCTTTCCTCCAGCCGAATTTCCTGGCAGCGGTCAAGGGGGAGTTGCCGGCGCCCCCATCATCCTACTTGCTCGACCACAAGAGGAATGAGGATGGGCGATTTTGTTTAGCCGGCCGCTGCCTCAGCCAAGCATCCAGATCGGTCGCTCCCGACGGGGAGGCCGACCTCGCTCTGCGCGCCCCTGTGGAGCTGACGCTCTCTCCGAGGCTCGCCAGCCTTAAAGCTCTGGCGCTTCGGTAGCCGCCGCGGATAGGCCTCGATCGAGCGATCGGACCTCCCATTCTAGCACCCTCGCACGCTCAGGCACGGACCGAGCTGGGCGTGGCCATCAAAGTAGCTGGGGTGGGCAAGGGCGCTCCCGCCCTAGAAAGACTGGACAGGGCCCACCACGTTGCGGGCCAGCGCGGCGGAGATCAAATTTGCAATCGCGCTGGGGCTGCGTCGCCCAAGATGGGGGCTTCGTTGGATCGCGCCGAAAATCGCATGTAGGAGCATCGTGCGGAGCATAAACAATTCGACTTGCGTGCGATTCGGCGTCTCAACTCCAAACTCACAAATGTTTGCCTTGCTGTCTGCGCGAGAGAGTCTGGTCAAGGAGGTGGTGTCAAGCGGAGAGATATTCCCGCTGATATTGAGGCTGCGCGCGCTGCTGTTGTCGCTGCGCCGAAGCAGGCGCTAGCTGGCCAGGAAGATCATACCCCCTTCCTTCGCTGAATCCCCCGAACTGGCGACTGGCGCGGCCCTCGGCCAGTCGACGCAGCAGTCTGCGTTGGACGCGGAGCTCGTTGAATATTGGGCGTTGCGTTGAGCATGGAAGCGCGGCGGGCGGGCGGCGGCGGGTGCATCGGCACTTGGGCGGCGCTCCTGCGGATTACCCCGTGCGGCGGGGTGCCTTTGAGCATTGGGCGGGGCGTTGCAGGCGGAGCCCGTTGAGTGCCGGGCGCTGCGTCGGAGCTGGCGCTCGTTGATATCTCAGCGTTGTTTTGGAGGACAGATGCTGTTGAGCACGGAGTGAGTGTTTTGCTGAACTCGAAAGCATGGCGGGCGGCGGGCGGGCGGGCGGCGATCGGGCGGCGGGCGGCGGCCTTGTCGGGATCTGAAGAATATTCCGAATGATTTGAACTGTTCGCACACGCTTCCGCAATCACTCCGACGCCCTCCTGCCCGCGGGCGCCCAGGTCACCCCGCCCCGCTGCCCCCCGAGAGCCCGGGGGCCCCCTCCCCGAAGGCCCCGCGGTCCCGAGGAACCCCTCTTCCCCTCTCCTTCCCGTCTTCGCGGCTGAGCCTAGGGGTGCGGGCTCTTGCTTGATGTTGCCCATTTGGGCTCTAGACATGCATCCGCACGCCGGTGGAAAAGGTCCTTCGCTCGCCGCCGGATCCCCCCGCGCGCCGCACCCCCGCCGCGTCGGGGCATCGGCGAGCAGAGCAGCGGTCGGAGGGCAGCCTGAGGGCCCTCCGCCGATGACGGCGGAACCAAGCGCATCCACTTCAGGGGGGCCACTCTCGGAGCTCCCCAGGGTTGCGCGAGAGGCGCAGCTGAGCCAGACAGCCGCGGCAGCAGCATCGACCAGTCCCCCAGCAGCAAATGATGACGACTGGCGGGCCCAGAGACTGGACAGGCTGGAACTGGTCAGCGAGGTAGGCGCGGGGATCTCGGGGCGACGAGGGAGCTGATTGGGCAGCGTCGTCATGGGGATGGCCGGGTAATCGACGCTCCGAGACGAATCGAGATTTCGGCGCCCCGCCAGTCTGACTGGGCCGCGAGCATTTTGGCCCATTTAGATCGAACCTCAGAGCCTGGTCGCTGCAGATGGGCTTCGGGCAAGCAGCGCAGGCCGGCACGGTGCTCGAAACTCTCCCCTTAGACGCCCAGACCAAGTTCTGGCTCGCGATGGCCACTCTCGACTCAGAGGACGGGGTCTCTCTAAGTTGCTCGACCGCTTCTCCATCCTCAACGGGAAACGGCCGGGCGACAAGCGTCGGGGGGCCCGCGACTTCGCACTTTTCTTTTTTTTAATGGGCGCAACGAGCCCCATCGCAGATTTCGCCTTGCGACGGGGCGCTCAGACGACGGAGGCCGAATCGTGCGGACTGACCTTGCGAGACGCGATCAAGTCTAGATATCTAGGGGAGGGGGCCAACCTGAGCGCCCAGAACAGGATAAACTTTCGCGCCATGTCTCGTGGTCTGCGCGACTTCGCCTCGATTAGACAGGCCCTCCTCCTCCTCGGCGTTCGAGAGACAGGCGCTGTTCCAGGACAGCCGGGCGTTCTCGAAAATGAGAAGACCCACCGGGCCGACGTCTTCAACGCCGCGGACGCCCCGCCTCAGCCGGTCGCGTGGGTGGAGGCGGCGACCTGCTACGACGAGGCGGGCGACTCCTGCGAGCTGCCCGGGGACGACGCGGAGGTATTCCTCGAGGCCCTGGGCCCCCGGCCCCCAGGACCTTGACGAGGAGGGCCCCGCGCCCGTGCCGGCGGCGATCATCGAGGAAGAGCACGGGAAGGAGCAGCGACGAACCTGGGCCGAGGCGCGACAGATGGGAGCCACGAGACGCGCGCATCGAGAGTTCTGCGGCCGGAAGAGAGGGAGGAAGCCAGGCTCCACCGGGGTCCCTTCGGCCGGCCTGACGAAGAAGACCCGGCGCCAACTGCGGAGATCGAGGGCGCTGGGCCGAGAAGCGTTGCAAGCCGCGTCGCTCCAAGCAGGATCGCCTCGCCGAGGAAGAGGGGTCGACCTCTGCGACAGGGGGCTCGAGCTCGCTCTGGGCCTGCCACGCGTTCGCCAGCGACGACGACCCGCCCTCCCTCGCGGAGGTCGGAGGCGCCGCCGAGCTCGAGGCCGACCAGAACGACGGGCGGCCTTGGAGGCGCGGCTAGCTGGGCGAACTACTCTCTGGAGCAGCGGGCGGGGTTGACCAGGCGCGGCCACCCTAGACTGAAGGCCCTGGTCGGACAGCCCGACGAGAAGATTATACAGAAGGTTTCCCAGTGGAGAGGCTACCGCGCGCATATCGACTGGGCCCCAGCCGCTGCCAAGGAGGAGTCGGGCATCGAGGCGCGTCGACTCCCATCGGACGGCGCCGGGTGCCCTGCTCGATCGCGGGCTGCGGCTCCATCCAGTCCCCGATCTCGCAGCAGCGCCCCCCGCTGTTGCCCGCGCGCTCCCCGGAGATAATCGGGCCCGCGGTCGACCCCGAGCGCGGCGAGATGGCCGTGAACGATTGCGACGTGAAAGTCACGAGGTCTCTTCTGCGCCACCCATCTGGCTATCGTTCGGCGCGGCGGATCCACGGCGCCCCCGAGCACTTCCGCGCGAGCGAGGATTTCGCGGCCACCCTGCCGAAGGAGCGCTTCGACCCCGCCGGCGCGGAGAGCGACGACGTGGACCGGGGGCGTGAGGGCTCGGGCGGGAGCAAGAGTTGTAGCGCTCAGCAGCCTTTCCCCTTGTTCTCTCTTCCCCCGCCTTCGAGGCTCCAGAGGTATCCGAGGCCCGGGGGGGGGGGGGGGTATCTGGGTGCCCTGTGGGCCGCGGGTCCGTGGCCGGTTCCGCTCGAGAGCTTGCGCCAAACCTTCGAGCCTCGCGACCATGTCGGTCCAGACCAGACGCTCATGGAGGCGACCGCGAAGCACGTCGAGAAGGGTGCCCCGGCGAGACCTTTCCGAGAGCCGCGCACTCTGAATTCGATCAACGAGTCCGACAGCGAGATGAAGAGCGACTTGTCGTTGGAGGACCTGCCAGTAATACAGGAGAAGCTCGAGGCGGAGATGACGGCGCCGACCGAGATCGAGCAGTTCCAGAGCGGCCAGCTGAAGCTCACCCGCGGCGCGAACATCCGACGCCACTTCCCCCTCAAGATCGCCAGGCTGGAGTTCGTCACCCTCGCAATGCGACACCTCGCCAAACGAGCACTCGGACTCCTTCAAGGCGGACGACTGCCCGCACCCCCCGTGGGCGGTGCGAGACGGCTCGAACAACGACTCAGGGCATGCCCACTGGCGCCGCTGTTCGAGGGGGATTCTCTGTCGCGACAAGACGCCCGAGGAGATCTCCGAGGCGCGGAAGGGGAAGCTGGAGAAGGCGGCTGGGAAGCAGAAGCGCCAGCATCAGAGGGAGCCGGCGGCCAGGATGCTCGAGGACTACGCGGCGAGCGGGAAGGCCCCCCTCCCCCCGCCGCCCCGGACCCGTGGGGTGGGCGGCGCTGGCGCCCCCCCGCCGGCGTTGTTCATAAGAACGACCATCGACATAAATTAAGCCACGGTCGATGGCGCTGTCTCTAAGATCTACGATGTTTTTTTCGACAGTGGGCCTCGAAGATCTAAGATGTTTTTCGACAGTGGGCCGCTGGAGTCTTTTTGCGGCCGGTCAACGCGCGCGTGCTCCGATGCACGATGCGCGGAGCTTCTTGCGCACCAGTTTTCGCCTCGCACATTGCATTGCGCCAGGCCGCGCCCTGGTTGCCAGTCTCGCCAGATGCAGCACGAGAGACCCCTCGCAGTCGCAACGAATGCCCTGCCTATGATGCGAACGGCGAGCACTGGATGTGAGAGGAAAGAATCATCCCATGCGTGGTCCATGTGTTCTCACATCTGCTCCAGAGGCGCACTGGCGCATGCCAGAAGCATGCCATGCGCTCCGAAACTAAACAGTGACAGACGCGCGGCGACGATGACAAGGACAGGGATGAGCATCGCCGCTCCTGGGAGAAGACTGCCAAATCATATTCTGTAAATGTAATGTGGTTCGTACGCCCCCCCTCAAGTAAAATGCAGATTCACTGCGCGGCCCCGTTGCACGCGCCCCTCAAGTAAAAATGCATATTCACTGCGCGGCCCCGCCGAAGCACGGCCCAGCACCCCCTGGAAAGGGATGGAAGCGTGTAAAATTGAGCTTTCCCTCGCGCTCTTGTCTCCGCTTCCCTCTCCCGCCTCTCCTTGTCCTGCCTCCTTCGTCCGTCCTCCATCCTTCTCTCGTTCGTGCTCCTCGTAATCCTCCTCCCCCCATCTTGTCCACATCTTCTTCGTCACCATCCGCACGCATCGGCATCATCACCACCACCATCACCAGCAGCACCACCACCATCATCACCATCGTCGTCATCATCATCATCATCATCATCATCATCATCATCGCCATCGTCATCGGGGTGCCGCTCAATCGACATCATCCTCCTCATCATCATCACCAGAACCATCATCAACATCATCTTCATCATCATCGTAGTCGCCATCATCATCATCATCACCATCATCATCATCATCATCATCATCATCATCATCATCATCATCCACCCGCTCTTGGTGACCCCCCGCACCCTGACCAGCATCCCCCTCCTCACACCCTCTTCCGTGCAGGGGTGGATCGCGGGGTATCCAATCTTGGATGCCCTTCAATCGTCACCAGCTTCCTCTTTTTCGTCACCCCCCGCACCCTCACCAACATCCCCCTCCTCGCCCCCTCATCCGTGCAGAAATGGATCGAGGGCATGTCAAAAATGGACGCCTGTCAATAGTAATCGCCATCATCACCAGAAACATTATCAGCATCATTGTCATCTCCATCATCATCATCATCACCACCATCAGTATCATCATCATCGCCGTCATCAGCATCATCATCCACCTCTTTTTCGTCACCAGCCGCACCCTCTTCAACATCACCGTCCTCGCCCACGTCTTCGTGGTCCACAGTAATCGCCTCCTTGGCCTCCTCTTCCTTCTTGTGATCCTCATCCTCCGGATCGCCATCGTCGTCGCCATCGCCATCGGCATCGTCAGCACCGCCATTGTCGCCATATCCCCCCCTTTCCATCTCCTCCCCCCTCCCCGCCGCTCCTCCTCTCTCCCCCCTCCCCCCCTTTCCTTGCCCCTTCCCCCCCCACTCCCCCAATCTGCAAAGCTGACCGCGTGCAGCGGCGACGAGGGGCCTCGACTCAGCTTTGCACTACAGGGGGAGGGGGAGGGGAGGGGGAGGGTGGAGGATGATGCCGACGATGGTGGTGGGGGTGTTGACGACGATATTCCCGACGGCTAGTGTTTCAAGTGTGCTGGGCAAATCGCAAGGCGAGGATAGGGACAAACATCCGTGGATGCACGTACTCACAGGATGGTCGTTATTGTAGTGGCCTTCGGCCAGTGCCGCCGATCTGGGTCGCTCGGATACACATATTACGCGGACACCTCACGCACGCACACGACCAAATGCACATACGGCAGACACACATACAGAGACACACTAGGCGCACGCCAGACACTAGCACGCACAGACATTCGCAGACACGCACCACACACAGACACTCGCACAGGAGCCTGTCAGGGCGTCGAGGGGGCTTCTTGGGGGCTTTTGGGGGCCCTCTTGGGGGCTCTTGGGGCCTCCTGGGGGCCTCGTGGGCTGGAAGGCCAGATTTTTTCCGCTTTTCGTCCCTCTTTTGGGTCCTCTCGGGGCCGTCTTGGGGGCCTCTTGGGCCGTCTTGGGTAGCTTTTGGGCCGCCTTGGGGCCCTCTTGGGCTGTCTTGGGACTGTCTGGGGGCCTCCTGGGCCGTCTTCGAGCGGTCTTGGGGGCCTCCTGGGCCGTCTTGGAGCGTCGGAAAGCAGAAAAAAGCGACAACCCCAAAAACATGAAAAAACAATGGCAATCAACGATTTTTGCCTCTGGGGGCCCTCGTGGGAGGCCTCTTGGAGTCCTCTTCAGACGTCTTGGAAGGCTCTTGGGCCGTCTTGGGGCCATCTTGGGCGTGTTCGGGCAATCTTTCGGGGTCTCGGGACTTTCGTAGACCGTCCTAAGAGACTTTTGCGGCCGCGGCCACCCTTGTAGCGCATCCTCGATTTTAGAATTTTAGAGCCTTCTGTAAAAGCAGCCCCCCCGCATCCGCCGGAAACTCGCACCCCCCCCCCATCCCCCCTTCCCCGACAGAGCCACCCGGCAACCCCCCCAGAGGCTGAGGCTCAGCCTCGAGGCTGTAGCTGAGACTCCTTGAAACTCACACGCCGGATCGGCGGATTTTCAACAACACCGGCAGTCCGCCTGCCGAGCAGTGGCCGGGAAGGGGCCCTCCGCGGTGATCTCGGCAGTCGCCGTCCCGCCTTGTCCGCGCAACTTGTACGTCCCAGTGGAGGAGGGGTACGCGCCGTACCAGAAGCCCCCACCACATTGGAGCTCGGTGAAGACGTCGTACGGGACTACCCCCAAGAGCAGTCTGACTTTCGTCCGATTACCGTGACCGAGCTGCAGACGGCCCTCTCGGACATGAAGATCTGTATCCACACGCATCAGACGTCGAACGAAAGGGTGTGGCCTTCGGTCCAGGCGCTGCTCAACCGGAGCGCCACCGAGGCACGGCCTCGACCGCGGCGTGTCGCATTCTGTTTGTCGGGCCCGTCCCTTGTCGCGCCTGTCGCCTCTCAGTGACCACGGAGGCTCTGGCCTCGGCCATGGTCCGCCTGCCGCGCAGCTTCGCCTCCACCCGGCGGAGCCCTGGCCATGCTGTGGGCGCGGCTCCTCGGGCAGTTCGGGCGCCTGCGGGGGGGCCGCCCGCCTGGGGGCCTCTGGGCACTGACCGCCCTCCTCGGAACCAGCGCGCGCCGCCGGCCAAGGCGCCGGCATCGATCGCTGCACGTCGCTGTCGCCAGTTGCCCAAGGCCTGCCCTGACCAGGCCCAAGGTGCAGCTGGAGGTGTCCCCCTCCTCCTCCCCCCTCTTCACCCTTCCCCTTCCCCTTGTTCCCCCTCCTCCGACTCCTTCCCAATCCTCGACCACCCGATTCCTCCTGCTCCTGGTGCTCCAGCTGCTCGGAAGTGCTCCTGCCCGACGTCGCCGACGCGGCGTGTCATCCCGGCGGGCGCGGAGCAGCACCTGGGAGCAGGAGGGGGCGAAGGCACCGCTTGCCAGAGCGACCCGGCGCGCGGGGCGCAGTGGGCGGCACTCCATCGCGGTGCCTTCCGCGGTGGTTGTCGAGGCCTCCCGCCCCCAAAAAAGAGATCGTGATCGTGGGCGTTGGCTCTGAGGAGGAGGAGGAGGAGGAGGAGGAGGAGGCCAACATCGTCCACACTGACAGCCGCAGCGACAAAGCGAGGCGCGCCGCACCTTCGGGCCGGGCGCGACAGTCCGAGGCTGGTTGGGCGCAGACCTGGCACATTGCAGTCGGCAAGGCAGCAGGATTTGAGCTTTCAAGGCGGTGGAGCCGAAGTACACATGCCTTCTCTGCCGCAGGTGGCACTCGACGGCGTACAGCCAGCGGGGAGACATTGCTGTTTCTAAGCATCCGGGGACTGTGCGCACGCCACAAACCACAACACACGGCTGGGAACTTTTTTGGTCCGCGTGCCGCCTCGCGGGCTCCAGCCCAACACGATTCGGCGCGACACGCGATCCCCGGCCCAGTCACCAAGCGTCATTGTCCCGAGCCTTTCCCAGCATCCCGCCCCGCGGAGCGGAGTGACACGCTATCCACTTGCAGGGCATAGCGTGTCGCCGGGGCCGCCCTGGCGACTCGCTGAGCAGAAGTCCCCGACCGCATGTGCTTGGGAGGAGCACGGCACAGACAGCGCAGAGAGCGCAGGGCTTGCAGCTACCGCCACGTTTTGCCGAGCCCGCCTGCATGGTGATTCGTGACCGCCGGCACCGTGCCCACCGCGCCTTCGCCTGCACGGCGCCCGAGCAGCCCCCACAGCAGCGCATCGGCCAGCACAGCGTACATCGAACGCCAACTTGGAAAATGCAAGAATTGCAGATGCAACCCCAGATTGACTAAGAACCTACCGTAGAGTGTGGAGAGGACTATGAATGCCGACATCCCGTTGCGAGCCGAGCTTCCAACGGAAGCATGCACAAGAGGCCAAAGTAGACGGTGCACACGTGTGGGCTTCGCAATTGCTGGCCGGAAAAGAGAAAGAGAGAGAGAGAGAGAGAGAGAATAATTAAACAACTAACAACACACAAGCAAGTCTTGTTGCCATTGGGGTGCCAGATCCCTTCTACTGGGTGAGGGAAAGAAGGAAAAGGAAGAGGGAGGGAGACGAGGGAGACAGGGACAAGGAGACAGACAGGGAGAGACGGAGAAGGTAAATCACAGGAGGAGAATGAGGAGCAGGCGGAAGAGCAGGATCAGGAACAACAGGAACAGCAGGGATGAGGAGGAGGAGGAGGAGGAGGAGGAGGAGGAAGGCAAAAGCCGCGCCAAGCATCACCGAGGCGCCCCCGCCGCCGCCGCCGAGCGAGTGCACGCCAAAGGTCGAGGGCCAGTGCGAGCTGCCCCGCATCATGGCACACCTGGGTGCCAGTCTGGGGGGGGAACCCGGGAGCGGGCAAGGCACGCAAGGAAGAGGTGGCGAGGAGGAGACCCCGGAGATCTGGGCGTTGCATTTTTTTCACACAGAGCGTTTTCGCCCAGCTTCGGGTTGCCATCACAGATCGAACCCACTCGACAAATGCCGCGCTAAAATGGGACCCAGGGCTCTAGTCGTTATTCTTCTGTTGCTGCACTTTTTTCACGACGCCGGTTCTCAGGGAAGATCGACGACGACGCAGACGAGGACGAGGACGAGTCGGACGAGAAGGAGTGGATGGCTCTGCAAAAGAAGCAGGAGCACGAAAGCTCCCTTCCAGTGCAGCGTGGGGGGGGGCCTCACACTTAGCGGTGCTTCACGGACGCGCCGCAAAGATCCCACATTCGTGGTGGTGCTGAAAGGGAGGAGCTGGGAGGAGGACGAGGTTGGACAAGGGCTGGAATGTGAGAAGCAAGTCGCTGCCGCGAAGCGGCCTTGTCCTTTTCCAAAACGCCCCGCAGTTCCTTACCATGCTCCCCACGGCCACCCTGCAAAATTCTCTGCGTCTGCGCCAGAGCTGCACAACTAGCCAACAGTTCCTCCTTCTCCTCCTCCTTCTCGTCCCCCTCCTCCTCGTCCTCCTCCTCCTCGTCCTCCTCCTCCAGCTCCTGCTCCTCCTCCTCCTACTCCTGCTCCTCTTCCTCATCCTCCTCCTCTTCCTCCCCCTCCTATGATTACGTACTACTACTACTACTACTACTACTACTACTACTACTACTACTACTACTACTACTACTACTACTACTACTACTACTACCACTTCTACTTCTACTTCTACTTCTACTTCTACTTCTACTTCTACTACTACTACTACTACGACTACTACTACTACTACTACTACTACTACTACTACTACTACTTACTACTACTACTGCCTGCTGCTGCTGCTGCTGCTGCTGCTGCTGCTGCTGCTGCTGCTACTACTACTGCGACTACGACAACGACTACGACTACGACTACGGCTACTACTACTACTACTACTACTACTACTACTACTGCTACTACTACTACTACTACTACTACTACTACTACTTACTACTACTACTACTACTACTAACTACTACTACTACTACTACTACTTACTACTACTACGACATACTACTACTACTACTACTACTACTACTACTACCTACTACACTACTACTACTACTACTACTACTACTACTACTACTACTACTACTACTACGACTACTACTACTACTACTACTACTACTACTACTACTACTACTACTACTACTACTACTACTACTACTACTACTACTACTACTACTACTACTACTACTACTACTACTACTACTACTACTACTACTACTACTACTACTACTACTACTACTACTACTACTACTAACTACTACCTACTACTACTACTACTACTACTACTACTACTACTACTACTACTACTACTACTACTACTACTACTACTACTACTACTACTACTACTACTACTACTACTACTACTACTACTACTACTACTACTACTACTACTACTACTACTACTACTACTACTACTACTACTACTACTACTACTACTACTACTACTACTACACTACTACTACTACTACTACTACTACTACTACTACTACTACTCTACTACTACTACTACTACTACTACTACTACTACTACTACTACTACTACTACTACTACTACTACTACTACTACTACTACTACTACTACTACTACTACTACTACTACTACTACTACTACTACTACTACTACTACTACGACTACTACTACTACTACTACTACTACTACTGCTACTACTACTACTACTACGATTCTGACTACTACTACGACTACTTACTACGACTACTACTACTACTACTACTACTACTACTACTACTACTACTACTACTACTACTACTACTACTACTACTACTTGTACTACGACTACTACTACTACTACTACTACTACTACTACTACTACTACTACTACTACTACTACTACTACTACTACTACTACTACTACTACTACTACTACTACTACTACTACTACTACTACTACTACTACTACTACTACTACTACTACTACTACTACTACTACTACTACTACTACTACTACTACTACTACTACTACTACTACTACTACTACTATTACTACTACTACGACGGCTACTCCTACTATTACGATTACGACTACTACTACGACTACTACTACGACTACTTTTACTTCTGCCCTCCTTTTCCTCTCTTACCCTTTCCCCCTTTCTGACAGACAGGAGCACCACAGCCATTTTGGCTATGGGGCGCGCACGTGCCGAGGAGCGTCTCGCGCCCGAGTGTTCTTGAGGATTGGTGAAAATATCGCTCTCCTTGCACAGCGTTGTTCTGTCACCCCGATGCATGCTGTCAGTGGTAGCCGGAGCGTGGACGGGGCCGCGACGGGTGATGAGAATGTGGATTCGCCAGTTCGTGAGGGCATCCAGGACGCGCGAGGCTCTCGCGGCCAGGGCGCTCATGACGACCCGTGATAGACAGCATCGGCGCCGGAGACGGGCGAGGGCGATGCGGCTGCAGCTGCAGGCCAAGTTCCAGGCCATTCGACATCAGTGTGACGACGAGGACGGACTGCAGAGAGTCATTGATCATTCGAGGCTCCTCAATCGAGAGCGCCCAGGAGACAAAGAGCGCGAGGCGCACAATGAGGCGCTCTTCGATTATGCTACCAAGAAGGGCGAGACTCTGACCGACTACGTGGTGAGAAGGGACCAGCTGATTGCTGGCGCGGAGCGCTTCGGGCCCACGCTGCCAGACACGGTGAAGGCCAAACATTTTTATGAAGAAGGAGCGAAGCTCACGTCCCAGATGGCCGTCAACCTTCGGACGCTGATGGGCGGCAAGAAGAGCGTCGAGGCGGAGCGGTCCGCTCTGCTGGAAATTGACATAGCCGAGAAGCCGACGCTGCCCGAGCAGCAGTCCACCGGACAGTCGAGGACCTTCGCGACGACGATCAGAGAGGATGACGAGTACGAGAGTCAGGCATGCGACGATGGAGATTGTTTCGGATTTTTCGAGGTGGAATTTGATGAAGGCGAGTTTGCCACGATTTTGGTTTCGCTCGACGCGCAAGATCTCTCTGAGGAACACATCGTTGACGCATTCGCAGAAGTTACCCCACCTCGTAGACGAAAAACATGGGCAGAGGCAAGACTGATGCAGACTGCTAAGAAAGTGGATCGGGACTTCTCCGACCGTCGGAAGCAGGGCGCGAGAAAGGTCACGCGTGATGATTTCAAGAAGAGATCGAGATGTTCCGATTGCGGTGAGAAGGGGCACTGGAGAGAGGACTGTCGCAAACCGTGCAGGAGCAATACCGATCGCCTGAAAGTAGAAGCACCTCGACCGACTCAAGATCGAAAGCCAAGCCAGTCTTCCTATTTCACGTTGGACCAGGATCCGGACGTTCATTCTGGCAGTTCCTGGGCGGTCTTAGTTGACGAGGGTGGCGAGGCGCGCCCCCGTCAGACCCGAGTCGATCACGGCTCTCGGTTTCGACCTTGGCCCGGGCCAGGTGGGCCAGGACCAGGTTTCGTTGCTCGACGCCGCCGCCCTGCAGGACATGGACGTGCACGCGTTCGTGGACATTGCTGCTGGGCAGGCGCCGGTGGGCGCGCCGGACGTGGGGCGCATGACGCAGGCGTTCGAGAAGCTAGGGTTCGTGGCTCACATCATTCGCGACGGCGACAAGTTGCCAGCAGCCAACGGAGTCGGCGGAAAGGCGAAGCCAGTGGGACGAGCCATCGTGCCTATGTCTCTGTACGGCTGCGGCGTGATGGAGTTTCTCATGCTGCTTCATCCCTGTCCACCTCTGCTTCCAGCTCGGTTCTTGGAGTTTCTGCGTTCCGTGATCGACCCAAGGGCCAACGCGATGACGATGGGCTCTGAGGACTCACGGCGCACGGTCGGTCTACTGCGACTTCGATCGGGACATCGAGCAGTGTCCACGGTGGGCCGCAAGCCTTCCGAGTTCGAGTTTGACAACGAGATATCAGCCAAGCTTCCCTCTTTCGTCAAGGAGCCTACTGGAGCATGGGTAGAGTAAAGCCCAGCGCTCCAGGACTGCTGGTCACTCGCAGGTAGAGCTCCCCGACGAGTGCACGGGAGGCCGCGTCGAGAGGCCTTCTGGAGTCGGCGTGAATCAGACCGGTCAGGGCAACATCGTCTGCCAGTACCTGGACGACGCGAGCAGCAGCTGCCGGGCCATGGGCTGCGACTGGGAGCGCGGCGCCCCTGTCACGAAGATCAAGTTCGAGGGGCGTTGGGTCGGGCACGCGGAGTTCCAGATCGCGAGTCCTCCTCAGGACTCGGGGGCTCGGGGGGGAGGGTGCTTGCAGTTAGGGCAGGGGCGCCTGTGCTCAGCAGGTTTCACCTCGTCTCCTTCTTCCCCCATTCGCCTTTCAGGACAGCGGGAACCTCGGTTGGGGACTTCTCAGGACTCTGGAACTAGTCAAGCCTCCGTGGAACATCCCGGCTCAAGTCTCGGTAGCAGTCAGCTACTTCCAGCTTTCGGCCGGTCTGGCGGTCAACTCCCGACGACTATTCAACCGCGGCCCGAGCACGGCGCTCGAGATGCCGGCGGGCCAGAAAATCAAGGTGATCAAGAGCAGGAGCGCTCGTTCGTTGAGGGGCATGGGGGCAGCTACGCTCACGGGTCTTCGCGACGATCACGATCCGGATCTCGACGCGATCCCGGAGTCGGAGGGCATGGAGACGGACGATTCGGAGCCTGCAGCGAGCTGGGACCAGACGCCGGATCTTTGGGTCGATTGGGAGCTCCGGCTGAACTACGAGGAGGAGGAGGACATGACCGCGGTGGAGAAGGAGCTGTTCCTGCAGGGGGGCTTCATCCTCAAACCGCTGGCTCGGGTCTGGCGCAAGTGGGCGATCAAGCTGATGGCGCCCCTGCGCGCGCTGTCGGCGACGCGCCTGCTCGCGGCGGTGGCGCCCGGACTGATCTTCGACAAGAAGCTCGGCGTGACGGGCGAGGACGGCCAGGGGAGCTGCTCCCACCCACTTTCGGCTCGCTGGAAGGGCGGGAACAAGCGAGGGCACTGCTCGAAGTGCCGCGCGCGCGACAAGAGGTTGTCGTTCGTTCGGAAGACGAAGGAGGAGATCGAGGAGGCTCGCATCAAGGCCGTGGCTCAGAAGGAGGAGCGCCGCAACAAGTACCTCATGAAGGACGAGCCTCCGGCGGGGATGGCCGAGCTGGTCGAACCTCCTCAGGTGCCGAGGCATACTCGATACCAGGCCCCGTCAGCCTACGCGATACACGCGGGCGCGACCCCGGCGAAGCCTCCACGCACCACGGCTCGGAACTCCGCTCCAGCATCCGAGAAGGCGACCTTGGAGAGGGCGAGCGGTTCCCGCGGCAGCGGGGGCGCGGGCAGCAGCGCAGGCGAGATCAAGCAGAGCTTCGAGACCATGCAGCGGATGATGGTGGAGGACCGCAAGGAGCGCGCTCAGCAGATGGACGTGCTGATCGAGGTGGTGAGGAGCCTTGGGGCGATTCGCCCGGCGGCTGCTCCCGAGGCGCGATCGACCCTCGGCCAGGTGCGTCCGCGGAGGACGCCGCTCGACCGCAGCAGGTGTTCACAGCTGCCAGCCTGTCGCCAGCGGCCGAGACGCCCTCCCGAAGCGCTCGGAACGCCGCGGGCTCCAGGCGCGCGTTCAAATGGGAGTGCCAGAAGGGATCGGGCGGCAACGCCGCCGGGATCGCCCGGCGCCGCGAGGCGCTGGGGGGCTTCCGCGACACGGGCGCCAGAGCCTTGGAGCCGTTCGCCCGCGCGGCAAAGCGGGCGCCTCAGCGCACTCTGTCCTCATAGGCGGCTTGTAGCTTGGATTGGGTGCACGTCGCCGTGGACGTCGAGAAATCGCTCCTGCAGGGCATGACCCATGCCGAGATGCAGGGGCAGGGCGAAGCACCAAGGGAGGCAAGCATCACCCTGCCGCCCAGCCGCGCGGCCATCCTCAGGCAAGTCCGAGGCCACGAGTCCGTCGACGAGCGGACCGAGCGCCTGCGCTGCATCAAACCGGGCACGGGCTGCAAGGATGCGCCCAGGGTTCTCCCAGCGAAACTCGCCAGAACCACGCGCTCGCCCGAGCGCGTCACCGAGCCGACGCGGTGGAGCCCAGAGCTCGAGGTCAAGCACGAGGCATCTGGCACCTGTGGCGCCAGCGTCTCAGAGTTAGTGCTCTGGCTGTTCAATCGCGCCGACGATCTAAAGGTCGCAGGGCGCGAGGGGCGCGTCGACCGACTCATCGGCCACGTCGAGAGCGTCTTCGACAAGATGAAAGGGACCACGACGAGTTCACAAACTGTGGACTCCACCAACACCGCAGTGCCGATGGCACAGTGACCCTTGACCACGGCGAGTATAACGACGCGCCGAGCCCCATCGGGCACGTCGACCTGGTCGAATCGAAGGCCGACGAGCCGGCCGGAGGTCTGCTGCGGGACCTCTTTGTCTCCCACCTCGGAGCAGCCGCTTATGCGCTGCTCGCGCAACTCCGCGTCGCCGTCTACGTCGTCGCGCTGCAACGGGCCGGGAACGAGCTGCCCATCAGACGCACTATGCAGCTCAATTCTTCTTTTCTGACTAGGAAGATCAAAGCGCGCATCGTCGTCGCGGAGATGGAGCGCGCCAGCCACATCTGCGCGCTCAGCGACAGCTCGTTCAAGCGTTAGGAGGCGACTGGTACGGCGCGCGTGGCGCCGAATACAGACGTCTGGGCAAGTGTCGCAGCGCTAGCAAACAGTTCTGCCACTCGCTCGACGTTGCGGGCCGATCGCGCAATCTTGCGCGTAGATCCTCATTCGGCCCCGAGCTGCTTGCAGCATATGGAGCAGCAGGCGGCCCACAGGCGGGCCTTCCCGCGCTCCACGCGATGGCACGCGGACCCGCTTCAGCAGATGAGATCAGGAGGCTGATGCGGGAGGGAGGTTACGCTGTGTCGGCCGAGCTGGTTTTGGACGGCATGTCCGTCTTCTCCAAACTGGCCATGGACTATGCGCGGCCGCCGTCATAGAAGAGCATGGCAGGCCACCTGCGGTGGCTATCAGACCAGCTGCGCACCATACAGTTATCCGACATGCTGGGGTGCGACACCCGCGACATGATGAAGGCCGACCCCATGACGAAGGCGAGCATCGATCGGGAGCTCATTTCTTGGTTTCATGAATGGGGAGTTCGTCTACGCATGCTCCACGGCGCGGGCGAGCGAGGAGCGTCACAAGAAGACGGTGCCGAGCTCCAGTTCGTGAGTGCGACGCAGTACATGAGGGAGAGAAGTGCGAAGAAACCCGCGCGTCAGGAACTATGTTGGCGAATGCGACGTAGCGATCCATATCAGTGAGGGGCTGTCTCCATGAACTATATTCGTGGGGCAGCAGGCCGTTGCGCGTGGTGCACTGGAATAGTCGATTGTGTGCTCCACCAAGAGTCTGCTGCCAGTCTTTCTGTTTGCTCGCCACCGGAATCTGTCATGGGGGACCTGCTTAACAGAAGGTCCTCATACAGTGCAAAGTTATATGAAAAGGGTTACTTTTTCGTAAAACCCCTTCTTTGCCCTGCTCCTCATTGTAAGTATTGAGTGTGGCCAGTCTGTCGGGTCTCGGCGGTAGTCTGGATGGCTTGCGTCCCAGCTGCCAGCGATGTACGGCGGGTTTGCTCGAACACCAGAGTCGAACTGTCGGTCATGTTTTGCTTTGAGCATGTTAGCAGGGCAGCAGCGTTGTGCATGCAGGGTGCGGGAGGGCCTTGCTCTGTCTGAAATTTGGGCTTAAGGGAGCCCTTACCGCGCCCGCTTCATGCGCTTGCTACCATGGCATCTCTACAATGTTTTCTGCTGCACATCCTTCCGTTAACATGTTGTTCATCGTTCTACATGTTTGTCTCCTCCTCCTTGTCATCTATTCATTTTTTGTTCACTCCTCCTCCTCCAACTTTCTCACTCCCCCTCCACTCACTTCTCCTCCTTTTCCTCTTGTTCTCATTTCTCCTCCTTGCTTACTCCTCCTCCTCCTCCTCCTCCTTTTCCTCCTCCTCTTCCTCTTCCTCCTCCTTGCTCATTTTTCTTCCTCCTCCTCCTTTTCCTCCTCCTCCTCATCGTCATCATCATCATCATCATCATCATCATCATCATCATCATCATCATCATCATCATTCGTTTCCTCCCCCTCCTCTTCCTCTGTGTTGTTGGACGAGTTTCGGCATCCAGGATCGTAGCGGCCGAACCTCCACTTCCCCTTTCCGCGGTTGCACATTACGAATGGTCCTCCCATCTCTCCCCTGATTTTGCGCCGGAGATGCCCAGTCATCTCCGCATATCGTTCTTGTACACGCAGGGTTTCAACGTTATGGTTCGTTATAATGTTTCGCTGTCGCCCCAGCGCGGGCCACTTTTCTGGATCCAAGTTTTTTGGTTTCATCGTTGTCTCCCCACGTATGTTTGGTCATCCGCCTACCCCTTGGTCTTCCTGCCCATCCCGTTCAGTCCACTCCACTTATTAGTGTTGTTGTTCGTCCTCGTATTCCTCTTTCCACAGATTCCTTCCTTTCTTCCTGCTCATCCTCCTGGTCGCATGCCACCTCATCCTGCTCCTATGTACACAGATCCCCTTTTCCGATTGCGCATAGTACGATGGTGCATTGGTGTTGGAGTTCCAGGTCGGATATGACACACGTCTGCGGATAGAGAAAAGTCAGCGCAATGGGAAAGGGATGTGATGAGGGATGGATATGATGTCAGATGTGGCGCGAGCGCACCTAGCTTGTCCTTTTCCTTGCTCGCTCCTCCTCATTGTCATCTTCCATCCTTGTGTCCGTCTTCCTTGCACATGCCTCTTCCTTGTCGCACCGCCGGGCGTGTCGTCAGGGCGGGTGGGTCGTATCGCCGGAGGCGCCCGCACCGTGCATGACAGCTTCACGGATGGGGAGCGGGTCGTTTTGAACACGTGGTTGTTGGTCGCTCTCGTTCTCTGGCGCCGCGCACATGCGTCAAAAACGCTTGCAACAATTCCGCGGGGGTGGGGGCGGGCCAGTTTCAGCATGTGGTTCTTTTCTTGGTGCCGCGCACATACGCCGCAAGCGTTTCCAATGGTTTCACGGGTGTTTCAAACCGTGCGGTTCTCGCCCCAGCTGCGCGCACGCTCGTCTTGAAAGTTCACAGTGTTCTGGCACGGCTCAGCCTTGACACGGGGCAACAGTCACTGTGATTCGTTGTGTTGCAATCTCAGGAACTGTGCCCTGGTACGGTTTAGGATTGTCAGGACGCACCAGGCACGTGGACTCCCTGCGCGGAAGTCCTAGAACTGGTGTTCTGGAACGGCTGAATTTTTCGGACGGTCTCTTTCCAATGAGTGGGGGCAGTCGTTGCACGCGAAGATCCATCGCAGGGACATGTGAAGACGGAATTTGGGGGGAGGGGGGAGGGTGTATTGCAACATCGCTGGTGCGTCTTGGGTCTGCATTGGTCTTCCTCCTCGTGGGAGGGGAGAGGGGGGGGGGAGGGGGAAGGCGGCGGCGGTGGCGGCAGCCGCGGCGGCGGCGGCGGCAGCCGCGGCGGCGGCGGCGGCAGCGGCGGCGGCGGCGGCGGCAGCCGCGGCCTGCAGGCGCCTCGGAGCCGCTGGCCTGCGTGTGCCCGCCCCCCCTGGTGCCGCACAAGAACGACAGCTGCAACGAGTGCTTGCCCGCAGAGGGGCCACTGCAGGCCGAGCGGAGGCGGAGGAGGAGGGGTGGGCATGGGGAGGGGGATGGTGCTAGGGCCAGTGCTGGTGATGACGATGATGCTGATGATGTTGAATGGTGATGATGATGATGATGATGGTGATGATGATGAGGATGATGATGATGATGATGATGATGATGATGATGATGATGATGATGGTGATGGTGATGGTGATGATGATGATGCTGATGACGGTGATGGTGATGGTGATGGTGATGCTGAGATGGTGATGGTAATGGTGATGGTGATGATAATGGTGATGGTGATGATGAAAGTGATGGTGATGATGATGGTGATGATGATGCTGATGATGATGTCGATGGTGATGATGATACTGATGATGGTGCTGCTGATGATGCTGATGATTACGATAATGGTGGTGATGATGGCTTTGATGGTGATGATGATGGTTATGATGAGGGTCACGGCGATGGTGATGCTGGTGATGGTGATGGTGACGATGATGGTGTTGATGACGGTGATGGCGACGACAACGCCCACCTGAGCGATGGCGATGATGATTGATGATGATGATGAGGAGGAGGAGGAGGAGGATGTTGAGGATGTTGTTGATCATGATGACGGTGATGATGATGTTGGATGTGGTGGTGGTGAACATGGTGGTGGTGATGATCAAAATGCTGTTGATTTGACGACGTTGCTGATGATGGTGATGATGGTGGTGATTGTGATGGTGATGATGGTGATGCTTGCGATGATGATGATGATAATTGCGATGATGATGATGATGATCATGATGATGATGATAATGATGATGATGATGATGATGATGATGCTGATGATGATGATGATGATGATCATGGTGATGGTGAATGTGATGGTGATGGTGATGGTGATGGTGATGGTAATGATGGTGATGATGATGGTGATCATGATGATACTACTAGTGGTGATGGTCATGGTGATGGTCATGGTCATTGTCATTGTCATGGTGATGATGGTGGTGATGGTGAGTGTGGTGATAATGCGGAGGAAGAGGACGAGGAGGACGACCACGATGAGGATGATGATGCTGATGCTGATGCTGATCACGATGGCGATGATGATTATGATGGTGGTGGTGATTATGGTGGTGATTGTGATGGTGATGGTGGTGGTGGTCTTGGTGTTGGCGATGGTGATGGAGATAGTGATGATGGTGGTGATGATGCGCATGGCGATGATAATGGTGGTGATGATGAAGGCGCGGCTGGATGCGCTAGGAGTGGCGAATGGGCGATGCCTGAGCAGCTGGTGTCTCCCGTCGGAGTTCTCGCTCGAGAGGTGGGAGGGGGAGGCTGATGCCTACAGAATTCAAGCGCTGCTGGCGACGACAAGGGAATACTGAGAGCACGCCTGCGGGAGGAGGAGGAGGAGGAGGCGGAGGAGGAGGAGGAGGAGGACGACGACGACGAGAAAGAGTTGGAGGGAGAGGTGGAAGGAGGGAATGGGAGGAGGGAGACGAATGCTCGATGCTTCGCATATCGCCAAAAGCATCTCCAGGAACGATGCCCGGGCGAGGTGAATGAGCATATGGTGACAGCGAGGCAAGGCAGTTGTCGCATCACCTCCGCAATCTCCTTTTTCGTCGCCCGCTCCTTCCCACCCTCGCCCCCCCGCCCACCTCTACTCGAGTCTTGGGCTACTGCAGGTTTCTTTTTCCCTTTTTTGCTCACTCCCACTCTCTGGGTGCGCTCCGCCCTGCGGTCGAACTGGATCGACGGAGTTTCGGCCTCGCTCGCAGGACATGCTTTATGGCAGGCTGGGTGCGCGACGCGTTTTTGCGAGGGTCGTTTGCACATAGCGGCTCCCGTGAACCAGAAGTCGGCGACGCTGCCTGGCACATTCGGGGCAGGAGTTCTCCATCCATGTATTGGGCATGTGTCCAGCGCGTGAAGTAGTTAAGCAATTGCAAGATCCAATTTCGAATCTTCTCGGTAGTATGAAAGGCCTCCCGAAGGGGCGTCGCGAAGCCTTCATGGTTGACTCATGAGTTCGTCGCGAAAGCGGAAAGCTGCGAAGAGAAGAGCAGGAGCCGACCAAATATGCGTTCGTTTATTTGGGCGTTTGAGTGGCCCTCTTGGGGCACTCTTCGCTTGAGGCCTTCTTGAGGCACTCTTGGGCACCTGCATGGGCCGATCCAGGAGACTATCTGTGAAAAGGGAGGGATCCTGAAGAGCACCTGTTGATGCCCTTTTGGGGCGCCGTCAAGGTGAACTTTGAAGCCTTCGGGACCAGTGCAGAGGCTTTCTGATCCCGTATTGGGGCGCTCTTGGGCCATCTAGTGGCCATCATGAGGCCCCAGGCGCCACTCCGAAGCGAAAAGTACATGCGAGAAGACGAGACAAGGAATGCGAGAATACGAGAGGTGGGAAATGCGAGAGCCCTCAGTGGTTGAAAGATGTTGGCCTCTCGGGGACAGGCTTGGGCGGCCTTGTGACGTCTTAGAGGCGACGTTGGCCAGTAATGGAGCACATTGCACCATCTCAGAGACCATCCTGGAATACTCGGGGCCATCTTGAAGCTGTTTGGGGCCCAAACGGACCTTCTGCCACCTCGGCCCGAGGTGGCCACTGAGCCTCTCCAGGATGCCCCCGAGAAGCCAAACCTTTTGTGTGCTGGACAGAGTGGGAATGGTTTTGGTCTTACCGCTTTCCGGCATCTGGCAGGCTCTAAGGACTTCAGTGTGGCACCAAGATCGCCCAAAGGAAGCTCCAGAGGAGCACAGGATTGGCCCAAGACGGGATTGGATGTCCCCATGAGGACGCCAAAAGGGCCCCAAGTGAGCCTTGTGAAACTTCGAGATGGCGGCAAGGCAAACAGGACCACTTGTACTTGACGCCACATTGGTCGCAAGACGGCCCCAGGAGGACTCCTCATGCTACAAAACGCCCCGAGAGAGCCCCAAGAGAGCCCCCAAAAGGTTCAAACAGAGCCCCTAGCAGGGCCCCACGAGCACTCCCAAACAACCATAACCACAATCCTTAAATTGAAGCTCAACCCAGCAACGAGTTTCATCTATGCCTCATCCTTCTCTCCGCGGTTGGTCACCGCGGCAGATTTCCAGCCATATCCAGTCCACAGGGGAAGTGTTGCGACGTTGGGGGGAGGGAGGGGTAAACCCTTCCCGAGGGGGGTTGGAAGATCGGAACGCCAAGGGGGAGCGGAAGGGAGAGTGGAGGAGGAGGAGGAGGAGGAGGAGGAGGAGGAGGAGGAGGAGAAGAGGGAGGAGGAAGAGGAGGAGGAGGAGAAGGAGCAGGAGCCGGAGGAGGAGGAGGAGGAGGAGGAGGAGGAGGAGGAGGAGCAGGAGCCGGAGGAGCGGCCAGGAGAGGAGGAGTGCCCTGGCTGGCAGGGGGCTCCAGCGAGGGGTCGAGCCCGTTTAGTTCCCAAGTCCCTGGTCCACGGAAAAGGGGATCCTGGGGACGCCAGTTTTGTTCGGGCTGTGGTCGAGGGGACCGCGGCCAGTTCTAGTGGAGCCCCCCCGCCCCCTCCTCGTGCGCTCCCGTCTCTGTTTCGTGGGCACGAGATAGTTGAGAGGGCGGGGTATGTGGCTTGCACGGTGTGTGGGGGGCCATCGCAAAGTCTCGGGCCCAAAAGCTGCTGCGAGAGTGCGAGGGTCCGTCGAAGCCTCGCGTCGTGGCCCACAAGAGTCGACGACGCTACTTGGACCGAATTCTCGATCATAGAGATCCCAAAACAGGCCAGCCTGTTCGGGAGGAGGATTGATCGAACTGTTTAAGTTTCTCGGCGAGGTGGTGAGCGGTTGTGAGGCCCGCCCCCAGGAGCCCCCAGGACAAACGAGGAGGAGGAGGAGGAGGAGGAAAGGAAGAGGCGGAGGAGGAGGAGGAGGAGGAGGAGGAGGAGGAGGAGGGCGGGAGGGCGACGAGGCTCGCAGGCAGTGCTCGGTGCCCGGAGAGGGCCCCCCCCCGAAGAAAGGGGGGGTTGGGCATCGGCCGGCTGCCCTCGGGAGAGCAGCCGCGCAGAAGAGAGCGGCCGCCAGATGACGTTCTACATGTACCGGGCGCAAGGCACGGCTGGCGGGGACCCGACGGCACGGCAGTGGGGGGTGGTCCTCCTCCTCCTCCTCCTCTCCTCCTCCCTCCTCCTCCTCCTCCTCCTCCTCCTCCTTCTCTCCTCCTCCTCCTCCTCCTCCTCCTCCTCCTCCTCCTCCTCCTCCTCCTCCTCCTCCTCCTCCTTTGGGGGGGTCGAGGGCTACAGGGGAGCGGCCCCAAAGGGGCCCGACACGGCCTCTGGGCTCCCACCGCGGTCCATGAAGGGGCGGTAGTGTAGAAGTGCGGGGATCGAGGGTTGCAGGGGGGAGCGGCCTTCAAGGAGCCCTGCGCCCCTGCGCGGCCCCGAGGCTGCCACCGCGGTGCACGGAAGGTGCACGCTTCTCCACCCTGCGTTTCTTGCCCCCCCCCCCCCCCCTTTTTAGCGAGTCCCCTAGGGGCAGGGAGGACCCTTTATCCATGCGTCTCGCTGTCTTTTCTCCTCTCCACTGTCCTGTCATCTCTCCCAGTTCTCCCTCCTCCTCCTCATCCTCCTCCTCTTCCTCGGCAGCCATCTTCGCTCAAGATAATCGTTTCCCCTGGGAGCAGCGTGGATACTCCGCCCAGGGCGAGGACGTTCTCGCGAGCATCACCGTCGCGGCAGGCTTCTCACGCCGCCCAGCTGTGGCTTAGGCGACATAGGGGACATTGCGGCGGGCACGCCCTGCGAGCGTGCGGCGGCCAGGGAGCTCTGGCGCAGCGCTGCGCCCAGGGCGGGGACGCGCTCACGGGCACCACCGCTGTCGTGGCGCGGCTCGCCGCAGGGCCGCTGCGGTCGGCGGAGCGAGGACTTCTGGGGACGGAGGGAAGGCGGCCTGGCGGGCGGGAGGGGAGGAACGGGGGCGGAGCGGAGCACGGGGGCGGGGAGAAGGTGGGGGGCAGTGGGGGCGAAACGACCGACGCGTTCTGAGCAGAGGAGTCTTGCGGCGCGGAGCGCTGGCGGGAAACCTCGGAGGCACTCGCGGTCCCTCGTCGTCATCCTCCCCACCGTCATCACAATTGTCATCATAGCTGTTTGCCCAATCATTTGCAGAGTCGCAGGTTTTAGCTTTCACTTGATTTGCTCGCCCATGCCGGTGGTCGCCTGGCTCGATTGGATCGAGTTCCAGCTGCACGTGAGGAGGAAGGTGCACGTCGTTGTGGGCTCCAGTGCAGAGCCCACCAAATTCAAGATGAAGGTCGATTTTTCGGCCCCCGCTCGCGGGCAGCTGCGGACCGCGAGCACAAACACTCCAACGGGTTTTCGGAGGTCGCCATCCGAATCTCTCTGGGCACACACTTTGATGCACGACCTGGCCATCAACGTGCTGAGGCTCGTCACGAATCTGTTCCACCCAGCACCTGCTGGCGCAGCAGTTCGCCAAGGACCTGCTCATGCTGCGCATCTTGGTCGTGAATGTTCGGCGCCGGGTACCGTCTCTTCGTCTTCTTCTCCGGGTAATCCTGCTGAGAATTCCAAATTTGTTTTGGAAAATGGAAGGGTAAACGACGCAGTTCAGGTGGAGCAGCGGACGCCGCCATCTCGGACAACCAGCTTGTTGTCGCTCATCTGGCGGCAGCGGCTGCCTTGTCGGAGCATTGCCCGCGCATCGAGCAGATTTTTAGTGAAGTGTTCGCTCTTGTTGCTCCGTCTCAACCGCGCTGCGCCGGGTTGTCTACGCGTCTGTCGCGTGAAAGTGCGTCCTGCCCGAGGGGGACCGCTGTTCACGATCGGACTGCAGCGCTACTTGCTGTCGTCCAGGCCGAGATTGCTGAGCATGTGCGTTTGTATGGTTCAGCTGAAGCTCATTCCGCTCAGTTCTTATCGCAACAAGTAGTCAACAACGGTATGGATGCACTGTCGGCGCGTCGCCTTGCACACGAACAGGTTTCTTCCATGCATCTTCGCATTCGTGGTTGATCCTGTTCCCACTCCGCCTCTCCCGCCGCCTTCTCCTTCTCCTCTTCCTCCTCCTCATCCTCCTACTTCTCCATCTCCTCCTCCTCCGCATCCCCCTCGTCCTCCTAGACGTGCGTATCTGTCAGTTGCAACATCCCTCCTGTGCGTAATTTCTCAAGCGGTTACTTCTCAATTGAGCTCGTGTGGCGAAGACCTCGTGCAGTGGATCATCACCATCAGCATCATCAGCAGCAGAAGCACCACAATCATCCTCATCCTCATCCTCCTCCTCCTCATCATCATCATCATCATCATCATCAGCAGCAGCAGCAGCAGCAGCAGCTGCATCATCATCAGCATCATCAGCATCGGCAGCATCCGCAGCCATATTGGCTCAAGTTCAGGCGGCGTCCCTGGCCGCTTGAGCTTGGACGCAGCCAAAGGGAAGGCTCAGACTGCCTGGCGCAGGGCACCCCCTTTCCACTCACGACCCCTGTCGGAGACCAGCCCTGGTCGCGGCAGGCTCTACGCACTTTGGCACGCCAACAGCTGTCCGCTTCTTCAGTGATGGCGCCATCTCTTGAGGACATCGAGCGGCTTCTGAAGGAGCAGATGGAGGCCACGTCGCAGCAGATGAAGAGCACCACCGCTGCCATCGACAAGCTGACCTCTGCCGCGGCGGAGGCACAGGTCGCCTCCAACGAGCTCTCTCTGTCTCTTTTTTTCCCCTCTCTCTCTCAATTTGAATGCGGCGCAGTTGGCGACAGACGAGCGGTTTCAGGCTCTTGGGGACCAGATCCGTGCGCTCCAGGCCAGGGTCCAGGAGCGCGACGACGACCCCTACGAGGATGACATGGGACCAGGCCGCAGTCATGGTGGCGTTACTGAGAAGATCGGTGCTGTCGAGAAACGTTTGGCTGAACTTGCTGGAGCTCAGGCTGCTGCTTCTGCGGCAGTCTCTACCGCGGCTTCGGTGTACTCCAGTGACCGTCGAGGTGGTCGGAAGCGTCTCCGCGGCAGTGATGTCATCAACCTTGTCGACGAAGCTGACGGCAATGGTCGGACTAAGATATGGATTCGTGGTTTCCCGAGGAAGCTGCTCAAGACAGTTTTGGACGCACAGCTCAAGGAGATGAAGGAGCTCATGCCTACCACTTACCGCGATCGATGTCAGGCGTGGACTCGCAACATGCAGACGGCCTGCGGGATCAAGTTCGAGCCGGAACAAGGTGCGACCAATTTCTACGACCAGTTTAGGGTGGCTCTTCCGACTTGGCAGGGCACGAGATCGGAGACGTCGCATCAGGTTCGCGTTGGCCGTGACTTGCCGATCGAGGCTCGGACGCGGATCTTTGCCGTGAGTAAGTGCTGGACGGCACGCATGACTACGATCCAGAGCCAGAATTTGTGGAAGCCCGAGGCGAAGATCGGTCGCAGTCCCTTCCAGGGCGCGTGCTACCTCGCGTTACAAGATGAGCCCTGCGAAGTTGTGAAGTGCGTCGGCGGGTTAGCCTGGACTTTCACCTTCGAGCCGCAGTTCCAGACCCTCGCGGAGCTCGGCATCTCCCAGCAGGTTGCCGAGATGATTTCAGGATTGGCGCAGGGCCTCCTCAGTCAGTCATCGTGAAGGTCTCCTGCGCTGCATACCTGCGTAGATGGAGTGAACGCTAATTCGACAGCTACACCCACATGCTCGACGGGCGAAGGCGAATTCGGCGGCGCCCCTGAGATGCACGACCTTGTCTTTGCTCCTCCTCTGAAGCAGCGTAGGCTGCCAGGCAGCCGTAGGCGGCGGAGGTCGCCTCCCTCTTCCTCGTCCTTGTCCTCGTCGTCGCCCTCCTCCTCCTCCTCCTCCTCCTCCTCCTCCTCCTCCTCCTCCTCCTCCTCCTCCTCCTCCTCCTCCTCCTCCTCCTCCTCTTCTTCCTCCCATGTGCATTGTCGGTCAAGGTGCCTGCGGCCTTTTTTGTTCTCGCAAGCGCATCATTCGGTCTCTTGGAATGCAGGAACTTGTTCGGTGCAGTCTCGTGATCAGAGTCACGGCAGAATCGTGCCCAGGTCAAAGCCAGAGGACTGCACCAGCGCAATGATGTTGTATTCTTGCAGGAAACTCACGGCATTGATTCTGACTTGTCGAGTCTCGAGCGTGACTGCCACTATTTCGTTCACTTCGGCTCCTTCTTGCCTTCTCGCGCTGGCGGCGTTGCCCACCTATCCGGAAGTCTCTTGCTGAGCTGTTTCACGGACAGCCGGGTCGGCTGGTTTTTGACCGAGGCAGGGTGTTTTTGTGCGATTTCTCTCTCTCTCTCTCTCTTTCTCTTTCTCTCTCTCTCTCTCTTTCTCTTTCTCTCTCTCTCTCTCTCGCGTTCCATGGTCCAGCTGGCAGCCCCCAGCTGATCAGTGCGCATATCGAGACGCAGCGGGAACACATCTTGAAGTTGGCGCTTCTGTGGTAGATTCAAAGGCGCACCTGAAAACTGAAATCTGCCGCTGTGTTCACTGCCTGGGGCTGGCAATTTTTGGGGCCGGGCGAACGTTGAGCTTCTTCGGTTTACGGGGGAGCGCCAAAGGTTTCGGCTGCTTCTAGGCTAGGTGATGTATTCGACAGTTGTTTCCTCGGCTTGCAGAAATCAAGCAGGATGATTTTACCCGCGGGCGCGAAGTCCATGAAACTGTCGCCAGCGTTGGGCGGCTTGCTATGTGGCGCACTAGCTTACCCAGCTCTGTCCCGTCTGATCTAGCCCCCCGCAGCTCTGCACAGGGACTTGCTCGTGATCGGCGGGGGGGGGGGGCATCCATGTGGTTTTGCAGTTTTCTCTTGTTTGGTCGGACGTCCAGGAGCTATCCATAATGGGTTGCGGGACACCCTGAGTCCGAGGTTCTGTTCAACGAGGCTTCTGATGATCCCAGGGAGCGCATCTTGGAACTAAGGAAGTGCATGCATGCGGCTAATGATCGGCTACTCGGGCGAATCTTTAGGTATGGCCCAGCATCCGACAGGCAGAAGGTCGCTGTCTGTCTCAAGCTCACGCGCGCGACCCAGCAGGCGAACCTCGCTCTAGTGGGGAGGTGTTTGCACTCTCTTCCAGTCTTGCTTCAGTTTCATGACGGCGAAGGCGGCGAGTTCTCTGACTGGGATGGCTTTCACCAGCACTTGCAAGGCCTGCGCAGTGATATTCTGCACGCTGAGATCAGCGATTCCCTCTCCGAGAACCCGCGCGCCTCTCGCGCGGGCCCAGGGCCGTCTCGGCTGCACGACCTCCTCGGGCTGCGGTCTCGGGAGCGTCGTCGTCTCACCCTCGCGAATGTTCCTGATCCTAGGATGGGCCTTCTGGGGCTCTGGCCCAAAGCGGTGCTAACCTCGCCCCATTCTGGGGCACTGTTCATGCTCATCGGCACCGGGGGCCGAACTTAGAGGCAACCAAACAGTGGGTCTTGCAGGAGTTCCATCCTGGTCTCGCCCGGCATCCAGCGGCGCTAGCTTAAGCACGAGCTCCTAGGCGTCATGTCGGCGAAGCGGGACACCCTTCCAGGGCCCGACGGCACTGGGCATGATGCGCGGCAGGCTGGCTGCGGTCTCTGCCGCGAGCGTTTGTCTCAGATCTACGCCCTCCTACTCGGCTGCCAGGAGACGCAAGAAGGTCTAAACGACTCGTTCACGGCCTTCGTTCCTAAGGAAGAGGGCGCTGGGGAAGGCGGCGGGGCTAACTCGTTCGACATTCAACGCGCTGCTGGCGCTACTCGGCCGACTTCGGCTTCGAATTGCGACATCAAGTTGATTGTCGCTGCCCCTGCTGAACCCTTGGGACTCGCCGAAGGGCTTCGCGATGAAGCGCGACGTGCTCGATCACACCCTCTCTTTGGAGTCTCAGATTCTCGCCTTGACTCTTTTGAAGGTTGCCGGCGAGCGGCGATTTTCCTGCCCGGCGCGGCGGCGGCGTTCCCGCCGCTGGACCGCGGCCGGACCATGGAATGCCTGGTCCGTCTCGGGGCGCCGCGGCATTTCTTGCTTGCCACCGCAGAGTTTCACAGGAGGGTGGTCTCAGAGGTCGTTGTCCGTGGGCGCGTCTTCCCTGGGTACCTAATTCAGCGTGGCCTTGAGCAGGGCTGCCCGATGAGTGAGGTGATGTTCGCGTTCTGCCTGGATCCCCTGGTCCGCAGCCAGGAAGAAGCTCTCGGGCCGCATCCTGGCAGGCCACTGGTGTCCGCCGACGACGTGGGCGTTGTCTCGAAGGACCTGCTGCGCTCCATTCCCGCGGTCGTGGAACTCACGGCCAGGATGGCAGCTGTGACAGGGCCCCATCTCGACCCCAAGAAGTGCGGCATCGTTCTCCCTGCCGGCCTGGATTGGGCCGCCGTCGAGCCCCCCTTCCTCCAGGTAGGGCGCGACGCCTCTCCGTTCAAGATTGGGGCCAACGCTCGGTACCTGGGGATGTTCCTTGGCCCTGGCGGTCCGTGGCCGATCTGGATTGGGACTCCGGCTAAGCTGAGGAAAACGTCTGCATCATATGCGCGGGCTGTCTTGTCTCTGGGACCCACGCAAAACATCTATGCGCTCAACGCGTTCGGCTTTCCTCTGCTCGGCTTTCCTGCTCGGTTTCTCCCGGCACCTCCCTCAGATCCGCGCTGGGCGATTCCCGCGCGCGCGCTTGCCAACGCCGACCAGAACGGCCTCCCCCTGCAGTTCCGCTCCGCGGGCCTCGATAAACCAGGCCGCGATGCATCGAGTTTGTCTGCGGCCCGAAGCTTTCCTTTGGGATAAATCACATCACCGCTGGCGCGAGCTCCGAGATTCCGAAGTTAACCGCCTGGTTGCGCCCCGCAGGCCCGACTGGGTCCAGGGAGCCCATCACGTCATCCTTGTGCTCCGTGTTTGAGAGCTTCCAGAGTGTTCCGTCGACCCCTTCTGTGCCCGACGAGGCCCTACTTCAGAAGAAGATCTTCAAGAGGCTGAAATTCATGGACTCCCAGAGTTGCCCCTAAGCGTCTGTAGCGCTCATGCCTAGATTTAGGAAGTTCTGGGTCGATGTTCAGTTGAGGCATCCTGACTAAGTTTTCAGTTAACTCCGCGACGCCTCCAGCGTGGCGCCATGCGTCTGTGTTGCGTACCTGCAGTCCCTATGCAACGGGTCCAGGCATCGCCAGGGCCGTCGGGTGTATAGATTTGGTTGCCACGCGATGGGAGGCGACTATCGCCCATGTCCGCCGCTGCTTGCTCAGTTTCCTTGTCTCCTCCCTGGTCCTCCAGAACAGTATTAGTAATGGTCGCCCGAAGATGAAGTGCTGCTTTGTTCTCGGCCGCAAAATCTTCTCTGCTTGCGCATGACCTTGCAATCTCAGCGTTAGGTGTCCTGCGAGCCCACAAGACATGGGGAATGAAGCTCTTTCCACACTGCTCTCTGCGAGAGCGCGGGCCATCGCCAAGATGGGGAAGGCGATTCGGGCCAGCAGCAGGACCAGCATCAACACCATCATGGTCAGCAGCCGCAGCATCATCGCAATCACCTTCATAATCATCATCATGTTCCCCTTCTCTCTCACCTTCCCCTTCCTCTTTCTTCCTCCGCCTCATCCCCTATCATCAGATGTATGATCATCCCTGTTTCTTCTCTCCCCACTCATGATGAACATCCTCGTCCTACTTCGCCTCGGTACCCAGCCCCGCCACTCCCGCCCCCTCCCCCTGTGCACCACGCCTGCGCGAGCTGAGAGCCACCGCAGCAGTGGAGCCGAGGCGACGACTCATACCCCATCGAAAACGTCAACATGGCCGACCTGGCTGGGGTGATGTGGTATCTGCAGCGCGAGGTCGTCGGCTCGACGCCGAGGACGCGCAGGGCCTGGGGAGGGGTGCGGCGGGGCAGCCGCGAGGCCGCGGGGTTGAGAAGCCAAGTGGGCGCGCGGATCCCCGCCGGCCGGGGGCGGCGCACGTGCCACGCCAGCCAGGGCGGTGGAGGCAGCGCGTCCTTGAGGGCCCGAGGGCGGGGGGAGGGCAGGAGAAGGAGGAGGAGGAGGAGGAGGAGGAGGAGCGGCAGCGAAAGGAACGAGAGCGCGAGGAGGAGGAGGAGGAGGGGGAGGATGCGGAGGAGGAGGAGGAGGATGAGGAGGACGAGGAGGAAGAGGAGGAGGAGGAGGAGGAGGAGGAGCAGGAGGAGGAGGAGGAGGAGGAGGAGGAGGAGGAGGAGGAGCGGCAGCGAAAGGAACGAGAGCGCGAGGAGGAGGAGGAGGAGGGGGAGGATGCGGAGGAGGAGGAGGAGGATGAGGAGGACGAGGAGGAAGAGAGAGGAGGAGAGGAGGAGGAGGAGGAGGAGCAGGAGGAGGAGGAGGAGGAGGAGGAGGAGGAGCGGCAGCGAAAGGAACGAGAGCACGAGGAGGAGGAGGAGGGGGGGAGGATGCGGAGGAGGAGGAGGAGGATGAGGAGGACGAGGAGGAAGAGGAGCAGGAGGAGGAGGAGGGAGGAGGAGGAGCAGGAGGAGAGGAGGAGGAGGAGGAGGAGGAGGAGGAGGAGGAGGAGCGGCAGCTGAAGGAACAGGAGCACGAGGAGGAGGAGGAGGAGGAGGAGGAGGAGGAGGAGGCCACCAGTGGTTCGGGCAATCTCGACAACATTCGGAAGAGGGAGAAGGTCAGCGGCCGACGCCCGCACCCGCGCCGCCTCCTCACCTCAACCATGGCGCACGATGGCCAACGCAGTGCAGGGGTCCTGGAGTGCCGCCATGACGCTGTGCCGCGCGTCGGTCGGCCAGGCGACCGGGCGTTCATCCACGGATCGTGGGCGAGGAGCGCGAGGCAGAGATTGGCCTCACCCTCGCGAACCACCTCCAGCACCCCCGAGAGCTCGCTTCGCGGCGATTCTCTCGTGGGCAATCCTCTGGAGTTGTTGGGCCCTCTCCGAGGGCGAAATTGCCACCGGCGCACTGGCCTCCACAGCCGCTGCGGGCGTGGGCTGCTGTCCGTGCACAGCTGGGGCACCGACGTGCGTCGGCCCAGTTGTCAGCAGGGAGCGCCTCGTCGTCGGCGGGGCCCGTGGGGGCCGACGCACGGCGCCGGTCGCGCGGAGTCGCCTGGCGAGCCGCAGCAGCCGCATGCACGCTGGGGCCCGCTTCCTGCGCACCTGCCGCCGCGCCGCCGCCGCCGTTGCCCTGCCGCTCCTCCTCGCCGCCGCGGGGGCCCGACTCGTCGGGCGAGGGCCCAGCGCCGCGCCCTGCGCGCCCGCGCCGCCGCTGGCGCTTCCGAGGGGGCGCCGCGGCGGCAGGCGCTGCGGCGGTGCGGTCGGCGCCCCCGTGGCTGCACGGAGCACCCCCCTCGCTGGCACGCGGCATGCGCACCGCCTCGCGGGAGCGGCACGCGGCGTGCGCCGCCGGGAGCGTCCCGCCTCGCCGTCTCGGCTGCGGCGCCGTGGTCTGGGGAGGCCGGCCAGGACAGGGCCAGCCAGGCGGGAAGAGGAGGAGGAGGAGGAGGAGGAGGAGGAGGAGGAGGAGGCTGAGGAGGAGGAGGAGGAGGCTGAGGAGGAGGCGGCGGAGGAGGAGGAGTAGAAGGCGGAGGAGGAGGAGGCGGAGGAGGAGGTGGCGGAGGAGGAGGAGAGGAGGAGGAGGAGGAGGAGGAGGAGCAGGAGGAGGAGAGGAGGAGGAGGAGGAGCAGGAGGAGGAGGAGGAGGAGGCGGAGGAGGAGGCGGAGGAGGAGGAGGAGGAGAAGGAGGAGGAGGAGGAGGAGGAGGAGGAGGTGGAGGACGGGGAGGCGGAGGGAGGAGGAGGAGGCGGAGGAGAGGGCGGAGGAGGAGGAGCAGGAGGAGAAGGAGGAGGAGGAGGAGGAGGAGGAGGAGGAGAAGGCGGCGGAGGAGGAGGAGGAAGAGGAGGAGCAGGAGGAGGAGAAGGAGGAGGAGGAGGAGGAGGAGGAGGAGGAGGAGGAGAGGAGGAGGAGGAGGAGCAGGAGGAGGAGGAGGAGGAGGAGGAGGCGGAGGAGGCGGAGGAGGAGGAGGAGGCGGAGGAGGAGGCGGAGGAGGAGGAGGAGGAGGAGGAGGAGGCGGAGGAGAAGGCGGCGGAGGAGGAGGAGGAGAGGAGGAGGAGGAGGAGAGCAGGAGGAGAAGGAGGAGGAGGAGGAGGAGGAGGAGGCGAAGCAGGAGGCGCAGGAGGCGGAAGAAGAGGAGGAGGCGGAGGAGGCTGAGGAGGCTGAGGAGGAGGCCGGCCATGGCTGCCCCTCCTCGGCCTCCGCCTGCCGCCCGACGGTGGGCGGGCGGGTAGGTCCGAGCGGGTGCGCGGCCCACGTCGGGCGGGGGGGTGGCGCGCGGCGGGGCCGCGGCGACGCGTGAGCCGGGAGGCCGACTGGGGGCAATAGGAGGAGGGAGGGAAGTGGAGGGAGGCTGACTGGGGGCAATAGGAGGAGGAGGAGGAGGAGGAGGAGGAGGAGGAGGAGGAGGAGGAGGAGGAGGAGGAGGCTGAGGAGGAGGCGGCGGAGGAGGAGGAGGAGGCTGACTGGGGGCAATAGGAGGAGAGAGGGCAGTGGAGGGAGGAGGAGAAGGAAGAGGAGGAGGAGGAGGAGGAGGAGGAGGAGGAGGAGGACAATCAAATAATCTAACATGTGTGGGCCTGGGTGGGGGCTGCAAAGGTAGTTTGCCCATGGCCCCACCAAGGTTTTGGTACGCGGGATGGTTGGGGCAGCCAGAATTCGTTGGTCTTGCCAAGAGGAGTAGAAGGCCTGGAAAATAAATCGTACCGGGCTTGTAACAAGCGCACCGTCGACCAGAGACAGGCTCGAAGAGATTGAGAAGTGAACCCTCAACCCTCGGAAAAGTGCCTATCGCCAGAGCGAGAGCATTGATTTGAAGGTCGACTGCCTTTCACCAGCATAGTTGATGGGCGTGTCAAGGTCCAGGACCACATTCTGAACCAGCTTTTGTTTGAAAGGGAGTCGCCCTCCAGCCCTATAACCTTTGGAAGCGACAAGTGCTAGGATCCCACCGCTTGAGGTTGTTTGAATCGTTCAGAATTCTAGACGCTTCGCGAAGCCCCACCAGTTAGATCGGCCCGTGGCCCGGACCTTTCAACTCGGCGCCTGCGCTTCCGCTTGCGCCCGCGAGAAAAAAAGAAGCCCCACCAGCTGTGCAACTTAGGCCGCAGCTAGAGCGTTACGATTTTCTGACGGCGTTCGGCGCTTCCGCTACGCTTGCGATCAAAAAGAAGCCCCACCAGCCCATCCAGAGAAACGATGCCTAGATGAGTTACCCTGATCAGGGATGTGGAGGAGAATGCAGTGAAATAAATGGCTGGGTAAGACGTCCTGTCCGAAGATGGGGGGGCGGAGGAGGAATCGGAGGAAGAGCAAGAAGAGGAGGAGGAGGAGGAGGAGGAGGAGGGAGAGGGGAGGGGGGGAGGAGGGAGAAGGGAGGAGGAGGAGGAGGAGGAGGAGGAGGAGGAGGAGGAACCGGCGGATGAGAAAGAGGAGGAGGATGAGGAGGAGGAGGAGGGCGAGCAGAGAGGCCTCTTGGATGCCGCTCGGAGTCTCTTCGGATTTCTTTCGGCAGCTTCTTGGAGTCCTCTTGGGGCCCTCTTGGGGGTCTCTTGGCAGTCCCAGGGGCCACTCGGGGCGTCTAGGGTGTCTCTGGGGTGCCTCTGGGGGGGCCTCTTGGGGGTCTCTTGGGAGCCTCTTCGGGGCATCTTGGGGGCTTTCGAGGGGCGTCTTGGGGCCTCCTGGGCACCTCTTGAGGTCGTCTTGGGGCACCCTTGGGAGCCTCGGGGGTCATCTTGGGAGAGGTCGATGAAAGGAGGGGGACTCCTTACCCAGGGCCTCCCCCCCCCGGAGGCCCAAATATGGCCGATGTTGGCCTTCTCGCCGAGGCCTCTTGAGGCGTTTTCGGTGCCTTTGGGGGGGTTCCTCGGGGGCCATCTTGGGGCCATCTTGGAGGAGATTCATCAAAGGAGGGGGCTCCTTAATCAGCCCACCCTCCCCAGGGAGGCCAACATGTGGCCAAAAACTTGGTAAAACAAGTGATGCTGGCCTTTTTCGCAGAGGCCTCTTGGGGCGTCTTGGGTGTCTCTGGGGGGCCTCTTGGGGGGCATCTTGGGGGCCTATTGAGAGCCTCTCGGGCCTCCTGGGCACCTCTTGTGGCACCCTTGGGGGCATCGGATCCATCTCGGGGCCATATCAGTGGAGATCAGCCAACTGATGGGGAGCTCCTCATTAGCGTCGCCCCGCCGGGAGGCCAACATGTGGTCAAATCCTTTGTATAATCACTGATGTTGGCTCCCTTGCCGAGGCCATCTTGGACGCCCCAGCCCTCGCGGAAGCCTCTAGGGCCGACTGGGAGCGTCGGGAAGCCGAAAAGGCGAGAGCGCCAAAGTCCGTCAAAAACTTAAGGAATATCAATGATGTTGGCCTCTTGGGGCGTCTTGGGTCGTCTGGGGGAGCATCTTGAGCGTCTTGGAGCGATCGTTTGGCGACTCGGGGCCCTCTTCGACTGTGTTCGGGGCCTCTTGGGGCTCTCATGGACCGTCCTGGGGCCCTCGTAGGTCCGAAACAGTCATGTGACAAGACGCGGGTCGCCCCAGATGATTGGCCCGAGAGGCTCCGCACCCCGTAAGGACTCATCAGGAGTAGCGATTGAGGCTCAGAGGGGTAATGCAAGGACCTGAGGACACGCCCAGCCCGTGCTTAGCGGCACGGTGGCAGATATAAACGCGTCAAGCCCGCACGGCACGCTTTCAGAGTGCCGTATGTTCGAACGTTGGATCGTGGCTTAACCTTCCACGGAGGCAACGCCAACGTTGAATACTGAAGCATTGGCTGCTTGAGTTTCGAATGGCTGGCAAAGCGAGGGAACTTCCAGACTGAAGCTGCGAAATCAGAACGTCGTGCTATGTTATTGTCCCTGAGCACTGGGAAGTGTATGTCATATTGGTCACGTCTGTATTGTGTCGTTGGAACCTGACCTTGTGTCAGTTGCAAAAACGTCGTCCATCCACCCCCAAGCTCGTTTTCTCAGCTGCCATTTCGTTGCATTGCGCTGCCCCGTTCCTTTCTCAGCTTTCCCCCCGCGACTTCCTGCTGCTGAGACCGGTTGCAGCGCGACGGCCCAGCAGCGCACCCAGTCTTCACCTTCAATTTGCTCTTGTCCCCTCCAACACCACACCACCACCACCACGGCCACCAGCACCAGCACCACCACCGCCACCACCCCCAGACGAGCGGCGAAGGAGGGACGACCCGAAGCCGCCCTCCAACGGCGGGGGGGGGGGGCTCAAGAGCGGGAGACCGCGACATCGAAGCGAGACGTGCGACTTGAACAAACAAGAAGCATCCCGCAATGGGGGGGCGGGGCTGGGGAGGGGCTTGCTCGCGGGGGGCAGCGAACGCGAAGGAGGCCAGGATCGCCTCTCTCGGGCCGAGCTGGGTCGTCCCAGCGTGCACGACAGGTCTGTTTGCCGCCGGCGGGCATGGTCTTCTTAGTTGGCCACGTTGCGTCGTTAGCCGTCGTCGTGCCAGTCGTACTCTTCGACTTTGCGTGCGCTAAAATCGCGGCGTGTGCTGTCATGCGCATGCTCCCCCCTCCACATCCTCTTCCTCCTCCTCATCCTTCTCCTCCGTAGAGTTTTGGCGTGTACGCGATTTCGCTCTGCTACCGTTTGCTTACGTGTCCTCGTTCCTCTTGCGTTTCTGCTAGAATGCCGGGTGAGTGTGTAGCACATCCTAGTGTCAGTCGTCGCTGGTCATCCATGCGATTCGTGTCCATCTCGAAGCGAAGCGTTATTCGATCGCATGCTTCAGATCTGGGCGCACCACGAGGCCGTACGGCGCTCCGGGACTTGAGGCGGGCGGGTGCACGCCGCCTCGTGCGAGCACTCTTCCTCGAGTGGTCCTTCTCCTCGTGGTCCTCGTCCCCTCCTCCCTCTCCTGCTCCTTCTCATCAGATCCCCCTCGGTAAGGTTTGTGTTTGTGCCGCGTGGTGCTCTGCAGCGGTGACCGCGTGGTCCAAACAGATCCCGTGGTGAAGAGCGATCCCCCAGGAAGTTCCACATCAAGCGCATCATGCGTTATAGCGTGAGCATGAAGGCGCCGCCTCTATTGTCGATGTCGTCTGTGCGGCTTTCCGCCCGTTCTTCCAGAAAGCCTTTTTTCGGCAAGGCACTGATAATAAGAGGAGGAGGAGGAAGAGGAGGAGAAGGTAGAGAAGAGAAGGAGGGCGGAATATACGACTTCTATTTGCTCTCATAGATATGTTTCCCCGCCACCTCTCTCTCTTACACATACACACAAACACACACACACACAAAAAAAAAAAAATGTTAAAGCGATACCGCGCATCGCCTGCACTTATGTTGCTCGCTTGCAGTCTATGGTTGTTCTGGTCACGCCACTGCCTTCGCCAGCTGCCGCAGATTTTGCGCAGTGCTGGTAATACATCTGGCCGCTGCTACCCAGGTCACGCAGGACTATTTTGACCAGCACCCCAAGCACTTCGGACCGTTTGTAGCATACGATGCTGGAGGGGAGGGGACGGCTTTTGCTCTGCTGAATTGTTGCGACCGTTGTTTGTCCAAGAAGACATGTGTAGCTCTGAAGAAGAGGAGCGTCTACCAATGATTGAGAACGGTTGTCATGATTTTCCTGCAGTGGGCGAAGCTGTGCAGGCGGGGGGCTCAACGAAGCCGGTACACGCGATGATAATGGATCGCAGGCAAGATGCGCAGGCGTGGAACAGAGGGAAGGTGCACACACAGTTTTATACCTATATGTATATAGATAGATAGATAGATAGATAGATAGATAGATAGATAGATAGATAGATAGATAGATATATAGATATATAGATATATAGATAGATATATAGATATATAGATAGATAGATAGATACAATATTGCATTTTTTCTGCGCCATGCACGTTGGTCTTTCAGGTTTGGCATGCAGCCAGGAAGGCACTCATATAAAACGGAACATTTAGCGACAACTCGTTGTTTGGCATCGTCGTTGTAGCAATATGTTTCGTTTTCCTTCCCTCATGTTTCCTCGTCCTCTTCTTAATTCTCGCCCTACCCTGCGAATTCCCCACCATCCTCGGCTCTTTTTGTGGAGGCCAGCTCTTCTTGTGGAGGCTCATCCTGGCAGAGCCTCTGGTAAGTCTCACGAAGGTCTTGAATGGTTTGTTGAGGCCTTCTGGAAGCCTCCTCGGTTCCTTCTGGGGGCCACTGGGGGCTTCCCCAGGCCACCCTGCTTCCAACCGCGGTCTCCCTGAGCGACCGGGTCACGATTTGGAGTGATTCGGGAGGCGTCTTGGGGCATTTTGGGCCGTCATGGGGCTCTCTTCGGGCCATCTTTGGGCCCTACTGGGCCATCTTGGGGCCCCTCTTGGACTGCCTGGAAGCCCTCTTGGTTCAACTTGGGGCGATACTCTGGCCTCCTGGGCAGTCTCGGACGCCCAGAAGACCGAAGAACTGAGCGTTCCCAAAATTATGCAAAAACCACCAGAAATCAATGTTTCTTGCGTTTCGAATGCTTCTTGGGGTCTTCTTTGGGTCGTCTTCGGGCGTCTGGTGGGTGTCTGGGGCCTCTTTGGTCTCTCGCGGGGCCGCACGGCAGCCCTCCTGACCGATTTGGGCCCGTTGCCTAGGCCCAGCAGGGGCTTTAGGAGCCCCGGAAAGTACAGGGGACCGTTTGCAAGGGCGTCCAGGGTGCCCCTGGGGCCAAGGACCCAGAGGGGTCCCGTTTAGGAGGGGGGGGGGTCGCAGGGTCCCAGACTATACAGATGTAGAAGAGGGAATGCATATACAGAGAGAGAGAGAGAGAGAGAGAGAGAGTCGCGGCAAGGGGGTAGAGAGGAGAGCAGAAGGGGAGTGAAAGAGAGAGAGAGAGGAGGAGAGAGAGAGGGGGGGAGGAGGGGGACTGCGAGGACTCGGGGCACCGAGCGAGCGCGGCGTTGGGCTGGCGCGCAGGCAGCGCGAAGGGGCGCTCGGAGCAGTTCGACAAGTACGGCTACGTCGTTGGCTGTCAGCTCCTCGACACGGCGGGGCTCCGCTGGGGGCTTTCTTCTGCGGCTGTTGTTGTTCCTCCTCCTCCCCCCCTCCTCCAGCCCCCGCTGCTGGTCCTTATCGCTTGTCCACCTCATATTCCTCCAGTGTTTGTCCATCTCGGCACGGTTTGTCGCACTTTCGCATTACATTGCGGGGGATGTGCTCTAGGTTGTGCGGGAGGCCCTTTGTTTTGAGCAAGTCATAACTGAGTATCTCTCCGCTGACTTCCAAACTGTTGACGCAGTCTTATCAGGAGCTGTCAGCATGATGCGAAGTCGCACGGCACGGTCAAGACCTTACTGCGCCCCGTCAGTTCGATAGGCGCTGCGGTGCACCAGTGTCCCCGATCTTCTTCGCGCGGGAGGCCCTCGATCGCTGAGGGCAGGACTCACGCCCAATCGCACGCTGGGGCCACTCACTCGGATCGCGCTGAGGCCTGCGAGCCCAGATGTCGCATAACACCAGGCCCGCCGCCCACCGCCAGAGACCCTTGGCCGAGCTGACGCTGTGAGAGCGCTCCGCGGGCGCAGCAAGTCGCCACCGCCTGCCGCACACCAGCAAGCAGTGGCGAGAAGCGTTCTGGCTCGCCTATAGGCCTACCAGAGAAAGGTCTGAGAACCGTTTCTGGTTTGCACGAGAAGTTCTTGGAACATTTCTGGCCGAGCCTGCCTTGTTTTCACACATCGGGCTTATGTTCTGAGCGCACGGCTGTTGTTCTTGGAAGACTTCTGGGTTCTAAGAGCATGTCCTGGTAGGCCTATAGAAATGCCGGGACGGTCGGCCCCTGTTCAACACCAGTCCGAACGGAAAGCAGCCCTGACACGGCTCACGGTACGCCGCGGATGCTCAGGGCTCGTCTGCCTGGACCGCCGGGCACCGGCGCTCGCGGAAGCGCTTGCCCGACCTGGTGCACGGCATCCCCTCGGGCGGCGGTGCCTCGATTCTGGTCGGCCTTTTTTGGTCCTGCGGGTCGCTGCCGCCTGCGACTCGGCCTCTGCTTGAAAAAGCGGCGTGCGCGCTTCCCTCTCGGAGCGGCTCCGGAGGGGGCGCCCTGCAGCGCGGCGCGCTGGCATCTTGACCATTGCCTTTCTCGCGTGCGGATCCTCTCTCGTGCGTTGGCTTCTCTTTTCGCCCGCGTGCCGTGCCACTCCGTGTGCATCAGGGTGGCGTGTCAGCCCGTGTGCAAATGGCATCACGAGTGGGTAACTTGGCGTCGCCGAAACAGGTGCAGCGTGCGGTGCTGCCCCCTTTTGATGGGCTGGCAGTTGTCATTGCCCCCTGTTGGCATCGTGGCAGTGCGTCCGCGCGTTGGGCCTCACAGATGAGCCTGTATCCGACGGTGCTCTCGAGGTCCATCAGCAGGCGCTTGATTGGAAACAGCTCTTCACCTCAGCTGCGGTCGGACCCCGTCGTAAGCGTGCCGCTCGGGTTCTCAATTTGTTGGCTCCCTGCATCTTGGACGTTTGATGCAGGCCTCCGTCCGACCTCAACACTAGCCTCAGCGGCGTTCCGAAAATAATGCCACTGTCATCATCAGGCGCATGCGTCGCTGCGTTTCTCTTGAGTTAGGCCCTGGCATGCGACGCGCTGACAGATTGCCGCCCACAGGAATGGTATCACCAAGTGCTCCTGCAGCTTCAGCTATCACGCTCGTGTCCCGACGCCGCGCCGCCTCCTGCCGCACTGGTGTCTACCAGCATCATCGCAGCAGCTATCGCGGCCTCCACCTTCCTAGATGGAGCTCCTGTTTGAGCTGCAGGTACATCGGTCTGTTTACTGCCTCAAGTTGTTGTTCAAGCCGCCTTGATTTACGCCCACCGTGCGTGACCTTGTTGGCTATGCCGTTATTGTTTGTACAGCGGTGACTTCGATCGATAAGCCACATTGCGCGCCAGACGACCAGCGGAAAGAGAACACGCCCTGCCATAATATCTTGGTTGTCCATCGCTTGGCAGTCGAACCGCTGAGCTCGTGGCTAATTTGAAAGATTTCTGTTCGCGCTTTCTTAACACTTCCTGCTTGCTCGCGTTCCGCCATCGCGGCCGTCTGTTCATGCTGCTTGGCTGACTCCTCCCTGATGCACCCTCGCCGAAGACGCTTGGCACGCTGTCACTTCATGCATGTCAAGCTCAAGCCGTCCAGAATCGACAGCGAGCAATGAAGCCTGATATCATCATGGCGCCTCACTCCGTCCATCACCGCGCCGATCGTGCAACTGGTGACGTCTACCGCTAAAGATATGGCCCGCTTCTTTTGCACAGGATCGCGGATCTCGCTTGCGAGCCGCCGTTCCAGCACTGGTTTTCATGTCCCCCTGATATTGGAGGAGTTTGCGTTCGTCCCGCCGCACCACTTCGGCAGGCGAAGGACCCGTTGGGAGCCACAGGGAAGACTCACCGCGCCCTGGGGCTCTGCAGGCGCGGCCACCAGTCGCTCTCCGAGGTGGCGCTCACTCCTGGTCGCGAAGTGTGTCTCCCAGCTGCTTGGACTTTGGCGTGTCCTCCAGCCGGCGGCGGTGATCTTGGCGAGGCGCTCTGGCTAGCGCGACTGCCGCACAGCCGGTGATCATCGGCGGGTGTTTTCTTCGGCGCTTTCCCGTGAAGGGAGCGGTACGGGGGAAGGCTATCGGAAGCCGCGGCCCTGGTGGCGGAGGTCGTGTTCCATGGTGCGCCACCGGGTGGCGTGGCTCCGATGACCACGCTTTTCCGAGACTTCCTCCCCTATCCCCTTCGCATGTGGAGAATGGGAGGGTGAGGGCGCAGAAGTGGAGCGGAGGAGGGGGAGCAAGAACAAGAAGAAGACGAAGAGGAAGTGGAGGAAGAAAAGGAGAACAAGGAGGAGGGGATGAGAGGGAAGGAGAAGAGAGGTGAAACAGGAAAGAAGAGGAGAAGGGCAGGAAGAGGAAGAGGGAGATGAGCAGGCAGATATTCGATGGAGGGGGATAACATACGGCAAGGACAAATACGTAGCACCCCGCAGTTGCGGATAAGAGTGAGGGGGCGGCGGGGTCGTCGGCATTCTGTCAGGCTTTGAAGAAGCCCGCCGACAAACTAAACAACGAGCCCATCGCAAGCGTCGATTTTTCAGTCAAAGTAGTGTGGGTGGGTCGCGAGGTGGTCGCTGGGTGGGTCGCGGGCGTGTATCTGGGGCGCGTCGCGGGGTGGGTCGCAGGCGGGTCGCGTGCGAGGAGGACGACAACAATATCAACGCAACAAAACAACAATCATTCTAAGACTGTTCGCTCTTATGTGTTCGAGTGTCATCCAACGCGTATTTCCCAAACCCTCGATACCCGCCCTCTTCGCCTTCGATCGTGCCCTCTTTGGGGATATATTGTTCTTCCTTGCAGGCCAGGCCCTGGCAAGCGGCGGGGCGGCCGCGGACCGTCGGCCTGGCCAGCGGCAGCGCTGACCGGCGGCAACCCGACCCCAGGATGGGCAGACATGGGACCGACCACGACGACGACGACGACGACGACGACGACGACGACGACGACGACGACGACGACGCGACGACGACGATGACGACGACGACGACGAGCGAAAGCGAGAGCGAGAGCGAGAGCGACAGCGGGGCCACGAAGGGCAGCGATGGGGCCACGAAGGGCACCAAGGGGGACACGAGGGGCGACAACGGAGCCACGAAGGGCATGCGCATGGGGCCACGAAGAGCGCGAATGAGCGGGGGCCGCGAAGGGCAGATATGCGGGGCCACAGAGGGCGACGACGGGGCGACTGAGGGTAGCAACGGGGCCACGCAGGGCAGCGAGCGGCCACAAAGGGCGACAGCGGGCCCACGAAGGGCACGTCTTGGCGGGCGCAAACGAGCGGGGGCCACGAAGGGCATGCGTATATTGGGCCGCAGAGGGCAAGGACGGGGCCACTGAGGGCAGCAACGTGGCCACGATGGCAACGAAGGGCGACAGTGAGGCCACGAAAGGCATGCATATACGGGGCCACGACGGGCGCGAACGAGCTGGGGCCACTCAGGGCATGCATATACGGGGCCACGACGGGCAGGGAAGGGGCCACGATGAGCTGCAGCGGGGCCACGAAGGGCAGCGAAGGTGCCACGAAGGGCAGGGAAGGGGCCACGAAGGGCAGCGAAGGAGCCACGAAGGGCTGCAACGGGGCCACGAAGGGCAGTGAGGGGGCCGCGAAAGATTGCAACAGGGCCACGAAGGGCAGCGAGATGGCCACGAAGGGCTGCAACGGGGCCACGAAGGGTGGCGAGGGGGCCGCGAAGGATTGCAACGGGGCCACGAAGGGCAGCGAGGGGCCACGCAGGGCTGCAACGGGGCCACCACGAAGGGCAGCGAAGGTGCCACGAAGGGCAGCGAGGGGGCACGAAGGGCTGCAACGGGGCCACGAAAGGCAGCGAAAGGCTGCAACGGGGCCACGAAGGGCAGCGAGGGGGCCACGAAGGGCTGCAACGGGGCCACAAAGGGCAGCGAAGGGGCCACGCAGGGCTGCAACGGGGCCACGAAGGGCAGCGAGGAGGCCACGAAGGGTGCGCTGATGTGCGCGTGTATGTGCGTCGCTCCCTCGTCGCAAAGTTGAAGCTCGTTGGCACCCTCGTCCTGCCACTCCCATGCCGCGACTGTTGCGAGTGCCCCACGGCGTTCGGCGACCACGGCTACCCCCCATCTGGCACTGGTCGCACGCAACGTCGACTGGCATGGTAACGCACAACCCACGCACCCATACAGGATCTCACAGCCGCACCCCACAGCATTGCAGCATCGCGGAGGTGTCACCAGGCTGCCGAACCATGTTCTAATTTTCTTCGCCCGTGCTTCCCTTTTCGGTCTCCAGCTCGCCACGTGTCGGGTGTAGGTGCCGGCGATGTTTGAAGGCGCGCGTCTTATTTCACATTCCTGTTTGTCTCTCTTAGACCGCATGCATGTTTCTGCCCATCGGGCGACCACGTTCGATTCGCATTGGGATCGCTGCTCTAGCCACGCTCCCTCGCAAAGGGGCCGATCAGGTTTGCGCGCGTCGCGCCTTCCTCTTCGCACCGCCGATCGGGGTCATTGGCGCGTTGGGGGCAAAGTCGTGTGTATGTTCGTTTGTGCCCGATCGCATCCCCTGCCATCGCTCGCTGCAGTGACATCCCGTTGTCGGCGGAAGAAAACGCTGCGTGCTTCTGTGCGTGTGAGTGGTCGGCCCCGGACAGGCGAAGCTTTGGCATCCCCTTAGGCGCCGAGGGGGGCTTGCGAGCGGCCACCCCTCCTGTGGGTCCCCGTGGCCGATCGGGCGTTCTGTCTCTCTCTCTCTCTCTATCTCTCTGTCCTCCTCTTTTCGCCATCCGTCGTTCCCGTTTTGGCCAGTCGATTGGCTGTGGCTATCTTGAAGATCGTGCTCTAGGATTCCCACCGCTTGCCGCCGCAGGCCTGTGCTTTTTGGTGGCGCGGACGCCGCAATCCGTATCGCGGGGCCTCTTCGGCTGCTTTTCGCTTCCTCGGGCGCTGCCAGTGCGGCTTGCGCGCTCCCATGTCAATTTCTGCAGCCGGGCACCGCTGACACAGCCGCCGGACTGCCCCGGACCTCTGGCTCTGGCCCTCCTCCAGGTGCTCCCGGGGCTCCTGAGCTCACTGGGCACCCGTGGCACAGGAAGTCGACATCACAGAGCGGCCCGGGTGTGCGGGGAAGCCGGGAAAGCCGCCCGACCACGATGGCCAGCCTGCGCAGGCATGTGGCGCGCAGCTGCGCCATCGGGAAGGTTGTCTTCGCAGCTGCCCCTCAGACCGGCAAGAAAAAGAGGCACGGTGTCCGCACCCCAGTCGGGTGAGGAAGAGGATGGTGACTGGAGCACCCGAACTCCTGGAGTGGCCCCACGACACACAACGCTATCCACCACCAGGACCACGATCAGCAGCAGCAAGAAGAGCCTGCCGAGGTGATGGTGGGTGCAACATTTCATCAAGACCCTCTCCCAATATCTGAAAGAGCGTGTTCTACCGCTGCTGGCGGAAAACCGAGGGGGGTCACTACCTCCCCTCTGGAAAACCGAGGGGTGTCACTATCGGTTCGAACCCCTTCCCCCCCCTCCCCCCAGTCCATCATGAAAAGGGGGGGGGTCACTACCGGTTCGAACACCCTCCCCGCCCCACCTCGAAAACCGGGGGGGGTCACTACTGGTTCGAACCCCCCCCCTCGAAAACTGGAAGGGGGGCGGACAGTGGTGGGGACGGTGGTGGTGGGGACAGTGGTGAGGGGACAGCGGGACAGTGGTGGGGACAGTGGGACAGTGGTGGGGACGGTAGTGGTGGGGACAGTGGTGAGGACAATGGTGGGAACAGTGGGGACAGTGGGACAGTGGTGGGGACGGTGGTGGTGGGGACAGTGGTGTGGGGACAGTGGGAATGTTGTGGAAACATGGGGACAGTGGAGGGTACAGTGGTGGTGGGGACAGTGGTGAAGGCGGTGGCGAGGACGGCGGTGGGACAATGGGACAGAGGTACAGTGGGGACAGTGGTGGGGACAGCGGGGACAGTGGTGGGAACAGTGGGACAGCTCAGTGGGACAGCGGAGGAGTCAGTGGGACAGTGGGGACAGTGGGGATGGGTCGGGCAGTGGTTGGGGCCGTGGAGAAAGTGAGGAGAGTAAAACCGTGGTGGGAACAGTGGTGGGGACAGTGCGACAGTGGTGGGGGGCACTGGTGGGGACAGTAGGGACGGTGGTGGAACCAGTGGGGACTGGTGGTGAGGACAGTGGTGCTGGGAACAACAGTGGGGGATGTGGTGCGGACGGTGGTAGGGACCGGGAGTCGTTTGCTGGCGGTGAGTGGGGGAGGGGGCGGGGAGGGGTTCGAACCGGTAGTGACCCCCCTCCGGTTTTCGAGGGGGGGGGGGTTCGAACCGGTAGTGACCCCCCCGGTTTTCGAGGGAAGGGGTAGGGGGGGGGGTTGCCGGGGGATGGGAGGGGGGGGTGGGAGGGTGGAGGTTCCAGCAGGGGGGGGGCGGGGATTTTCGGAGGGGGGGGGGACCCCCGGGTTCCGGAGGGAGAGGGTATGGAGTTTTCCACAGTAGAGCGGCGGTGGATCATGCCCTCTCCAATACCTGAATCCCCGACTCACAGGCGGCGACACCCTTGTCGGATGAGGTGCCGTCCGGCGTGGGCCTCTGGGCCTGGTGCGCCCTTCGGCGCCACACTTGCCGCCCCGCGGCGCGCGACCCGGAGCGCGCGCCCGCCTGCGGCAGTCTCTGGGTCTGGGTTGCTCGACCTTCCCCCCGTCGTCTCCCCCCTGCTTCTTTTCTGGGCCTGTGCCAGCACGGTGCACGCCCGCCTTGGCTTCTGCCAGAACGATGCAGGCTGATGCACGGCTTTCGCCAGAACGGTGCACGGCTTTTGCCAGGGCGGTGCGCGCCCGCCCGCCTTCTGCCAGAACGGTGCACACTGGTGCACGCTCGCCCAGCGTAGCCCACCTTCCTCCTGCACGCGGCTCGCCCAGCGTAGTCCACCCCTCTGCAACGCCTGGTCGAATTGACGCTAGGCGTGCCCCGCCTCAGCTCTCGCTGCAGTGACATCACTCGGCCGCTGGAGGCAAGGTGCTTTTATGTGCGCCTGCGCGTGCCAGCCACAGCGCCGGTTGCCATTCGCGTGGGCACGCCCCGCACACATTTGATCTCGCGGCAATGGTGCCACTTCGCTGGCGGAGGGGAATATGTGCTTGCACGTGTGCGCGGACGCCGACGACGCCGTCGTTGTCGTCGTCGTCGTCGTCGTCGTCGGCGCCGGCGCCGGCGCCGGCGTCGTCATGCGTGCGGAGTTTGTTCTTGCACAATCTCGCCTAGCGCAGCCCACCACCTGCAGCTCTTCGTCGGATTCGGCATGCTCGGGCGTGGTCCGGTCTTGCACGCGCAATGGTGCGGTCATCTTGCCAAAGGAAGAAGATTTAGACGGAGCCTTGTGTGTGCAAAGCCTACACGTATGGAACCTATTGCGCGCGGAACCCGCTGTGCGCATGGAGCCCTGTGTGTGTTGTGTGCAACCCATGCGTGTGAGAATCAAGGCATAATGAATTTCATGAGCGCGGAGTGCGCGGTAGGTTTCTCGGTGGGTTGCGCGGTGACGGCCACATTTGCGCGGTATTTTCGCGACGGGTTGCGCTGTGGCAGGACTGGCCAGCATGGCCGCATAGCAGTTTTTCTGTGGTTTTGCAGTGATTTGCGCGCGGCCCGACCTTGCCCCACTGGGCCAGGCCAGTTCCTCGAAGCGCAGGGAAGAGATGCGTAAGTGCAAGCATTGCTTGGATGATGGGGAGGAGAAGGAGAAGGAGAAGGAGAAGGAGCGAGGAAGAGGAGGAGGAGGAGGAGGAGGAAGAGGACCAGAGTAAATTCAAGATGCGCGAAGGATGTTGCAAGACACCGTCCCATCCCAAGGCCCCTCCTCCGAAGTCTCTTCAGCAGTTCCTCGGCGGGAAGGCGAGAGCCACATAACAAAAACACCCGCCCTCCATCCGCGTAGCACTAGGAACTTTTTAAGGCGAATGTGCGCGGCGGTACAGCGATAGTAACAGTTTGAAAACTGCTCGCCCTCCATCCGTGCAACTGTTGGAAATTGATTGGCGAAACTCCAGGTCTGCCCTACCGACACGCCTGGTGGTGCGACGAGGAGGTTGCTTGCAAGGACAAGGAACAAGGATAAAGAAATTGGTAGGGGGATGAGGCGGGGAAAGAGTAGGGGAAATGCAGAAGGGCAAGAACGAGAAGGACGAGGACGACAAGGTTCAGCAACAGGAAAAGGAGCTCGGGGAAGAGAGGAGGACGGAGAGGGAGGGAAAACGAATGGGGAGGAGGAGGAGGAGGAGGAGGAGGAGGAGGAGGATATCCGCAGCTACTTTGGCTCGAGCCGATCGCTCAAGCATTTTGCCTGAGCTGTTGGCCACCAGGCTGCACGCGCAGCCCCCCGCAGTGCCGCGCCATGGTGGTTGCCGGCGCGCATCGGCTGCACCCTCGGCCGGCTGCGCGACGGATATCTGACACGGCTCTCAGAGGCGACGATAGGGGCGAATAGCCCAGGGGAGAGCAATCCATGTATTCAGGTGCGCCGATGATCTGTGTCTTAGAGAAGGCTCCCAGGCGAATACGTGTAATGCCCGCCCCTGGGCTATTCGCCCCTATCGTCGCCGCCGAGGCTCAAACGTGTTTCCCAGGCAGATGGATTGCTGGTACACGTCGTCATTCTCCCAGGGCCTGGCGGCGGCACGGACGACCACGCTTTTGCGCATGCCCCCTCCTAGATCGTGCAGCAGCTGCCCCGGCGCGTCGCCGCTGACCACGGGCAGAAGGAAGGGCAACGGCGAGAGCCACCTCTCCGCTGTCCGCTGCCCCCCGAGAAGCCGCTGGTGCCTCCCTGGCTGCTAGGGCCCCTCGGAGATCTCCTCGCCCCGGAGATGGCGACGCCGCCGGCCCAGACCCCCTCGCGTTGTGAAAGAATCACGACGGGAGGTTCTTCGCTATGTTCGGCCTCTGGGGGCCCTGACCGGCCTTCGGGACCGCCAAAAAACGACTCGGAACGAAAAACCGGTCCCGGGGAAGGGGTCCAGACCTCTGGGGGTCGACGCCGTGCAAAAATCACGACGTCGGGGGTCTCGGGGCGGTGCCCCTGCTCCGCGCCGTGCTCGGCCGGGCGCGGCCCCGGGGCAGGGCCGGCCCCAGGGCAGGGCCGGCCACGCGGCGCCTGGGCGCACGCCCCGCCACCGTGCTGGGCCTCCCGCTGCCCAGGGCTCGTCCGCACCGGCCGGCTCGGCCCGGGCCTCCCCAGGACGCAGTGCGGAAGTGCGTGGCTGCAGCACGAGGCCGCGCTCGGAGGTGCTGCACCATCCTGGCGGTGGAGCCCTGCGCCCACGAGCGCGGCGGTGACGCGGAGGAGGGCATCACCGGCCTCCCGTGCACCCCCGTCCAGCCCGGTTGGTGTCTCCGCATTGCCTCCATCCTCTGGTCGGTTGTGGCAGCCATCACCGTAATTAGCAGGGCGTGATAAGGCCGTGTGCCCCTCTCCAAGCGCCAACGCTTACGGGAGGCCGAGAGGCTCCACTGAGGCTGCCTTGTCTTTCGAGGTGTTCATGTCAACATTGATGGGTTATTGCAGCGGGCCTTGCATGACTCCGCTTTCGCCGTTGCTTCACAGGGGAGGCGAGACGAGACGCATGCAGGCGGCTGGTGCGAGCGAGACTGGAGGAGGAGGAGGAGGAGGAGGAGGAGGAGGAGGAGGCGGAGGAGGAGGAGGAGGAGGAGGAGAGAGGAGGAGGGAGGAGGGAGGAGGAGGGAGGAGGAGAAGGATGAGGGTGGAGGAGAGAGCACGGGAGGGGGGAGGAGGAGGAGGAGGAGGAGGAGGAGGAGGGAGGAGGAGGAGGAGGAGGAGTGAGAAGAGAAGGAGGGTGGAAAAGGAGGGAGGAATGAGGAGGAGGAGGAGGAGGAGGAGGAGGAGGAGGAGGAGGGAGGAGGAGGAGGAGGCCGAGGGCATCAGAGCTTTGGTCGACACCTGTCCGCATATAGAAGGCCTGAAGGGGCAGGAGGAGGGGAGGAGGAGCAGGCCGCTTCCCCCCGCCCCTCTGCAGAAGCTGTTCAACTACGTCCCGCCGCCGTCTGTGCAGCCAGCGTGCCACCCGCAGTCGGCTTGACCCTCAGGGGCGGGTTGGGGGGAACGGGCGGCTGCAACCGAGGGCCTCTTGGAGCCCTCTTGGGCCGTGTCGGGTTCCTCTTGGTCGTTGACGGCACCTCGCGAAGCACATCGCCAACATCGTCAGATTCTGAATCGTCATCTGGCAAGCCTCCTGATCTGGAGCCCTGGGCGGAGTGGCCTCAGAGAACTGCACGGGAACTAGAGGAACGTTGTCGTGATTTACAGGTTCGCGATGGGGTTGAGGCCCAGAAGGGCGCAGCGCCGACGCGTCTCAGACAAGTGCAAGACGAGAAAGACACCCTGGGCAGGCCGTGCGTTGGCATGGGAGCCCGTGGAGAGGGTGCGGAAACGCACAGAGACCCAGGCCGATATGGCCTGACGCTACGCCTCCATTTGCAGTGTTGTAAAGAAGTCTTGAGAGGCGCGAGCGAGAGAGTACACCGTAGGCGATGCTTAAGAAAACTTGAGTTTTCGGCCAGAGTCTCGATTATTCTTGATGTTTCCATGTAAATCCTAAGATTTTGACAGAAGTTCTGGGTTTTGATTCAAATTCTGAGGCTCTGAGTTTCTTAACCCATGATTTCTTAAGCATTTCGCAGGGTGTACATGGCGGAAGGAGCCGAGGCTCCGCCGCGCGGCCCATTTCGGGACGGCCTCCGGACCAGCACGCGCGTCCGTCCGTCCGTCTGTCCACCCTGCGGCCACTTGGGGCCGGCTGGGAGGCCCTCCCGGGACCGCTTTTGTCAGGAGGAGAAAAAACACACAGACACAATTAATCGTCGATCCCCAGGAAAATATGGGAAAATATGGGAAGTGGGGGGGAAGACGAACAACAAAAAAATATGGGAAAATATGGGGGATCCTTTTATTTGTGTGTATTTATTTGTGTGTCTCAGGGCCCCTTCATTTTGGTGGGAAAGCCGGTGGAGTGCTGTCCGCCCGTGCTTTTTTGCGGGTGGCCTGCGTGATGCGCCAAGGCTCTCATGGAAATATCGTGTGAGGTTAGCACATCGTCTGGCGCAGGGCACAGCCAGATGCAGTTGTGGGTGCCACAGTTGTGAGCATCGTTCCCTCTAGGGCCACGAAGCGTGTGAGGGGTGTGCCGAAATGGTGAGGAGAAAGCATGCGGACCTTGGCACTGGGGCCTTGGGTGGAGATCCTTCTGGGGCCACGAAACGTGTGAGGGGTGCGCCGAAATGGTGCGGAGAAGGCGTGTGGGCCCTGGCACTGGGGCCTTAGGTGGAAGAGCTCCCTCTGGGGCCTGGGGCCACGGAACGTTTGAGGGGTCCCCCTACATGGTGCGGAGAAGGCATGTGGGCTCTGGCATTGGAGCCTTAGCTGGAGTTCTCTCGGGGGCCACGAAACGTGTCATGGGTCATGGGGGGCGCTGACATTGTTCGGAGAAGGCATGGTGAGGGTACGAGCAGCATGTGCAAGTAAGCTGGGCGAGAGAGTATTGGAGTCCTTGTTGTGATGTTGTCAGGACACACGCGTGGGCTTGCTAGTCGGGGGCGACTGTAGCACAACAGGTATACGTGCGTATCATGTTGGCGCGTGCTGTTGCTATCACATCTTCGAGGGCGCGCATCGAACAAGAGGCCCTGGTGTCAACAGTGCATCGTGCTAGTTGCACCGGTCTGTAGCCCACTTCAGGCCACCGCAGAGATCCCAGCAGGAGTGCCACGGGGCCCCTCTTCGCGACTCTGCCCCCACACACGGCCGTTCGAGTACAACGAGAAGGGGAAGAGTTGGAGGAGGCTGCTTCACGGGCCTCCTCCTCCTCCTCCTCCTCCTCATCCTCATCCTCCTCCTCCTCCTCCTCCTCCTCCTCCTCCTCCTCCTCCTCTTCCTCCTCCTCCTCCTCCTCCTCCTCCTCCTCCTCCTCCTCGCCTCCTCTTGAGGAGCGCTCGGAAGATGGCCCCTGCCCGCCACCGCGGGGATCGCGGGGCGGGCAGGGCTCCCGACACCGCGGGGATCGCTCCAACCTTGCACGAGCGGCCGTCCCAGCCCCCCCTTTGCGTAGCGAGAGACTCCTCCTCCCCCTCCTCCTCCTCCGGCTCCTCCTCCTCCTCCTCCTCCTCCTCCTCCTCCTCTTCCTCCTCCTCCTCCTCCTCCTCCGCCTCCTCCGGCTCCTCCTCCTCCTCCTCCTCTTCACCACCATGATCATCATCATTTTCATCCCTCTCCCCACTCCCTCTCGTGCTCCTCCCCGTCCTCCGCCGTGCCGAGTCCATGATGTGCAACTCCCCGAAGTGGTACTCCTTGCCCGGGCCCTGCCCGGAGTACGACCACGAGGAGAAGTTGGCGAACCCCTCGTGCGCTGCCAGCGCGCCTGGCGGGGCCTGCCCCAGCGCAGGCGCAGGGGGGAACCGGGGAGGCGAGGGGGGGAATCGGACGGGGCTCGGACGAGGATAGGTCAGGAGGGAAAGAAACACACAGACACAATTAATCGTCGAGTCCCAGGAGAATCTGGGAAAATATGGGCATTGGGCGGGAAGACAGAAACCCAGAAAATATGGGAAAATATGGGGAATCTGTTGATTTGTGTGTATTTATTTGTGTGTCCCAGGGCCCCTTTAATAGGTCTGTTCCAGAACGTTCCGGAACGCTCTCGGAACGTTCTGGGTTGCTCTGAGAAGTCCGCGGCGCCCGAGACATCCGCCGGATCTCGGAGATTCTCGGTGCATCCTTACCCGGTTTCATCCCCGTCCTGGCTTCGTCTTCGAGGGGGGGGGAGCGGGACAGGGCTGCGACGGGGCGGGGGGCGGGGGGAAGCGAGAGGGAGAGGCGAGACAAGGAGCGGGCGGCGAAGGGGAGGCGCGGCGATGCCGGGGGGGGGGGGGGGGAATGTGCGACGCGAGGAGGGAGGCGCACGAATCAGATGTCTTCTTCGGCTCATCTCTCACAGAGAGGGCGCGGGAGGGAGAGAGACAGAACGATGGTACGTGGCGGGATGCGGCGTGGCAGCCCTGAGAGAAGGAGGAGAAGGGGGGGGAGGAGGGGGAAGGAGAAGCAAAGTATGGCAAACCACCGCCGATGCTGCAGCACATGTTCCGCCTCGGGCCCCCTCTTCACAGGACACTCGGTGTCGTGGTCCTTTCCGGCGTGAGCCCTCTGGCAGAGCGAGGGCCCCGTGGGCCCGCCACGTACCCAGGGCCCGAGAGGGCTGCACTGCGGGTGCTCCCCCCCGGCTCCGCCAGAGGTTCGCGACTCGGGAAGGCTGCGACAGAGAATGACAGCACTGGACGGCTCAGGGGGGACCAACGGCCATACATGAAGAACTGACCGCGCCCCATGCTCAGGCGATCGCAGGCATGGATTAAGTGGGCGTGGATTAGCGACGGGTCCCGCTTCCATGGGACATCGCTGATTTCCGCCGCCGAGCGAGGCGGCACCGGCCGCGTTTTGGGGAGGGCACCTCCCAGGATCCATGGATTTGGCGACCGCGCGCCAGATCCATGGATCGCTAATCCATGTTTCCGCGCCCCCGGCAGACCAAGAGCACCATGGCTCTGAAAAAAAATCACCCAGAATCATGCCAACAATACCGCGTCGATGGCACGATGTTGAAAACTGACCGACCCTATGAGTGTGACTGGTGGAAGCATGAAGCTGTCATATCAACAGAGCGAGAAAGTAACAAGCAACATACAATGTGACAAGAGCCGATCCGCACCCATGTCATTGTTGAAACTTTCAATTCCTAGGGCTGCAAGGTTGCAAGAAGTGCGTGGATTCGTGAAGAGATACTTCGAATTCAACAAGTGCCAACACCTACCCACGGAGTTGTCAGCAGCTTCTAGGCCGTAGGAACACACGCTTCGAGGATCTAGATCAAAATCCCATCAATCAGTAGCTTAAGCCTAATCACAATACAGTCAATACATTGTGAGGAAGTTGCAGGCGAAAGCCACGCTCTGAAAACGAAGCGCCCTCCGCGCGTGGATGCGGAAACTCATGGCTTCAGACCTCAAGCTCGGAATGCTCAGACGGGAGCCGGGCCAGAAAGCCGCCCCCCCTCGACGCGTGCAGATGGTAGTAGGTTTGTAGAGCTCTCGACTGCGAATCGCTGCGCACGCCGTCCGCAGACACAGTCTTCAGAACGATCCACAGCGGCTTGTGGGCAGATGGGCCGGGCAGACAACGCTCGCGGCCCTTCGTGCCTGCGAGGAGGCCATCGGGCGAGAACTCAGAGCTCCGAACACCGCCCGCCCCCCACCCGGGGAGCGGGGCGCAGAAGGCGGGACGGGCCGGCACGATGCGGGCTGCTCGGGGCGGGCTCGGGCAGGACGAAGCTCGCGGTCCCCCAGGCCTGTGAGGAGGCCTCGGGCGCGAACAGAGCTCCGAGAGCCGCCGGCCCTCCGCCCTTGCGACGGGCGCAGAAGGCGGGGCGGGCCGGCGAGATGCGGGCTGCTCGGGGCAGGATGGGACAGGGCACGGCGAGCCGGGGCTGGGCGGCTCGCCTCGGTGCGCGTCGGGGCGCTGTGGGACGGCATGGAGAAGTGGCACCGGGAGGGCCCCTTCATCCTCATCCTCCTCCTCTACTCCTCTTTCTCCTCCTCCTCCTCCTCATCTTTCTCCTCCTCCTCCTCCTCCTCCTCCTCCTCCTCCTCCTCCTCGTCTTTCTCCTCATCCATCCTCCTTGCTTTCTTGGGCGGGCCGCTGGGCGATCCTCCTTCTCCTCCTCATCCTCCGCGTCGTCGCCGTTCTCCTCTAATGTCGACGTACATATCTGAGTCCGAATGCATGATCGGTTTCTCCCATCCTCGCTGGCATGGTCATATTGTCCCACCCTCCCTCTACTCCCACGTTGAGAGACATCAGATTCGCCAGGCGAGATTATCTTTCTCTCTATATATCTATGGCTCTTCTGCCTCTAGAATCTCCACCTCCTCTGCATCCAACGCTGCGCATCCAGATCCAACTGCACATCTCAGGCTGGGTATGAGCTGCCTCTTCTGTTCAGACAGGTCGTCATCAGTTGTAATCGCCTGTCCCACTCCGCTCCCGCTCTTCTTCCCCCTTCTGGCTCCTCTCTGGTTGCTCTCACATTTGGCGGCGCCGTAGTCGTCACTGGCGAGCACGACTGCACGTACTTCGCCGCCCCAGCCGGCGAGATCTCATTGGACGAGCTAGTGGGCATCGAGGACGCGCAGGGGCGTGAGGTATTGAGGGAGCGAAGGCGAGGGGAGGGGATGGACGAGTGCGTAGGATGGTGGTGGGAGGGAGGACGGAGGAGAGAGGGGTGGTGGGAGGAGGGGGGGAGGGGGGGCGAGGGGAACGAGGGGGGGCGAGGGCAGCGAGGCGGAGGGATCGGGAGGGAGGGGTGGGAGGAGGGAGGGGGGGGGGCCTGTGGGGTCGTGGACAGGGAGGGGGCGGGAAGACATGATTCAGTCGAGGGGAGGGAGCCGAGGACGCGCCCGGCTCGGCCACTGCGCGCAGCGCCCTCCTGGCTTGGTCCAGGCGTTTTCTCCTCGGGCTTGGGTGCCCGCCAGGCCCCTCTTCTTCCGCTCCTGACACCAGCCCGTCCTCCCCCGTGCCCGTGTGCTCGAGCCTCTTCTCCCAGCCCCGGTGCTCCTGCGCCCCCCCTCTTTTTCGTTTCTTTCTTTTTTTGTTGTTGCCTCTCTTTCTCTCTCTCTCTCTCTCTTGTCTTTCTCTCTCTCTCTCTCTCTCTCTCTCTATCTCTCGTTTATTGTTATCTCTCTCTCTATATATATACACGTATGCGCATACACTCTCATATGCATATATATATGTGTATTTATGTACACATCATTTCCTGTCCCCTCCATCCCGCCCACCTTGCCCCCATCCCCTTACCATCACCCTCCTCTCCTGTCCTTGTCATCCGCCATCTATTCCACGGCCCCCTTGCCTCAGGCCCCTTGCCCTTTTTCCTGCTGCCAGCTGGCTCGGGGCTGGAGGCTAGGGCAAGCGAGATAATGCTGGGGTCTGTTTTGCAAGGCGAGGTGTAGGGCATGGCCATGGAGAAGTTGGGCGAAGAGTGGTGGGATCAAGGCGATGATGATGACGATAATGATGATGATCATCATCATCATCATCATCATCATCATCATCATCATGACGATGACGATGATTGTATTGATGATGATGATGATGATGCTGATGATGATCACGATTATGATGCGGATGATGATGATGATGATGATGAAACTGGTGATGCAAATGGTGATGATGATGATGATGAAACTGGTGATGCAAATGGTGATGGTGATGATGATGATGATGATGATGATGATGATGATGATGATGATGATGATGATGATGATGATGATGATGTCGACGACGATGGTGATGACGATGATGACGATAACGACGACGATGATGATGGTGATGCTGCTGATGATGATGATGCTGGTGATGATGATGAGTATGATGATGAGGAGGAGGATGATCATGATGATGCTGCTGATGATGAGGAGGAGGAGGAGGAGGAGGATATCGACGACGATCTTGCCGAGGACCTTGAGGAGGAAGCGGAGAAGGAGGAGGTGGGGCTGTTGGAGGTGGCGGAGGAGTAGGAGGAGCAGGGAGAGTGAAGAGGAAGAACCGTCGTCGGAGCCGGAGTCGAAGGAGGGCGAGGAGCAGGCGGCGGAGGAAGATGAGGAGAAGGCGAAGGAGGAGGAAGATGAGGATCAGGAGGGCGAGGAGCAGGCGAAGGAGGAGGAAGACGAGGAGCAGGCGGCGGAGGAAGGACACGAGAGCGAACACAAAAGCCCTGCACCTACGCACGGGGAGCAGGGAGTTGAGCCCCCAGCCACCCTGAGAACATGAGAAGGGGGAGGAGGAGGAGGAGGAGGAGGAGGAGGAGGAGGAGGAGGAGGAGGAGGAGGAGGACGACGACGACGACGAGGAGGAGGAGGAGGAGGATGACGAGGAGGAGGACGAAGAGGAGGAAGAGGACGAGGTCGGCGGCGCAGGACTACGACATGTTCTGGCAGTCCAGAAACAGCAAGGGCGACATCCTGCCGAATGGCAATGTCGAGTACGTGCGTCACCTCGACGCAGGCATCGGCATAGACTTCTGGGACGGTGGGCACGATAAGGATCGGCTGCTATTGGAAGCTCCTCCCAGCACGAGGAGTAGAAAGAGTGCAGAAGATGAGCACAAGGGTGAAGGAAGAGAAGAAGAGGAAGAGGGAGGGAAGGACAAGGCAGGAGAGGCGGGTAAGATGGGGACAAGGAAGAGGAGGAGAAGGAGGGCCGAAGCAAACCCAAGATGCATCTGCGATGCTTCATATACGCAATCCCGTTCCAACTCCGCTCCTCACAAGTCCCTACAAGCTTCCCTTTGCACCACAAGAAGCGCCCGCTTGAGAGAGCAGCACTCGATGCAGGCGACATCCCCGTGTTGAGCAGGAATTGCCTTGCATCTTTCTACCGCGTAAGCATGAAGGCAAAAAGGTATGCGCATTCACTCCAACGAGCTGTCCAGCGAGATCCCCATTTCAAAAGGACACCCTTGCGACAAAAGACCTTGAACGACGTGAAATAGTTTCGATGGGGGCCACCATGGCGGGTCACGACAAGGGGGCGACGATAGGGATGGGAAGAGAGATAGCGATGGGGATGGGAGAATGGGATAGGGATACAAGTGATAGGGGCGCGGGCACGGAAAAGGGACAGGGACAGGGACAGGGAGGGCACTGGGGAAGCCAAAGGAGACAACGGGAGCCCACGGGAGGCAGCGGGAAGCAACGGGAGGCCACCGGTGTAAACAGGATGCAGCGGGAGACAAGGCCGCACGACTGAGCCTGGATCCAGCAGCGCAGCTATTATGTTCTTGGAAAATGTGGATAGGAACATTACAGACAACTTGTCTAGGGAAAAGCACCGCCCCAATCTGCATGTGCGCGGCGCCAGTGTATGGCTCCATGTGAAAATGAGCCACTCCATCTTCGTCATGACAGTTGAATGTTTAAGACGCGTGTGCGCGGCGTTAACGCGAGAGCCCCATTTGAACACGACCCCCTCCATCTTTGTAACTGCTGCAAGTTTTTAAGACGAGTTCTCGCGGCGCTAAGGCGAGAACTCACTTTTGAAATCGTTGTGTGGTCCATGCTTGTAGCCACTGCGGGTTTCAAGCTTCGCGATCACAAATGGTGGGGGCGTCTCATACGAAACGTCCGGCCCGCCCTGCCGACACGTTTGGGGGAGGGGTGGCGCCAAGGATGAGCTATGTATAAGGAGGAGGGATCGGTGATGATGTTGCTAATAGTGGTGAGGAGGAGGAGATGGATGGTGTTGATGATGATGATGATGATGAAGAGGAGGAGGAGGAGGACCAGTGCAAACCCAAGATCCATCAACGATGTCGCAAGCAACCCTTCCCCAAAACTCCCTCTCCATAGGCCCCTCATAAGGGTAGATCTCCACTGCGGGAAGAGCCCCGTCGGAAGACAACCGTCTGAGAATCTTCAACGGTGCCAAAGCACCATTCCTGCGACTTCAACGCCGCGAGTCAGCGGTACTGTTGCGACCTGACGATCCTAAATCGTGCCAAAACACGACTTCTGGGACGCAAGCCATAATAATACCTAAAGTTGCTGTAAGTTGTAAAGACGAATGCGCGCAGCGCTAAGGCGAGAGCCACATTTTGAGATTGAGCAAAGAAGGCGCGCGGCGCTTAGGCGACGTCCATATGTTAGAAACCGCCCGCCCTCCATCCTTAACCTTCTGCATTTTTTAAGACGAATGTGCGCGATATTAAAGCGAGAGCCACATTTTGAAAACGATAAGTCTTTGGTCAGGATTCCTCCTCATTAAAGGAATTCTTCTCCAAGGCCCCATACTTTAAAACCAACGCCAAAAAGCCATTACCAAGCTAATCGTGTATAAATTGTAAAATGTAAGTGGTAACCAGGACCTCGCACTAAAGGATTCCCTTTCTCAGGGTCACAGATTGGAAGCACTTCGTTGATAAACCCGGTTCAAGGTGCCTTCCTTTTCGAAGGATTCCTTTTTGAAGTGCTGTCTACTATAGGGTGTCTCTTTTCTGATGGAATGTTTACTACAGATCATTATGAAGGGTTCCTTGCTAAAGGGAACCTTACCAATCATCCGCTGACAAAAGCATCATGTGCAGAATATATGTGAAAAGCAGGCTTGTATTCAGCATTCACTGTTAGAGGGGCCACTTTAAAATATCCCACTGTACAGGTATTCATACGACGGAGTCATTGCGAAAGGATCCTTCTTATTAAAAGCAATCGACTTGGGTGGGGTAGCGAAACATGACCCTTGCAGCATTATCTGCCCAGTTCCTGCCATCACTCGTGCGCGCCGCAGCAAATTGTTTCAGGTTCTGCACTCGGGTTTCTGCTATCGAACCGTCCGCTTACTTGCCAATTTTGCGCTTCGCCTTTGCGGGCACAAACGCCGCGGAGTTTCGGGCATCACCAGGCTTCGACCCGGAGGCTGCGCGGCAGTGCCGCGGCAGCCCGGGGACGTCGTGGAACGCCGGGCGCACGACGGGAACGGGAAGGCGCAGAGCATGGTCATCCTCGTAATCCAGCCCTTGGCCCCAAGAGGCGCCTGTTCGAGGCGGAGTGCGCGGCGAGCGACGAGTACTACTCGCGGTGGCTGTTCAAGAACGAGGGCAACCCGAAACCAGGGCTCTGGCGGAAGCCTGACGGCAAGGGGGGGGAATGAGAGAAGCACCACGGCTGGCGCCCAGTAGTTCCTTCAGACTGGCGGCGTCAACCGGAAGGCTGCCTGGCGGCATTTCGCGGCCGTGAGGTGGCTCAAGGCAAGGAGGCCGAGGCCCTCGCCAAGGCCGCCCTCAGGAAGGCAACGGAGGACGACGGGGAGGACGACCACGACAACGGCAAGAAGGACGACGAGAACAAGGTCAAGGGCCACTACGAGGACAAGGAGAAGGACGACTGCAAAGGGGCGCGGCCGGAGGCCTCAGCTGACCCCCCGCAAGCGCGGCAGGTCGGCGCCGACTTGGCCGCCCTGCGCGACGAGCTGGAGCATCCGGGCGGCGGGGACGAGGCCAGCGGCCGCGCGCGGGACCGCGGCCAGAGCCCGGGCCGCGCGCGCAGCTCTGGGCGCAAGCGGGGCCCGCCTTGCTGGCCGAGACTGAGCTTCGGGAGCCACGAGGGCGCCGCCAGCCGGCCGGAGCTGGAGCCGCCCGCGCCGCGCCCGACTGACCCCGGGGCGCGAGAGCGAAGTCGAGAGCAGGGACGAACGCCTGCGCAGCCGAGAGCCGCGGCCGGCGCGGCGAGGACCCGCGGCGCCCAGGGGGCGGGCGCGCCGGGGGCGAGCGCCAGGGCCACGCCCGCAGCTGCAGCAGGCGCAGCGGCCGGCGCCCCTCGAGGAGCGACCGCCGCCGCCGCAGCAGCTCGGGCGACCGCCAGCGGAGGCAGCGAGGGCGTTCGCGCAGCGACGACTCCTACCAGTCGGTTTTTCGTTCGCCGCGGTGGTGGACACTCCCGGCTGCTGCCCGTCGCCACGGCCCACGAGGGAGAGTTGGCGGCCCGGGCACTCCAGCGCATGGGGGATCATTCGGGGCGCGGCGGCGAGGCGCAGCATTCGGGCCCGTTGGACATCACAGCTTCCGCGAAGGGCTACTACGCCCAGCTCTTGCAGCCGACCTGCGTCAAGATCCGCAACGCCAGGGAGATGTTGACGGTGGCCACGCGCCTCGATCACCTCGCCTTCGGGAGGCGCCGGGAGGCCGCGGACGCCTTGGCCCAGGGGCTGGGGTCGCTTGAGCTCGCGCACAAGACCCGCCCCTGGGAGAAGGCGCAGCGCGCGGAGCTGATCGAGCCCCTCGATTCGGCGATCGCGGACGAGGAGATGGAGCTCGCGGCGGTCGAGGAAGCGAAGCTCCAGTGCAGGCTCTTCTTGAAACCCTCACATCTTGCCGTTGCAATTTAATTGCAACGGCCGTTTTGAAGTGATTTTTGGGTTATGTTGCAATTTCTGGTTCGCAGTTCCCAGTGTTGCAATTTTTGTCAGGATGTTGCAATTTTCGTCAGGATGTTGCAATTTCGTCAGCATGTTGTAATTTTGTCAGGATGGCTCAATTTCCTGATGTTCCCTGACCGACACCAAAAACAGTACAGACATGCATATGTGCGACACACCCATTTAGCTATACCTAATTATGTACACACAATTTAGGTTCGCGCGCGTGTATGCAAGAACGTCGCCAATCATTGTGCATGTATGAATGTATGTATGTATGTATGTATGTATATGAATGTATGTATGTTTGTATGAATGTATGTATGTATGCATGTGTATACATATATATAAATCTGTGTGTATGCCCAGTACTGGAGAGGGCAGGGCCAGGTTGCGGAGCAACCATTTTCACAGGGCCCAGGGACCCTCGAATGCATCGATCTGGGTCAAAAAATGACGCAGGATCCAGGACTCCAACCGTGATTCGCCGCGGGCTCAGGGACCCTCAAAAATATCGATCTGGGTCGAAAAATGACGCAGGATCCGGGGCCCGCGACTCGCCGCGCGCAGCGTGCGGCTCGAGGGTGCCAGCCCGCGCGCGCCAGGCGCGCGACGCAGGCGGGCGGATGAGGGGAGGTTCCTCCTCCCTCCTCCTCCTCCTCCTCCTCCGCCTCCTCCACCTCCTCCTCCTCCTCCTCCTCCTCCTCCTCCTCCTCCTCCTCGGGGGGATGCATCGCGAATGCCTTCCCCTTTTCTCGGTCCTCCTCGTCCTCATCGTCTTCCTATTCCTCGTGTTCCTCCTTTTCCTCCTCCTCCTCCTCCTTCTCCTCGTCCCCCTCCTCCCACCCGTCGTGGTCTATAGCCCGACCTCGGGTCCTCCCACCCTCTTCCCGCCTGTAGCGCCATGGAGAGCCGCCTGCGGCGCGGCCCCACGGCAGAGATCGATGTTGTGAAGTGTGCCCAGGCGCGGACGGGCAAATTCCACCAGCCCATCCAGAAACCATCCAGCCCACCAGCTCATCCAGAAACGATCCCGATCCAGAAAAGGATGCACTAGTCCATGGGATCCCACCCACCCATATTCCCGAGATCGAGCGGGTTGGAAGAGCTAAGGTCGGGTTCCCCCGCCCCCCCCCCCGCGCGAGGCCCTGGCAGTGCAGGACGACGACCCAGACGTGCCGAAGCTGCCAGGCGCCGCGGTGCATCGATCGATCGCCCCTGCCTGGATCGATCTAACTTCATCGCCCCCACCCCCCCCCTCCCTCCCCGCCACCCCATTCGAAGGTCGTTATTCCCATCGGTCCTCCGCGATCCCTCGGCCCTTGGATCTTCGACCCAGTCGATCCTCGATCGAGGATCGAGGATCGAAGGGGTCGAAGATCGATCGACCCGCCCGCTCGAGGATCGATCGATCCACCCGCTCGAGGATCGAGGGGAGGAGCGATATGACAGAAAGATCGATCCAGGCAGGGGCGATCGATCGGGGGCCGCTCGAGCCCAGGTTTCAAAGGGATCCCGAACTGGAGCGCCTACTCGCCGCCGAAGAGCGGCAGCCGCCCGATCCCAGAGCAGTATATGGTCAGGGGGAGGGGGCGATGCTGATGATGATGATGATGATGATGATGATGCTGATGACGATGACGATGACGATGACAATAATGCTGATGATGATGATCATCGGACTGACCAGCGTCAGAGGAGGACGGGGAGAAGGAGGACGCGAGGGAGGAGGAGGAAGAGGAGGAGGAGGAGGGGGAGGAGGAGGGTGGCCATGATGATGTTGATGGTGGTGATTATGATGGCGATGGAGGTGGTGATGTTGATGGCAGGTGCGACGATTCTGATGATGGTGATGGTGATGATGATGCTGATGATACTGATGATGATGGTGTTGATGATGGCTACGCTGATGACGGTAATGATGATGATGGTGCTGACTATGCTGATGATGATGATGCTATGGTGTTACTGATGATGATCATGAAGATGACGTTGATGTTGGTGGTGGTGATGATGCTGATGATGGTGGCGGTGGTGGTGATGGTGATGATTGTGCCGTCATCGTCGTCGACCGTCGTCGGCCCCCCCGATTTCGGCGGGAGATGTTCGACGCCACGTTCAAGGCTAAGCAGGACTTCACGGGCGGCATGCGCATCAGCCAGAAGAGGATGGAGGCGCGACGGGAGGATAGGGGAATTACACACGGAGAGAGAGAGAGATAGAGAGAGAGAGAGGGAACAAGCGAGAGAGAGAGAGAGAGAGAGCGATCGATCGAGAGAGAGAGAGAGAGAGAGAGAACAACTTAGGCGCGAAAAAACTATCTGAGGAGACGAATAATAGGAGGAGGGGTTGGAGGAGCAGCTGGGGAGGAAGAGGGGGGATGGCGGTAATGGAAAACTTGAGGAGGGTCAGAGGGAATGTACGGAACTGTGTTTCAGAGAGCGGGTTCGGGAGGTAAGGGAGATCAACTGATCGAGAAAGAGGGAAGGGGGGGGAGAGAGAGAGAGAGAGAGAGAGAGAGAGAGAGAGAGAGAGAGAGAGAGAGAGAGAGAGAGAGAGAGAGAGAGAGAGAGAGAGAGAGAGAGAGAGAGAGAGAGAGAGAGAGAGAGAGAGAGAGAGAGAGAGAGAGGAGAGAGAGAGAGAGAGAGAGAGAGAGAGAGAGAGAGAGAGAGAGTGAGAGAGAGAGAGAGAGAGAGAAGGAGAGAGAGAGAGAGAGAGAGAGAGAGAGAGAAGAGAGAGAGAGAGAGAGAGAGAGAGAGAGGAGTGAGAGAGAGAGAGAGGAGAGAGAGAGAGAGAGAGAGAGAGAGAGAGAGAGGAGAGAGAGAGAGGGAGCGAGAGAGAGCGAGAGCGAGCGAGAACCAAACAAACAGAGATCACTCGAATCCAAACTCGCCCCCTCTTCTCGACCCCCCCCCCCCTCCGACCTCCCTCGATTCTCGATCGGCACCTCGACTCCCCTAGGCCCCGTCTGGGTCCTCGGCCCCCTCGGCCAGCCCCTCGATCCTAGTCGTCGATTCTCGAGCCAACGATCCTCGATCGATCGATCGAGGATCGACCTAGTCCTCGATCCTCGATCGATCAATCGACGCAGCGAGCGCAGAGGCGGTCTGGGACGAGATGTACCACGCCAAGTTCGTGGACCAGTACCGCGAGCAGAAGGGCAGGAAGCCGACCAGCAACGTGCTGGCAGGGCACAGGCTCACCAATATGAGAACTATAGTTCGGGCACGTGTTGTATGTTAACTTAGTGTATATACATTATATATCTAATGGTCATGACACAACGCGTGCCCGACTATACACATATATGGCTATATGTGTAGATCTGTGCTCACGGGGGGCTGGGGGCACGGTTGTTTGCATAAGTATATATATATGTATATATATATACATGTTCAAGTGAATGCATGTATGCGGTAAAGTCTATGCAACTGGATATCTCGATGTACATGTATATGTGTACAGACGTAGGTGTAGTTGTATATATAACTCGATGTCAATGTAGTCGGATTTCGTTGTACGTGTGCATTCGTATGTGCAAGTGCATGTATACATGCATGCATACATATACATGTATACATGTACACATATATATCTATACATCCGTACATACATACATACACACATGGAATAAGAATGCACAACCGTAGTCGGGGTAAGGGGAGGGGCTCGAGGAGGAAGGGGGCATCCAGAAGGGGAGAAGACCTGCGCACATGTTAAGATTGTGGTCTGCTCTCGATTCCCTCCTCCTCCTTGACCCCCTTCCTATCCCCCCCCCGCCCATCCCTGCGTCAAGTGCCCCTCCCCCCAATCAAGCCCGCGGGGTGCCCAGCCAGGTTTTTGCAGTGCAGGGCGCTGCGCATCGGCTTCGTTCACTGGCAGGGGGCCCTCCTGGCGACGATGGAGCAGATGGACACGCAGGCCGGGTGGGAGCGCACGTGCGTACGCTAAGCATTCAAGTATCAGCATGCTTACTTAGTTGTATGATGTATATAAATATGTGTATATATGTATGTACGCATGTGAACGTTATAGCTAGGTGAGAAAGTATGTATGTATGTATGTATGTATGTATGTATGTATGTAGGCATGTAGATATGTATGTATATACACGTATATGCTCTTAAGAAAAACTACACCTGCGGAATCCAACGTATAGTTTATGAATATGTGTGCCCATGCACTGCACGTTGGATTCCGCATCTTCTGGGAGGCCATGGGGCCCTGAGGCTGATCCTGCAGGGACCGACCTTGGGGACTGGTTGTCAACGGGACTGCGATTGCGCACGTGATCAGCTGCAGGTCGAAGTCTCCGACGGTGACGAAGTCGAGAGTGTAGACGACAGTGTGCTCGGCGAGCACCTCCGCCAGTCCCTGGAGTTGCCTGAAGACGATGCAGTCGACCAGAAGATGATCGAGGATTGCAAGGGGTCACGTGGGCGGGGGCCGAGTGATCCTCAGAGATCGGAGGGAAGAAGCGGGAGGAGGGCGGGGATCATTAGGATCACGCTCCTCCCTCGCGACTCCCCTGCCCCCCGCAATGCGAGGCCTCGATCGAGTGGCCATCCCTTCGGATGATGGGTAGCCCCATCGCTCGAAAGGTTGATCACTCGAGTCCCGTCTAGGATGGCACCCAGATCGTCGCGGCCCTCGAGGATGGCACCCAGATCGTCGACGCGGGGGAGGATGGCACCAAGATCGTCGACGCGGCCCTCGAGGATGGCACCCAGATCGTCGACGCGGCCCTCGAGGATGACACCCAGATCGACGCCGACGCGGCCCTCGAGGATGACACCCAGATCGACGCGGCCATCGAGGATGACACCCAGCAGATCGACGCGGCGCTCGAGGATGACACGCAGCAGATCGACGCGGCGCTCGAGGATGACACCCAGCAGATCGACGCGGACATCGAGGATGACACCCAGATCTCGAATACGAACGCCCAGGCCGACAGCGCATGGATGACCCCGTGCACAGCGTCGAGTCCGAATGGCCGCATCCCGTTCTTGAGGACGATCAAGGGCATCACGATGCGCAAGCGGCCCAAAAAGGAGAAGAAGAAAAAGAAGTCCACGAAGAAGAAGAAGCTGGTGAAGGTCGAGGATGCCGAGACGCAGGATCATGATGAACTGGTGGCGATCCCTGTGGGCCTGGGGAAGAAGGATAAGAAGGAGGTGCCCGTCGCCAAGAAGAAGGAGGTGCCCGACGCCAAGAAGAAGGAGGTGCCCGTCGCTAAGAAGGAGGTGCCCGACGCCAAGAAGGAGGTGCCCGACGCCAAGAAGGAGGTGCCCGTCGCCAAGGAGGTGCCAGTCGCCAAGAAGGAGGTGCCCGTCGCCAAGAAGGAGGTGCCAGTCGCCAAGAAGGAGGTGCCCGTCGCCAAGAAGGAGGTGCCCGTCGCCAAGAAGGTGCCCGTCGCCAAGAAGGTGCCCGTCGCCAAGAAGGCGCAGGTCACCAAGAGGCCAGCCGCCAAGCGGCCGGCGGCCGCCTCGCCCGCCAAGAAGGCCAAGGAGGAGGACGGCGCAGACTGCGCAGAGGAGGGTGCTGGCCCAGAGGGCGCAGAGGACGCAGAGGAGGGCGAGGAGGAGGCCGCTGAGGCCGAGGAGGAGGAGGAGGAGGAGGAGGAGGAGGAAGAGGAGGAGGCCGAGGAAGGCGCAGCCGTTGAAGTTGCAGCTGAGGAGGAGGTGGTCACGCAGATCGAGGACGAGGATCCCATGCACGCGTGCTTCCAGACGGACGGCGGCGAGATGGCCAGGATCAAGTACCTGCGCCGCGACAGCGAGGGCTACAGCACGCTGGCGTACCAGCGTTCGTCCGACGCTCCGAAGTGGCTGCAGCTCGTGCAGGTTGGCGACAGGACCTTCTCGGAGGTTCTGGTGACGAAGACCGACCGCCGCGAGCTCAGCGACAAGCTCATCAGGAGCATCTTCAATCAGATCGTCAAGGAGAGGACGATCGACAAAGACAAGATCAAGGCGATCAAGTGCCAGATCTTCGCCGACATGAAGTCGTAGTTCGACTTGGCAACTCGGGCTGAAGGTTGGATGAACATGCCATGGAGGGAGTGAGCTGATGTAGTGACGATGTTGATGATGCTGATGATGCTGATGGTGATGATCATGATGATGATCATGATGATGATCATGATGATGATGCTGCTGGTGACGAATATGGTAAGTGTGTCGATGATGGTGGTGATGATCTCATTGATGCTGATGGTGGTGACGATGGCGATGGCGATGGCGATGATGATGTTAATGATGATGGCAACGATGGTGATGACGATGCTGATAAGTATGCTGCTGACGGCGAATATTACGGTGGTGATGTTGATGGTGGTATTGGTGATGACAATGACGATGATGCGGGTGACGACGACGGAATGGAATAACGACGGTGATGCTGATGGTGATGCTTAACATGATGATGATAATGCAGCGTTTGCTGCTGATGATGATGACGAAGACGTTGATGATGACAATGATGAACACGATGATGATGATGATGATGACGATGATGATGACGATGATGAAGTTGACGACGGCGGTGATCATTTGATGACGGCGGCGATGGTGATGGTGATGGAGATGTTGATGATGATGCTGATGCTGATGATGATGCTCACGATTTGACGATGATGATGGCGATGGTGGAACACCCATCGGGCATCATAAGGATGCGGTATCGTGAACGGGCGGGGAAGCTGAGGGATGATAAGTGTTGCTATCAATAGATGTGTGCGTGTACACGCTTACGGAGTTAGATGTGCATCTACACATAATGCTTGCAATCGCTATGTATGTACAAGCATCTATGTATGCACATTTATATACATGCAAACATAGATGCATGTACATACATAGTGATTGCAAGCACTAGGTATGTACACACACATCGACTCGGGACGGACTCTACACGCTGGATACCCTTGCTGCCCAGGTGAGTGGGCGCGGCCGCGCGCTTCGACGCCCACGAGCCCTTCGACAGGGGAAGGGTTCGCGGCATTCTTTCTTGAGGGAAGTCGAGAGATCAAGATCTCTCGAGGCGCGCTGGCACCCAGCAACAAGAAGCGACATATCGATCGAGATTCGTTGGCCGACGGGCGACCGAGAGATTCGTTGGCCGACGGACGACCGATGCGGAGGTAAGGAGGAGCAACGAGGTCAGCAATAGGAAATGCGATAGGGGGGAGGAGGAGGAGGAGGAGGAGGAGGAGGAGGAGGAGGAGGAGGAGTAGGACGGGTGAAGGAGGACACATGAGGTGACCTGCAAGTACTCTCGTGAGTTAGCTGCAGATGTGCACATGCGCGTGAGTTGTTGAGGGGTTGCTGGTGGGTCGACCGATGTGCGGAGCTATAGGATGAATGTGGATATTGCTCGCAACTCATGTCCGTGAGCTCCGCATGCTGGCACCATCTCATCAGCTGGCTGCTCGCCATGGCCTTTCCAGATCGACCGCGCGGGGCCCCTCCAACGCTGCAATCTGGTCCTCGAGGCTGCAGGCGAAAGGGGTTGCATGAGGGAGGAAGCATCGACTAGCAGTTGCGATACCAAGAGGGAGGAGTGTGCGTCTCCCTGGGAAGTTGCGGTGCCATCTCTCGCACTACGGGGGAGCCACGGACCCACGTGCAATTAGACGTGGTTTGCACTGCCTGTGCGCACGCGTGCTCATATGTATATACAGAGCGAGAGAGAGAGAGAGAGAGAGAGATTCATGCATGGGCTGGTGCGCATTTAAACGTGTGGTGGCAATAATGTGCGGTGTGCCCACATGCATAATAAGATCATGATGTTTCCAAGTGCATATCTGGATAAACGCATACCATCTTGTGCTACACGGGAAGGGCTGCTCGCAATCCTGGGTTGCACGCCCCCCGCCCGCCCCCCCACCCCCAATGTATATGCATAGGACCACCCAGCAACCCCACCCACCCCCGCTGGATCCGCACATGAATTTCGCGAGCCTCGCGAATGGGATCGCCCACCCACCCCCAGCAGCAAGGCGCGGCGCCCCCGCCAAGCGCATGCATTCCCACGCCCTGCCTGTGGGTATCGAGTCGCATCGTCGACGCCGTCGCCGTCGACGACCACGTCGGCGTTCGTCGTCGGTGCCTCGTCGTTGTCGCCCACCCCATCCAATTGACCAGGGGGTGGGTGGGGGGCGCGGCGGGGCCCATGTAGAATTTACACATTGCGTATGTACACACATATGTGCATGCATAGGACATGTGCGTATGTGCATTTATAATGCATGTATGTACACTTATGCATGTATGGGTGCATGTGTGCATGTGTGTATGTATGTACGGATGTATGTATGTATGTATGTATGCATGCAGGTATGTATGTATGTATGTGTATACGTATGTATGTATGTTTGTATGCATGTATGTATGTATGTATGTATGTATGTATGCAGAAGCGTATGTAGATGTATATATGTGTATGTGTTTGTTTGTGCGTGAATACGTGTGTATGTATATGTGCGCATGGATCAAGGCGTGCGCGCACGCGCGCGAGTGCACGGCGCATGCGGCAAAGAGACAGACCCGCCGCACAGGTGCACCTGGGCTTCCTGCAGGGCGCCAGCGTTGCATCCGTACTCGGCCGCGGGCATGACTTCTATGGCCACGCCGAACAAGAACGCCTACCCTCGGGTCTGTCGGGGGGCCCGCCAAGGGCCCCATGCCCTCGGGGGCCCTCGGGGCCCCCAGCCGAGGACCCCGCGGGTCCAATGTCGCGGGCCTATATATATAGGGCCTCGTCGGGCCCCAAGTGGCCCGACTAATTGATCGAAGCGCGACGGGCCGCGCCAGGCCCGTTGGATCGATCGGGGCGGGGCCGCGCTGGCCTCCGAAACCCTATCGGAACCCTCGGGGGCCCGCGCGGGCCCCGTCGGGGCCCGCGGGTGCGTGGCGTGGGCCGATCGGTCTGGCCCAGGGGCCCATCGGGTGGGCCCGAAGCCCCATCAGAACCCTCGGGGGCCCAGCTGGGCCCCGCGCGAACCCCGTCGGGGCCCGCGGGTGCGTGGCGTGGGCCGATCGGTCTGGCCCAGGGGCCCATCGGGTGGGCCCGAAGCCCCATCGGAACCCTCGGGGGCCCAGCTGGGCCCCGCGCGGGCCCCGTCGGGGCCCGCGGGTGCACGGCGTTGGCCGATCGGTCTGGCCCAGGGGCCCATCGGGCGGGCCCGAACCCCCATCGGAACCTTCGGGAGCCCATCAAGGCACCGCGCGGACCCCGTCGGGGCCCGCGGGTGCGCCTCAAAAGCCCATGGGGGGGGGGGCGCCGACGGGCTTTGGGCGCCGCGGACGTGCGCCCCGTGATAATGTTCCCGTAATGTTCCCGTAATGTTCCGTAATGTTCCGTAATGTTCCCCCGTAATGTTCCCGTAATGTTCCCGTAATGTTCCCGTAATGTTCAATGTTCCGTAATGTTCCAATTTTCCCGTAATGTTCCCGTAATGTTCCCGTAATGTTCCGTAATGTTCCGTAATGTTCCATGTTCCGTAATGTTCTAATGTTCCCGTAATGTTCCCGTAATGTTCCGTAATGTTCCGTAATGTTCTAATGTTCCCGTAATGTTCCCGTAATGTTCCGTAATGTTCCGTAATGTTCTAATGTTCTAATGTTCCCGTAATGTTCCCGTAATGTTCCCGTAATGTTCCGTAATGTTCCGTAATGTTCCATGTTCCGTAATGTTCTAATGTTCCCGTAATGTTCCCGTAATGTTCCGTAATGTTCCGTAATGTTCTAATGTTCCCGTAATGTTCCCGTAATGTTCCCGTAATGTTCCCGTAATGTTCCCGTAATGTTCCCGTAATGTTCTAATGTTCCCGTAATGTTCCGTAATGTTCCGTAATGTTCCGTAATGTTCCAGTTTTCGCCCGCGCCCTAAGGGGCGCGCAACCCCGTCTTTTGGGGGGGCGACGACGCGCCGTGCCCGACGGTGCGCGGCGCTTGCGCTGCCCGCGCCGATCGGCGGGGGCGCGCGCCCTGGAATTCCGCCTGGCGACGAGGCTTGCAGGCGAAAGGGGATCTCGCACCCGATCTGGATATTGCGCACGAGGAAAAAGGGTGCGTGGCGCACGCGCGCGCGCGTCCACGCGCGCAACCGCGCGAGGCGAGAACCGCGCGCCGACCTCGCGCCGCATTGCGTCTGCGCGTGTGTGATGTGCGTGTTGCATATTTGTATATGTACATGATATATGTATGTATGTGTGTATATATATATATATACCATGCGCATTTGTAAGGCAGCGTGCACGCGTACGATATCTATGCATGTGTGTAACGATATCTATGTGTGTGATATGTACGTGTAGACACGCGCACGCGCGCGCGCCCATGCGCGCGCGTGTGCACGCATGCCACAACAATGATCTGGATATTGCTGCACGGTGAATTGCTGGCCCTCTGCCGACCGCGTTTCTTGTGGAGACATCGGAACTATCTCGACCCCGTCCCCGTGTTTGCCGCAGGTCGTTCCGGTGCGCAGCGCATTCATTCCGTGGACCAGGGAGCTCTATCTGTAGGCCCGATGGAGATCGGGAGGCGACGCAATGCCGCCGAAGGGCAAGCCTGGCGCCAAGAAACCGAAGGCCGACCCCGAGACTCTCAAGCGGGACAAGGCTGCGAAACGCAAGGCCAACGCTGATCACGAAAACTTGATGCAACGCTTCAGGACGGCTCGCGGCAGGAACATGTGCAATTGTGCACATACCCAGAATTCACGGCCATCCTGGCGCGCTCCGAGCCCATTAACCCAGGGCCCATCGACGAACCCCATACCTCTAATCCCTTTCCTCGTCGCCCCCCCTAGATTTTTCCTTTTCGAGGACGGCCATGGCCAAGGCCAAGCAGGATGTCAAGGATGAGTACAAGAACTACTCCAAGGGCAGGGACGCCGAGTGGATCGCGAAGTTCAAGAAGTACGGCGCGACCCGTGTAAATCTATCCCACCCCGACGCACAGCCACTGCCACGTGTCAGAGGGGGATACTGATATATGTGTATGTCGATGTACACACATGTACGTATGCTTAGGTGTATATATATATAGCTATATTTGTAAGTTTGACATACCAACGCACTCGCATGAACAGACTAGACATGTGGAGCGTGGTATCTATGTATAACACTGCAAGCGCATATACATACACACGCCCATATATATATGAATAAATAAATAAGTGTATATATATGTGCAACTGTGTGTGCACTATGGCCAGAAGGGAACTTCGACTGGGTGATTTCCGAGAAGACCGAGCGCGAGAAGAAGACCACCACCAAGGGCGAACTGGACAACTGGAAGTCCTTCGACGCTTTGCTGACGCTGCGAGGGTGGACGCCCTCGAACGAGAACACGGAGTTTGGGAAACGGCGAGCGCCGTTCTTTAAGAGGCGGAGGCGGAGGAGGAGGAGGAGGAGGAAGAGGAGGAGGAGGAGGAGGAGGATTATTGATGGGGGCAGGTAGGAGGAGGGAGAAATGGGGAAAGGGACAAGACATCAATGCAATTGCCCAGCTATACAATTCAATTGTCGCTCGTGCACTTGCCTCGTCCGCGCTCGCTTGTGGCACGAGCGGTAACGCTATAAATATAAGTATCCATCGCAGCTGCTATGCTTGGGCAGTGGCGGTGAAGAGCTACTGCGAGAAGATGCCTCGCACGCACGTGAAGGTGACGGCACACATTATAATGTGCAGACTTGCCCCCTGCAGGCCACCCTTTTCTCTAAGGTGGGAGAGGGACCCACCTCCCTAGGCCTATCCTCTCCCGCCCTCGCCCCACCCTCGACTTGACCCCCCCTCTCTCACCCCCCTGGCCCCACAAGAGCCAGCGCGATGTTTCCGATCGATCCGAGGTTGATCCCCAGACTGGAGAATATCTGTATCGACGCATCGAACTGCAGGGTTCGGATATACTGTTACATGAGCAGGAGCTGGCCACCACCAACACCACGGGCAACGCCCCGATGGACAAGTGCACCCCCGTTAAGTATAAGCGCAGCGCTGGTGGCATGAAGTCATCGGGCTCGAAGGACAAGGTTCCCAGGGCCCTGAGTCCACCGATCCATCGAACGATGCAAGATCGAGCCGATGCATCGGAGATGATATCGATGTCATGGTTTGTTTTATGTGCGTCGGTCGAGTCTCGAAGGCGCCACCCCCCGACGACAGCAGCTCGTACGAAGAGAGCCATGAGTCGTCGGATGAGGGCGAGGACGACGGCATGGAACCCGAGGCATTCCATATATATATATTTATATAAGCCACTCCCCGCCCCCCTTGGGACCAGACTGCCCTGTGTCGCCCGCGTTTCGGTTTGAGATCTGCCTCGAGGCTGCAGGGGGTCAATCGAACGGTCGACCGATCAGCCCCCCGCCCTCCCGCACCTCGAGGCGGCGCCGCAGCCCGCGGCACCGAGCGGGGAGTACAGCAAGGTGCTCGGCGAGTCGACGCGGCTCGACGCCCTCCTCTCTGGAATCGACGTGGGGCAGGGGTAGGGATCCCCTCGCATCTCCACCCCACCTGGCGTCGATCGACCGATGTTTCGGATCGCCCTTCGGACGCGCCTGTGACGGGAGTGCGGGAGGTGGACGAGATCCCGTGGATGAAGCCCTTCAAGGCCCAGGTCGAGAACTCCATCAAGGCACTGAACACGGTCAAGGTTGCTATGACGGCGACGCGGCAGGGAAAGTCAGCGACTCAGACGACGCCGTCGATCGATGACGTGATCGACAACCGATCGCGACAACCAGTCCGATATCGATTTCGAACCGACCCATGTCCGAACTCGATCGAGCAGGCGAAGTGGGGACGAGGGGCAGAAGCTAATGAGGGTAGAGGAGGAGGAGGAGGAGGAGGAGGAGGAGGAGGAAGAGGAGGAGGAGGGGGAGGAGGCGGATGAGGGAGCGAGGAGGGCGATCTGGAGATATGGTGCGATCGGAGGGCGCCCCCGCCCGATTGAATGCCGAGGCCGCCCAAAGACCTGGACATGGCCAGCATGAATGACAAGATCGACGAGGCCATGGCTTGTCTTGCCCCCGCCCATGCAGCGACAGATGAGGAGAGATCTCGAGGAGGCGACTGAGGGGTAACGAAGAGGAGGAGGAGGTGGAGGAGGAGGAGGAGAAGGAATGAATAGGAGGAACTAGGCACTAGACAACCGAAAGAAAAACACGCACGAAACGTAGACCCTCAGGTTGACGTCCTCGGTGGACCCAGCGAAACGGCCAGGAGGGGGGAAGGAAGGCGGGAGAGGATACGACGAGGATGAGGAGTTTGCCGTGGGGACAGACGCATCCTTTTCTGCGCAATGCAGTGGCGTCAACACGTGCAGGAGGGCTCATGCGTCGAAATCCCGAGTTGCATTGCATTGATTCCAGTGTCCTGGGAGGCCAATCGCGTGTGGATGCTCATCGCCCCAGTGATGGCCAGCGTGCGGCAAGCGCAAGAGGCGCTTGCTAAGTAAGGTACGGTCCAGCTCGCCCCCGACCATTCCTTGTTATATTGTTGTGTGACGTGTTTGATGTTATGCTCGTCCTCCCCCCCCCCCCTCCCCCCCCCTCCCAGCCTGGCACCGACAATGATTGTGGTAGGCAGCAGCTCGAGCGTTCGACTGAAGGCCCTGTGCGGGAGATCACAGGCCAAGGGGAAGATTCAGACTTCAGAGTTGCTCGCCCGTGCCCGCACCGTGCTCGTGCGCTCGAGGACAATGGCGCGATGACCTCCTCCTCCCCCTCCTCCAGCAGTGTTGCCAATATGCTTGCAAGTTAGATCGGCCGACCATCACCAAGGGTATGTGTGTGCATATGTTTGTTGCCCGCTCCTGATGCTGCCGCTGCCAACGAGCATACACAGGTACAGTCGGGGCGCTGAAGAAGGAACCCTTTTCGTTGGGTAGGGGCTCGGTGTTATTTGATTGTTTCACAGTTTGCTCAAGGTTTTACTTAGGTTTTCGATGGGACGCCGAAGTTCAGCTCATGGATAGGCTGGGCCTCGTTCCTTATTTAGGGCTCCTCAGGTCAACGCCCCGACTGCACCCCCGAGCAGAACAGTCGTGATGGTTGAGGGCAACTCTTTTGTTGTGGCGCGTGGGCGGTTCATTGATATCGCTTCGCTTCCGTAGCATTCCCATCGAGCTGTCAGCAGTTTTCCGTTTCGGCGGTGAACGTCGATCCGATGGCAGGCCGTGCTGCAGGGTCGTCCATGCTAGTGGATCTTGCGAGCCCGTATCAACCCGCGCTTGCAGAGGACCGACGGCGGGTAGCCAGAATGAATGGTGCACCTGGGCACTCACACTATATATGTGTATATATGTAGGTGTGTATGTATATGAGTGGAGGGGGGCATGGGATAAAGGAGGAGGGGGGCAAGCGAACGGAGAGTCCCCCCCACACACACACATACGCACATGTATATGCATATTAGGTATGTGTGTATGTGTGTATGTATGTATGTATGTATGTATGCATGCATGCATGCATGCATGCATGCATGCATGTGTGTATGTGTATTGTATGTGTGTATGTATGTGTGTATGTGTATGTGTATGTGTATGTGTATGTGTATGTGTATGTGCATGTGCATGTGTATGTGTATGTGTATGTGTAGGTGTATGTGTATGTGTATGTATATGTATGTATGCATGCATGCATGCATGCATGCATGCATGTATGTATGTATGTATGTATGGATGTATGTATGTATATGTGTGTATGCATATGTGCGATGTCGTGCCCAGGCCCACTCTTCGTTCCAGGCAGCTCGATCCAAGGACGCTGGCGATGACGGAGCAGGCCTCAGGCAGTACCTGCTGAGCAGGTGGCACGAGGGCAAGCTCGCGGCGAAGGATGTTGCACATGCTATAATTATTTCTCGTTTGACCCTCCCACCGCAACGGCACCCCCCCGATGTGTTTTCCCCCCCAGTTTTTCTGGTGTTCGTCCAGCGAGGGCGGTCTGCGGGCTGGGGATCGCGCGAAGAGTAGTTGTAGAAGGACGTATGCAGCATCGCCTACCACGCCACGCGGGCGGGGGCCATCGGAGTCGCAGACTTGTCTCTAGACCCAGCCTCTGGGCACCACTCGGACCACCTTCGGAAGACCATCGGCGAGCAGAGCCGAGAGAGTATGTATTCGTTTGATCTCCCCGTGTGGGACTCTGAGAGTCAGATGCGGACATCGATCAAGTTTCCGATGTTCTTGCCCCATGAAAGCTTTTACTGGAGTTACAAAGCACACCCAGAGGAATTCGACATGTCTGGTATTGCTTCAACCGACCTCCCTGCTCATTACATCGACCACGATGTCACACGGAGAAAAGGCAACAAATCCTTTCCGATATCATATTACTCAGACGGCGTTCCACATACAAAAAAAGATTCATTCATTATTTTCTCGTGGGCTAACATGATAAGTGGCACTAGGCACGTTATCGCAAACGTTCGGAAGAGCGACTGCTGCCAGTGCGGCTGCAGGGGCATGTGCACGATAGGGGCCATTATGGCCGTGATCATCTGGAGTCTGAACATATTGGCAGACGGCGTATTCCCTGCCCTCGGCCACGACCACAAACCTTTCGAGTCGGAATGGAGGTCAAACTACCGCGGTTTCCCAATAGCCGACGGACTGCGTGCAGCGCTCTGCGAAATGAGAGCTGACCTACTTGAGTTTATTACAGCCTTGGGATTTAAGCGTTGGGACAACGTGAGGTCGCCCTGTTTTTGCTGTGATGTAGTTAAAAATTCCCGATTCAATTTTCCGCTGTCCATCGATCTCTGCAGTTGGGCAGATAAAGACCCACAGGTGCACGCAGGAATGGTGGCAAGGTGCAGGAAGAGAATCGTTGCCCGCAGCAAAGCAGCGCTGAAGCGTCTTTTGCAGTGTTGCCGTCACTCTGATGACTTATGGGGTTTTGGAACTTTCAAGTCATGCCCCGAGTTCGGGCTGACAGCTGGGTGGAGAATATTAGTGTCGGGGCGCGTGACAGATACGCACACGCTCGATGACATCGACGTCGGACCTTCTCAGCCCTTGGAAATTGATCTTTTTGACACTACCAACGAAGTTGGCCTCAATTTTTGTGCGCCTATCTTCAACGTGCTGGGCTTTACGATCTCGATGCTGGCTTTAGATTATATGCACGTGTGCGATCTTGGAACATCGCAGTTTTTAGTTGGAGCTATTCTTTGGGCGTTAATCGAGAAATTTTTTTGCGGCAGTCGGGCTGGCACGATGATGATGAGAAACCACGACAACATCCTCCACCTTCGCAGGCGCCTCAAAGTGTTTTATCTTGCCCACAGTGCTGTGTTCGAACGCGGGAAAAGAAACCGCATATGGAAGCTTTCGATCAAAATGCTCGGACACAAGGATAAACCCAGGCTGGCGGCCAAGGCCGCCGAAACCAGACACTTAATCCCTCTACTGCCCATGTTGTGTGATGAGAACCCGACAGTTTTCACTGGACAGTGGTCATTATTCCCGCATGCCTGCAGGGCCTTCTGTAAAGCCCAAGAGATTATTGAGTCCAGCCCTCGCCGTATAAGTGCAGCACAACAGGCAGAGCTTGAGAAAAACATGTTGTTCTTCCTTCAGTACTACAAAGCTGCGGGCGGGCACCTGGTATTCAAACACCACGTGCTTTACCACCTGACAAAGCAAAGCAGGTTGGCTGGCAATCCTCGTTTCTACTGGACATATGTGGACGAAGGAGTTAACCGCGTGATGTCACAAGTTGCGCAGAGCGTGCATCACGGCAGCACGTTTTACGTTCGGATGCTCGAGAAACTGGTTCCTCTGTGCTAGCCTGGCATGTAAAAAGGGGGTGAAAAAAAAGGGGGGTGCTTTTGCGATCCCTTCTTCGCCTCTGGCCGCCCCGCGTGGGAAGGGCGCGGAGGGCCCAAGGGACAGAGACGAGGAGGAGAAAGGCGAGGAGGACGGAGAGGTTAAGGGAAGGAGGTTCGAGGAGCAGACTCCCCTCTCGTGTTCTCCCCTCTCCCCATCCTTACCCTGCCCGCCCGCCCCTCCCCCCCTTCGCTCGCACGCTACTCCCTTTCCAGGGCGCAACGTTGAGATCGATCACTGCATGACGAACGGACAACACGCACCCATACCCATAGGGGGGTCGTTGGGAGGAGGACTGGCTATGGGTATGTGTGCGGGTTGTCGGACACTGGGGAACGCTCCCGTTCGAGCGGGGACCGCCATCCGACAACACGCGCGCGATCTCCGATCCCCCTATGGGTATGGGTGTGTGTTGTTGGTTCGTCATGCCATGTGCGGCGCCGGGTGTTCAGTGCGTGGAGGGGGGTGAACCCTCGAAGACCTCGAGCTAGGATCGATCACTCGAGCCCGACGCTGAAATGCTGGCGCGTCGCGGTCAAGCTCGGCCCAGGTCGAGGCCGCCTAGGATGCACTTCCAGGGCAGGCCCGAGCGCCAGAGGCGCGGTGGGGAAGGCTCGAGGGTGGAAGAGGCAGGGACGTTGTGGCAAGGAAGGGTCATTCGAGTCCGAATCGGGTTCCTCGGCGCACGTTCGCGCGCCGATCTTCATCCAAAGGTGCCGAAACGTTACGATGGATAGACTATCAATTCAGCGATCGATCGAAAGATCGATCGATCGCTGCATCGATCGTCTATCCATCGCAACCTTTCGGCCTTGACCTCGAAAACCGCCGATGCTAGCCCCGCCCCGCGCGAGGACGTGATGAAGATGGCGTGGTGAGGCTGGCGATCGACAGCACGCTGCAGAGCCTCCCACCGCCACACACACACATACAAAGACACAATACACGCATTACACACAAAAACACGCATACACACACTCACACACACTCACACACACACATACATACATACACACACACACGCACGCACGCACGCACGCACGCACGCACGCACAACACGCTCAACACACATCGAGGGCAACGCCGTTACGACACACGGGGAAACTAAACCAAACTCGCGAACAGACGCACTCGCGCACGCACGCACGCACGAACGTGCACACACACACACACACACGCACACACACACACACACTCACTCTCCCTTGACTCCCAGTACTGGTGTTTTCGGGCGCACACAAAATGTTGTGTCGCGACGCCCCAGGGCAGGTGCCGTAAAATCGGCGCCTGAGTCACGCAGGTGTTCGAGTCGGGCGCTACGGCGCTGCAGTTCGCCCCCCTCTCATGCCCTCGAACGATTTGCACGTGCTCACCCGCTCCCGATCTCACCCTCAGTGCACACAGCATTCGTTGTGAAGCTGAGGCCGACGCGTGTACACCCAATAGTATGGCCTCGGATTGAAATTTGTGCCACACCTCCCTTTTTTCCCTGCCTCTCTTGTCTCCATGTGCGTGTATGTATATATATATATATATGATCATACACACGGAAGTGGTGATGATCTACGAGCGACGGCACAGCCGTGGCCGCCTGGACCCGAGCAGCATGCACGATTGGGACTGTGATTCCTTGCGGTTGAAATGGCATCCCTTTTGTCATTGTGTCTTGTCTCTCTCTCTCTCTCTCTCTCTCGCTATCTCTCTCTCTCTCTCTCTCTCTCTCTCTCTCTCTCTCTCTCTCTCTCTCTCTCTCTAACTCTCTCTATATATATGTACTTACATATGTATGTATATATATATATATATATATATATATATATACACATACATGATATACCCACTTCGTTCGGGAGAGATCTAGTTCTCCCTCGGCAAGTTAGGCGCTACGTGAATATATTCACGTCTGTCCGCCGCTCGCGGAGACGACTCAGCGGCGCGGGAGCACGGGCTGAAAGGCCTGCACGCCATTATGCACGGCACGCAACGAGACGAAAAGAGCGGGCGCGCGCGCCCGTTTCGGCAATCCCTTTCTCCGATTATGTGATGAATTAAATACTACCACACGGTAGCGGTTAACCTTACCCGTAGAATTAATTATACGAATCACAACTGCGAGCCCTGAATTCCGAATTTATCCTGCGAGCGCTCGATTCCGATATCCTGGTGTTGCAATTTTGTTTTAGAAAATTGCTTCGTTCTCGAAGATGCAATTTAAAATTGCTCCTCTTGGGGACGTTGCAATTTAATTGCACCCGCAAGATGTGAGGGAAGGGCCCAACTATTCCGACAGCGCCTGGAGCTCGCGCGCGCAGGCTGGGAGGAAAAGGAAAGGGCGACCCCTGGACAGGGGGCCGCCGCCGGAACGAGGTCGGATAGGGCAGGAAGGGCGGGGGCAAGGACCCCAGCAAGCACGGGGGGCGGCAAGGGCCGCTTAGCGCCAGAACGGCGGGGCCCGGGAGGCTGACCTGGCAGCGCCAGCTCCGCGGGGCAGCCGCCTGCTGCGAGACGGGGGCCGACGACGGCGCACTTCTCGCCGGTTTCGCCCAGGAGCCCCCGACCCGCTTCGGGCAGTTTGCCGGAAGGCAGAGCGCGTCGACAAAAGAGCTGCAGCTTAGCCAGTGGGATGGGGAACAGGAGGGTCTCGGGGGCCATGCGCGCGAGCATGAACACGTGGATTCGCTCGCCTGCCCCACCTTCGGCACCTCGCCGGCCCTGGCGCGGCGGCACTTCGATCGTCGCTCTTTCGCGGTTCGCGGCGGGCGCTTTGAATTTTTTGGCCTGCGCCGGGCGGTCGGCAGCGCCCGCTCGCGTCGAGCATGAGCCGGAGCTGTCATCAGCTCGACGGCTCGTGCTCCAGCGCGTTGCCGATTCCGTGGGCCACGCGCTTGCGGGGCCGCCAGGCACCTTCAACACCGGCCCCCTCGCCGAGGACCTCGAGAGCGGGGTCGTCGGGCACAGCGGGGGCGCGGTGGCCATGCGGCGCGACCTAGAGCTCGCGCGGGTTGCCCCCGCGCGCACTCTCCCTGTCGCGGAGTTCGTGTCGGAAGAGCTCCGCGACGATCTCCTCTGCCCGGGGCGGCGCCTTCTTCCGCGGTCAGAGCGGCCCCAATGGCCTTCCGAAGTCGAAAGTGCACGCTTCTGACCGCGAATGGTATTCACAGGTCAAAGCAGGCGCGCGGGGTCCAGGTGGAGGAACAGGTTTTGCTTGCAGACGGCAACGGGCAGATGGTTCTGCTGGGCGCCACGGGCGTAGACAAGTCGAAGGTAATCGAGGGCCAGGAGGTAAACGAACCCTGCTTCGCTTCATCAGCATCGTCACCCCCTCAACGCGTGCCTCCGCAGAGTGCGCGGCGATGCTATGTGCTTGCGTTTTGCGGGCCAGCTGACGTTCGCGCAGCTCTAGCCAGACGAGGTGTTCGTGGTGGAGTCGGAGGACATGGAGAGCTGCTCCAACCCGTTCGAGCCCCCCACCCCCCCGCCGGAAGGGACACTGCGCGCGCTCGAAGCGCGCGCCGCAATCAGCCTTCCGAGGGACCCCGACAAGGAAGCGTTCGTCAGCATGCGGTTTGCTCCGATGGGGGCATCGCTTGCCGTCGGGATCATACAGAACATGGCCCGGCGTTTCGTGCTCGGCCTCGTGGAAGCAGACCGCCGCGAGGAGCTCAATCGCCATGAGAGGGTGCCACCCCAGAACGTAGCCGTCGCACGCATGGACTGGTTTGACTACATCAGAAAGGTCAAGCATATCGAGAAGCTGAAGGACAACGTGTTCCTCGAGTCGAACGAGCACCGCAAGTTCGCGGAGCTCGCCGCGGAGACGCCCCCCCCCCTGAACGCGAGCAGCAAGCAGCTTATGCTGGCCACTTTGGGTGTCATCCTCGGCGGGGAGCTCGACGGGGCGGCCGGATGTTTGGGCCATTCCAGGGCCAAGAGCTTCCAGATGCTGGCTCGCACGGTCGCCCTGCTAGGCATTCCTCGGCGGTCCCAGGCGGCGACCCAACATTGGGCCTGCCCCGAACGTTTCCCCGCCAGCTGCCGCAGGCCAACTTTCGCAATGCTGGAAGAGACATTTCGCCACGCCGAGGGGTGCTAGAGCGGCCCAGCGAACAAACCTGCACAAGCGGCGCCTCCGCGGAGCCGATTGCGGCCGTCGTTCCTTGCCATCGTCGCGCTGCTCCTGCTGCGCTGAACAAACTTGCGGGCGCCGCTGCGTCAGGGCACCTCCTGTTCGGACGCGCCCCTGGACGGCGGCGGGGCAGCAGGGGCTCGGCGTTTCCATGGCCACCTCGCCCCATGGCTGGTTGGCGCCGCGAGGTGCGGGGGCGCTCCGCCGCACTTCGGTTCGTGGTCGCCGCGCCTGGCTATGCGTAGAGCCAGAGCATGCCGCGTCGCGCGCGCGGTGGCACGCCGTCGTCAGCAGCGAGACGCGCGGGGCACCCCTTCCACTGTTCGGCGATTCTGTCCCATGCACAGGTTCCGATCTCACCTTGCATGCTGCCTGCAACCTGCAACGGCGCCGCCATTCCTCCGCCATTGGGCGCCGAGATCGGCAAGGCCGGCATCGGCAGCAGCCTCGCGGACGCAGCCGTGGTCTTCGACGACGTCCACTGCGCCATCGAGCATTGGGGGTTCAGTCGCCTGCTGCGGGACTCGCCCCGGTTACGTCGCAGCAGCGCGCGCGTGGACATCGATGCGCTGTTCTCGGGGGCCCTCCGTCGCCTCGAGTGGCGCGTCAAAAACTCGGGCCTCGCAGTCCTCGAGCACCCGCTCTACGGCCCCATGTGGTCTGCCAGGCTGATGGTGCACCTCCGCAGCCTCCCGGGGGTATTTTCACGGCGATGCTCGTCGAGTCGCGGAACACTCCGTGGCGCGAGGTCGCCACGTTTTTGCACGGTTCTTCGCGCGCTCATCGGGCACTGCGGGAGCTCAGCTGCTCAGGGCGCGCAGCGCAGGCAGCGCTCGACTATCAGCGCATTACAGACGGGTTTCCCGAGCCCCTTCAAACAATGGCGCCTGGGCAAGAACGAGCGCATGTTGCAGTTCTGCTGGCGGCGGCAGACAGCCGGGGCAGCGACGCCATCCCGCGCAGCCAGGTGCTTCGCGACGACTCCACCCAGGAGCTCCCGCACCCAGCGTTCGTTTGGGAACGTGGAGCAATCCAAGTCTACAAGTGGGCATCGCCGTAGCATGTCAATGTTTTGGAATGTGTTTGCATCTATCAGCTGGTACAGGTCTCACGCAAGGACCTTCATTATCTTCGGATGTGGCTCGTTTTCAACAGCCGTGTGGTAGCGTGCATTGTAACGAAGGGCCAGGCCAGCAGCCGGTCCCTCACCTGTCTCTGTCTGCGGTTTCCTGATTATTCCCTCTCCTGCGACAAGTACGTGCACCCCCTCTAGACAATTAGCAGGTGGAATTATGCGGACAAGCCCCGCTTGGTCTATGAGCATGCCCATGGGAGCACGCAAACGCCACAGAGTCCCGCTGAAGCCGAGGAAGCACGTAAAGTACGAGGGCGCTCAACCAGGCACTTTGCATCGCTACCGAAAAGATGCCCATTAATCCTGCCATGTCTTGCATGAGTTTTCCATTTCCTTTCCAAGCACTCTGTCGGACCTTGATTACGAGCTCCGCGAGTACACCAACCGCCTCTACCAGGACGACATGCCCCTGAATGACGGGAACGATGCCTTTTCTGGGCTCAAGCGCTTGTTCCCGCATTGCCGGTGGCACCTGGACTTGTCGGAGCTGCACATGTGCAACTGGCGTCGGGTTGTGCATTGTGTCCGAGTTGTACCTCCTCATTCTGAGCTCGCGCACGGCCTTGCAGGCGCGGCCATATTGGCGGAAGACTGCCGTTTCGCGGACGTGCTTCTCGCATGCTTCCTCGGCTTGTTAAGGCCCAGCGAGATGCACAAATTGTGGCCCATGGGCTTCACTTTGGCCGTCCAGGCATAGGCGTCCTAACCTTGAAAGAGACCAAAGCAGGGAAGAGAAGGAACGAAGACGAGCGCGTTCAGATCTACGACGGGGGCGCACTGAATTTCATCTGAGCCGCTCTCGCCATGTTGCCCCCGGAGGATATCATTATGCAGGGAGGTTGGCGGGCTTTGGAGGCCCGCCTGGTTCACTACAGCGGCAAGTTTGGTTTCAAGCACGGTCGGTTGACGCCGCATTGCATGCCTCGCGGTGTTGCGAGTTGGCATTTCGTCACGTACCCGAGCTACGACGCGATTCAGGCGTGGGGACGGTGGGAGCAGGCTCGCACGACGAAGCGACGCAGCCACGGCAGATGTAGCTCGATTCTCGCTTCTACAATGGGGGCAGGACCGATTAACCAAAGTCCTTGCCCTGCCTACCCTCCTCTCCCTCCCCGTCCGCTCCTAGCCCGAGAGTTGGGTGGCGCCGCCGCCGCCGCTGCTAGGGGTAGCGCGTGGGAGGAGTGGGATATGCCTTAGGCGGCGCCACCTGCGTACAACGTTGTCAGGGAGTCCTGATTCCTAGGCTTCGTGCTGGGTCCCACCGTTGCGTGTCACTCCTGGGTGGCTCATTCTGGGTCGTCCCTTGGGGTCATCTTTTGAAGACTCGGCCTCGCAGGCGGGAGCGTGGGCACCGTGCCCCTACCTGCACCTGGGGCTCTTGAGCTTAGCTGGCGCGACCACCCGTGGTTAGAAGAGAGCGGGGTCCTTACCTGGCGACCTGGCGGCGACGGTTCCTGGGCCGAGCTGGCGGGAGGGTGCCACTTACGGCTCTTGAGCCTGGCTGGTGCGGCCTCTGGTGCACTCCACGGACAGCTTCTGAGCCAGGCTGCGGGGCAGAATGCCGTCTTGGGCAGCATGAGCCGAGCTCGCATGGCAGCTGACTGTCAGGGTGGACGCCGGCGTGTCGCGGCAGCGCGCGGCGGCGCATTGCATTCGGAGCAGGTTGAGAAAGATAAACAGATGATTCTGGACTCTTTGCTAAAGGACCCCTCACCCTGGATCCATCACTAAAGGCATCCTGACAAAGAAACCCAAACGAAAGGCACCCGTGACAAATAATCCAGACCATAGGCATGCTGACAAAGGACTTCGGACTGAAGGGCTCCTTACGAAGGATTGCTTGCTACAGGGAACCACACTGAGGGAATCGCTATTACAGGCGATCTTGCGAGGGATCCCTTTTTTGAAGTTCTCCGGGCTAAAGGCTCCTCAAGGAAGGAGTCCTCGCAGAAGCTCCTTATTCAAGGGAGTATCAGCGAGTATCCCTTATTACAGGAACTAAGATAATCGATGTCATCATCATTTTCACCAGATTATGTTTTTTCCCGCGCCATTATAGTAACGCAGAAACGCGAGGGACCGCTACGCCCCCCACCCCAATGAGCGGAAGGGGGGGGATGTCAGGGGGCAGGAAGTGATTGGAGGGGGCTGCTGGGGGGAAGGGAGAGGAGGGAGCAGGACAATTGCACCAAGCGGATGGAGAAAGTCACGAAGCTCTTCAAGGCAAAGTACCCCGATCTACCGGAGACTCTTCCTGAGCCGCCGTGCAACTAATTACCCCCTTGGGGTGCGAAAGTAGTTGTTTTCCAAATAATCTCTCAACGGGCTCGTCCCAGTCCCCTTCGATCCTCTTGCGAGCCCCCCTCCCTTCCTCCGCTCCTTCCACACCCGCCCTTCCCTCCTCTACCTTCTGCCCTCCCTCCTTTCCTCCTTCCTCCCTTTCCCACCATCCCGGACCATCCCTTCCTCCTTCCCTCCATCCCTTCCTTCCTACGCTCCCTCTATGATCCGCCCTCCCTTCCTCGCCCCCCCTCTCCCCCTCGGCTTGTGCGGTGCAGTTGCCCCTGTTGCTTCGGGGAGCCGCTGCTGCGCCTGGCCTCGGCAGACGCAGCCGGCCAGGACCAGAGAGGCGGACCAGAAGGGTCGCTAATGAATAGCTGATTGGCAGCCGTAGCTTGGCATCGCTCGGACGCATTTCTCCTTCGGCGAGGGCCATCGAGGGGCATCCTTGATCATTTGGCGAAAAAACCACGCACGAGACCGAAAAGAAAACAGGGAATGGACGTCCGAGCGATGGCGAGGTAGTGAGGTTCACCTTCCCCCTTTTCCGCCCCCCACATGGGTGTGTGCATGTGCGTGTGTGTGTGAACTGCGCCTTCTCCCAAGCTTTGAGCCCGGAGTGCCTCGCGGCAGGACGCCGCCGGCCCTCCCGGACGGAGGGGCCTCCGCAGGAGCACGCAGTGGCCTGCGGTTGACCCTCAGCTGGGCCCGCACCAAGATCGCCGGGAGGCTCCCGGGCGGCTTGCAGCAGCCTCCACGGCGCCCAGGGGCCTCCAGGGCGTCGAGCGGCCTCGCGGGGACGTCCCCCTGGGGGCTTCCCGGGAGTAGCCGGCGGGCCCCGAAGGGGAGCCTCCGCGGAGCCTCCCCCTGGAGGGGAGCGGCGCGATGGCGCGTCGAGGCCCTGCCCGCCTCATTGACCCTCGAGAAAGGGATGCCTCCCCGCCAGGGCGGCCTTCCCGGGTTTTTGCAGGAGCGCGCCCAGGGAGCCTCCAGTCCGAAGTGCCGGAACGACGACGACGTTGACGTTGACGGCGACGACGACGACGACGACGACGACGACGACGACGACGACGACGAAGGGCGAGTCGGAAGTGTTCGGTCACACCGTCGACGTGACCGAGCGGTTTTGGGACTCGAGTCGTTCTCCGAAGACGTCTCGGGCGCCTGGAGCCCCCAAAGTCTTCGAACTGTGCGGTGGCGGACCGTGAGGTGAGGTCTTCGGGAAATTTCTGGGTCGCCGTCCAGCCTGTCACCGCACCGTTCTGGGACCCCCGATCCAAGGCTGCTCCTTTCAGGCCAAAGCGGTTCGCGCGGCTGCCTGTAATTGCAGTGGCGCCGGCTCGCGTCAGCCCAGCCAGCACAGTCGGTGCCACGCGCGTCTCGCTCGCGTTACTCGGGCGCCACTCTCGCGCACGAGCGTGGTCGGCATTCCCTCACTGCTCGAGCGGTTCCTCGTCCTGGTTTCTTCGATCCATTCTCCTTGATTGCTCCATTGTCAAAGGCTGGAGCAGTAGTGCCGAACAGCCCACGTACCTAAACGACCTGCTGTGCTGTCGGCTTTACTTGCATGTATGCTGCGCCAGACCCGCGCGCCCTTTATTGACCCAGGCACGCGCGAAAGAGGCCGGGGAAGGGGAGGAGGTCGGGAGGGAGGCAAACTAGGTGCGACCGCGCCACAGCTGACACCCCTTTACCCCTACCCATTGCATCTATGATTTCCTGTTCTTTGAGTCGGGTGTCGAATATGCGATTGGTTCGTAGATAGGATTTGCAGATCGTTGTCCCAATATTGCTTCGCATGTGTTGAGACGCATCTTGACTAGATTTGTCGTGACCATTCGCGAGCAGTTGCACGTTGCACAGTGGAAGCGTACGCAGCGGCAATTTGATTTTTGGGGTCGCAGACAAATTATGACAAAAGCCCCGATTTGTTGCACTGGCCTTTCTGCGAGGATGTTCGGTCTGACCGTTGTGTCAATCGATGTTTTACCCCGAGTGCTTGCGAGGCGTTTGTTTTCGCAGCTGTTTGACCGCGTTCCAGCTGCCAGTCAGACAAACTAATCCCACCAAGTTGGCCGATGTGTCTTGAAGATTTGCTCACTAGTTTGTGCAACCAGGGATCGCATCTAAGCGCAGATCGTTGAATAAGCAGAGGCCGTTTTGTGAATGGAGTTCAGAAAGCAACATTTTGAACAAGATGACCGACGGGGTTTTGTCCGTATGGGCTCAGCCCTATTCCATCAGCACCCTCTCTATCGTAATGTAATATGCAGGAGCTATGTTGAGATGCTTGGGCGCCGCCGTGAAGCAGTATCGAAACCTTGTGCGACATGCGAGGACGATCGGTAATCTTCAAGTCACATTGAGATTCAGATAATATTGTTGATCTACGTGCTGCCTTTTTCTAACTCCTCCTCATGCTGTGAATCAGACGCCCTTTACGACTGTGGGCTGCTTGAGGCTGCGTTGGGCAAAATCGCGCGAATTGGACAGTGCTTCTTCGGCGTTTTTTACTAGGGGCCGTGGCTTCGGGGACGCGGATATGGCGCATCGCGTGTGACCCAAATGAGCTTGATTGCGTGCTCTATTCGGTACGCAATCGGTTGTCTATTTGTTGTCGTATCGTCATCAGCTTGGAAGCAACAAACAATGAGGAGGCGTCCAGTTGCACCTTACCGGGATTTAACAACTACCATGAGTTACGGATGAAGAGTCAATAAACTTGTGAACAAACAGCACATTCACGATTATTGCGACCGTTTCGGACTGGAAGCGCTTGTGGAAGCATGCGGGGTACGATGAGCGTGTGAAAGAGAGAAGCTCTTATGATAGAATCATCAGCCCCCCCTGCCTACAAGCTACATGGTTCTTTCTATACTTTTGCGCTCTGCCGTGATGCAACTTAAATTGCAACCGCGCCACGCTCAATTCAAAATGGCGTCCCATGATCACAGCATCGACGACATGCACCTGCAATCGTTCAGAACGGCAACAACTAATGCTTAGAATTTCGGTTTGCATGGCGTTACGTATCACAACCGGGCTCATCAATCGAAGTTTCCTCTGCGACTTCGGGGGAATGGAGCCACGGTTGGCAATATCATGCTACGCACGCAGCGCACGCACATTGCAAAGTGCCATCCTAAAAACCAGAACGGGGTGAAACACCGGCCCAGCGAAGCCACCAGAGTGCGGCTAAGCAGCGAAAAAGGAGGAGGAGGAGGAGGAGGAGGAACGACCTACCCATCAAGCCACACATCGGTGGCCAATGGTTCGTGGCCATCCTTCCCGTCCAGATGGTCCCGGCCGTCGTCGGCGACCGTCGCAGCCAAAACATCTTGGGCAGCGATGGCGAGCATTGTCGTCCATCTGAGCCGCCACGCGCGCGCTGCTGCGGGTTGGAGCGGGACTGGGGCGGACCTTGCTTTTGCGGTCGCGGCTTGATGTAGAAGTTGCAACACTTCATGGTTGCAACGCCCTCCTATTTCCGTTGCTGCCACTACAAGCCTCAGAACAGGATTCGCCACTAGTTCTCCGTAGGTTCGATGCTTATTCCGGACTGCTCGCTCCAGGGCCACCCCAGCTCGAGTAGCAGCCCAAGCCCATGCTGAACCATCGGCGTGGAGTGGGGACACCATCGTCACGTCCACCGCTAGGGGGATTCCTTGGTGTACCGGGAGGCCCGTAGCAACGATCTCGATCATACGCCCGTCCCTGGGGTCGATGGTAGATACCGCGGTGTCGCGCAGTGCCACGCTCTCCCGGACCCTGGCCCCTGTTTCGCGTAGAATGCGCTTCCAAATCCGTTCTAAAGGAATTGATCGAGATTTCAGCCTGCCGCTCCGAGAACACGCAGCTGCATGATCCCCCCGCGAATCCAACGTAGTACGGCATGATCTGCTGCATTGTCCAACCAATACAGGTAAATCCCATCGCAACCGTCTCCGTATAGCCACCTGGAACCGTAGTGGTGTCAGGGTAAATGCGGGATCGGACGGTATGGCTCTTAGCCATGCGCTGGCCGACCCACCAGATTGTGACAATAACATCGCTCTGCTGGCTTCGTCGCAGGTAGGGAGAACTACGTGGTTCAAGAAATTGTGTTCTAAGAAAGAACACACGTAGCATTGCATTGCCACCCTCGATCGAAATCCGCCGAATCAATATCATCGCTTGGAGCTGGAGGAACCGCTCCTGCCACAGCACCTGACCAGGTAGGAAGGCGATCGGCACCGATCTGGCCAAGTTGCCATGCACAACTTGCCAGGTCCCTTAGTACTTTCGTCCTAGGCCGTCCCAGTGTTTGCAGTTCATTTACCATGTCGGTGCCGATGGCGTTCGCCCTCTCTGCAATGACGGGGAGCGCATCTACCCATGATGCCCAGAAGGCTCCCGGCGCAGATCGTGTAGCTGACCGGAGGCCCAACCCGCCCATACGACCCGGCAGTGTGGCTACTCGTCGTGCGCGCGCGTCGCCGTGTAATGATTGTGTCCCACATATCTCGCAGAATGTGGCCCAGATAGCGTCGTCGTGCGCATCTGCATAGACGTGTGACGCCATAGGTGACAAGATCCTCGTGATGTGGTTCGCCCGCGGCACTGCAGATTGAGATAGCATTGTCCACGCATTTTGGGGATCGCTGAGGCGAGCGATTTGTTGCAAGAGCCGTTTCTCTTGATCTAGTCGGCTCCTGGCATGGGCATTGATGAATTCTGTGGTCCCCAGAGGCGTCCCAAGTACAACCAAACCGTTAGCATCTGTTGGGTCGGATGCGGTCCATACGTCTGTTCCCAAGCCATCTACCCCGGGAGGGGCGTCACCACCGCCCCGACACCACACCTTCAATTTGCCCAAATGTGAACGGACACCTGCGTAGGCCTCCACTTCCTGAGCTACCGCGCGGAAGGCAGTGGCGGCTCGGGCTTTCGTGGTGATCACGTACAGATCGTCCAAGAAATTGAGGATCCGTTCCGAGGGCAGGAGCTGCTGCGCTGCTACTTCGAGACCGTCGTGTTGCGCTAGGGCGTACAGCGCTGGCATCAAAGGACATCTTTGTTCGCCTCCTTCCCCTTGTGTAATGGTATGTGTAATCCCTTTGCCGTCTGTCCAAAAGAATCTCGACTCCGTAGTGTATAACATTCGGACCAACGGCACTAATTGTTGTAGGGAGGGGCTTTCTCGCAATTTCTTCAGGAAGGCGGCCCGTTTTACGTGGTCAAACGCCCCGATGCCATCCAAACTGACGATGACGGTTTCAGGGTCCCGGTCGGTCACATCAACACATGCGCCAAAGCTTCTGTCCCCGCGCGTGTTTGCAAGGCAAATTGACAAGGAAGCGTTGCAGTCATGAAAGCTTGGCTGTATTGTTTGGCTACGGCTTTGCAGACCAGTCGTCGTATGACACTTCCCGCCACGATCCCCCGCACTTTCCCCGAATCCTTCTGAAGCGCCGTCATCCGTCCCAGCCGCAACGCCGTCGCCACACTAGCTGGAACGTCTGCCCGAGCGAAAGCCTCAGCAAATCGTACGAATCGACCCCACACCAATTCATCGTCTAAGAGGACCCGGAGATGTTCATACCGCATGCCTGCGAGGTCTGGGGCAGACCCGCGACCAGCCGAATGTAAAGCTTGGAGTAGGTGGTGTCGGTCTAGACGGAAAGGGAGAACAGGTTGGAATTGCAGGATCTCATCAGGGATTTCTTCGGTAAGTCGGCGGGGTCGGAGGTCTTCATCCTGGAGCTCAGCTAAAGTAGCATCGGTCCTTGGGGCCAGACCCGTAGATGTCAGCAAAATACGAGCCCGAGATATTTCTCGCATTTTGATTTTAGCTTCAGCTTGTTGTCGCCGCTTGGCATCGTCAGGTGGTTGGGGAGGGCGCCTACGATCTCGAGAGGTCTCTGGCCTTGGACGGGATGCCTCCTGGAGCAGAACGTCCCAGTCGCCGTGAAGAAAAAGACGCATCTTGCGCTGGAACTCACGTTTCCCTTCCTCCCCCTCTGCCTCTGTCGGTCGTAGCAGCATTTTGGGAGTGAGTACGATCAGCTTCTATGCAGCCGCCGTTCGCTGCCTCTCCCATTGTTGGAGCCCAATCCCGAAAGCTTTCAGCAAAGATCCCCGGAACCATCGGGGAGGCTTTCGGGTAGTACGTGCTTCTTTGCGGAGTTCCGTTTCCAAATCGAGGTTCTCCATGTATGCCCAGGCTGCAGTTGGAATTGTTGTTGGAATGCAGCCTGCGTCAGGGATGTCGTCTTCGTCTCCGAGATTTTGGGTTCTTGTGCGCGGGAGGCGGGCGAAGCGTGAAGAGGCGTGAGTTTCGACGTTCTGCCGCAGGTAGGTTGATAGAGCAGGTTCTTTATGTAGACCCACAGCAAGACCGATGTACATTTTTTCCATGTCCCTGACCTGCGCGTCACCTGCGCAAGTCTGTCCATTAAGAGCTTTTGTGACTCAGCAGGGAAATAGCCATCAAGGGAAATGTCGGTGCCTGGCGTCGTGTGTGCTTGGAGCCAGTGTAGTAACGCCGCTTTGTCCACGATCCCCAACTGCCGCATGTTATGCCGCATCGCGTTGAAGGCATCCACTAACATGGTCGCGGTAATCAGATCGTCGAAACCTGAGAATACCCGAGTGAAGTACGACATCATACGGTCCAGCCATGTCACAAGCGCATCGTTTTCTTCCGTCCCGGCCGCTGCCCAGAATAATGGGACATTGTAGGATGACCACCTGTGTTTTTCCACTTGGTCCATCAAAATTGCCGTCGTCGCATCTAGTGGGATTCGCCCCACTAGCCGAAATACATTGTCCACGGGATTTTGAAGCGAAGGGTCTGGGCGGAGCGTGTCGAAAGAATCGTCGTCGAGGTCGTGGTCGTCATTGTCTTCGTTCAAGTCGCTCATGGCGCCAATGTCGCATGCTAATCTGCCTTCGGGTGAGTCGTTTGCGGGGGCTTCAATTGGCAGAGGTATCGGATAAGCGGGCTACGGAGGAGGGTCGGAAGAGGCTAGGGCAACAGGGAGACCCACAAGAGTAGGGAAGTCGGCGGGATGGACGGCAATCGATAGTGAGTCGTATTCGTCTTTGCTAGGGGACAAAGGTTCGCGCGTTCGGTCTTCCGTGGCCGCGGTAAGACCCAGTGAATTTTTTTTTTTGACATCCCAGCATCGGACCAGGTGACATCAAGGCGCACTCGAAAACCAAGTGCGGGTGAAACGGCGCCGCGAGCACACTAAGCAGCGTCACAGGAGGAGGAGGAGAAGGAGGAGGAGGACGAGGAGGAGGAGGACTAGAGCACGTCCAGGTCAGCTAACGGACAGGGAGGCTCTTGAGGCGTAAAGGGCAGGTCTCCTCCCGGCCCCAAAACCGTCCTAGCGACGGCACGCTGTAAGGCGAGCCCCAAAATGCCCCACCACCTGTGCTGCAGACCTAGTGCGGCCCCTCTTCTGACTCGCGCGTGAAGGTCCCGAGTACGCTCTTGAGCTAAAGTGGGCACGAGGGAGATACTTTGTTCTCCCCACCTGCCGTAAACTTCGGCCCCTAAGCATTGGAGACTACCTAGGCCGCTGCTAATGACCTCAGCATAGGTGCTGTCGTTCTCTTGTTGCGCCCTCTCCAGCAATCTTCCTCCTCTGTTGCTCGTCCCCCCTCTCGGCTGACCTCTCCCAGTTATGGGGCTCACCACCGTGACGTCACAGAAGAGTGGAAGTCCTCTGGCCGCATTCGTGCACGTTACCACGATATCTAATCGGCGCATGTCCCCCTGAGGTACTGGTATGTTGGTAGTGTGTAGGTGCCGCTCCAAATTACGGTCAGGTACTTGTCCGCCAGCCTCCCTGAAGACTTGCCTCCAGGCGGCCATCAGTTCACTATGTCGGCTTTGCCACCCTCCGCCCGTCCCGTCTGCCAGGCGTCTGTGGCCATGCACATCCGGCCCGTCGTGGACGCAGGCAATTCCGAGTCGACGTCGCACCGCACATACAAAATACGTATCGGCAATTTTGAGAATATCCGTAGTCGGGCATACAAGTAACCATCCCGAAGCAAACCGTCCCATAGTTGAATGCACCCGTGCCTTGCCTGTGGATATTGCATTCGCTCGTTGACTAGGTAGTGCTAAGTCTCGGAGTAGGTCGGCATGGGCTGCAGATTCGAGGTTGTACGAAGCATGGTATTGCCATCCATGTTGCCACTCCCCCAAGATAATCTGCATGTTGTCTGGTGTCGGTGGTCGTTCTCCAGCTGCGATGTCTGCCCACGTAGGTCGTTCAGCCCACCCTGCTGTGACACACTGTCGTCCCGCTACTTCCACGGCGATAACACAACGTGGTGCGTTAGTTGCATTGGGGTTCGCAGTAGTTCCCGCCATATTGAGATAGTACAGCGCCCTGTGTCCTATAGCAGGGAATCTGGCGATCAGATCCGGGAGGGCGTCTGCCCAACTAGCCCAATATGCTGCATGGGACGTGCGGGCGGAGTCCCTGAGGCCCATCCCAGCGAGCTTGAGCGGTAACTTAGATTGTTTGACCCACGTGTTGTAGGAAATGCCATGTAAAGAGGTGTCCCAATCCGCTTCTGTAGGTATGTTGAAGATCTCGCGGAATGCATGTTGAATTGCGGTGTCGTGGTCAGCACACAGTGGTTGCACGTCGCAGGGTAACATTGTTCGTAATAGGTAATTCATCCGGGGGACTGCGCAGAAGTACAGCAGCAGCCACGATGCCTGGCGAGAAGGGAGCTTAGTTATGACGTTCAGCAGCTTCGCCCTCTCGTTAGCAATAGTGGACCAGAACCTGTTTGTGTATTCCACGGTGCCGAATGGTGTACCTACTAATATTTTGATCCCCCTGTCTTCGACTGGTTTGTCGCATCTCCACGCCGCAGCTGCAGGGCCCTGCAGATTTTCGGGGCATGGTGTAGGTGTATTTCCCCATATAGCGAGTTTCCCAATGTTCGTGTCGATGTGGCATATTGTTTGTAAAGCTTGTTCGGTTAGGTGCAGTACATATTGAACCTCGTCAGGATCACATACCAGGTATATGTCGTCGAGATACGCCACAAGTTCGGCTCCTGGGGGGAGGCGTTCCCGTATGTGTAATAATGCCGGTTGGAGTGCCATACAAAATAGTGCCGGCATAAGGGCATCACCTTGCTCGCCTCCGTCCCCTTGGGGAATCGCATACACATTGTTTTGCGCATCCCTCCAGCGAAATTGAGATACATCGCCATACCATTGATGCACAAACGGTAGCAACTTGTGAAGTGCCGGATTGCGCATGAGCTCCTCGAACATGCGTGTTCGGCAAATGTGGTCGAAAGCACCTACCCCGTCGATGCTGACCACAACCTTCTGTGCGAAATTGTCGGTGTGAATTGATCGGAAAGTTTGTCGGGTCTCTAGTTGTTAATCCCAAGATGCGAAGAGCATTCGGAGCCCGATTTCGCGATCCCTCTGTGGGCCCAGATGGAATACCAAGCCCTCGCAAAGTTGATATTGCCCCGCCCTGGGTGTCTGTGAGGCCAGGATTGGAAGCTTCCCCTATTCGAGTAGCAGAAAATGGCGATAACCGGTATAATAGTATCACATGTTACCTTGTCGTGTTTGCGGCTGGTACGACCCCCTGCACATCATCACCATGCAAGCTCCAACCACAAAACCAACCGCCGTCCATCCGCACGCAAGCACGAAGGGCCTGAACGCGGTACAAGGTAGTATTGCGGGTCTTGGCCGGTGCAAATTGCCGTCGCGCGAGGTGCTGCCAAGTAGCACTCCCGCGGTAAACTTGCGAGAAAAAGAGTACTGTAACCTGTGGCCTTCGCAGCCCAGTTTCCCGCCGCATTCCAAGCAGCAACGGGACTCGCAACTGAACAACGGGACTCGCAACTGGCAACAACGGGACTCGCAACTGGCAACAACGGGACTCGCAACTGGCAACAACGGGACTCGCAACTGGCAACAACGGGACTTACAACTGGCAACAACGGGACTCGCAACTGGCAACAACGGGACTCGCAACTGGCAACAACGGGACTCGCAACTGACAACAACGGGACTCGCAACTGGCAACAATGGGACTCGCAACTGGCAACAATGGGACTCGCAACTGGCAACAACGGGACTCGGAACTGGCAACGACGGGACTCGCAACTGGCACGGGATTCGTAACTGGCAGCAGCGGGATTCGGAATTGGCAGGCTCGCAATTGGCAGCAGGGAGACTTGTAATTGGCAGCAACGGGGCGCGCAAATGAAGGAATTGTAGAGACGTGCGGCTTCTGCAGGAGACCCCGTTTAAGCGGGAAAATCGGTGAAAGAAAGAGAGTTTGGGTTAGCTTACCAATTCAGCGGGGGATCCGGTTTATGCCGGGGAACCGGTTTAAGCGGGATAGCCGGCTTAAGCAGGAGAGCCGGGAGAGCTGGCTTCAAAAAGAAAACTAGGTTTAATGGGAGAGGTTGCTTTAACAGGAAATTGGATTCAAACAGGACGGAAAGCTTAAAGATGAAACCGTTTTCAAGTCTAGAGCTTGTTTTTGTGGGAAAGCCGGTTTGGTGAGTCGGCCTTAGCGGGACATACATAATGGTGAGATATGTCGGGAATTCGTTTATGGATTAGCGGTGAAATCCGGTTTTGTCTAATTTGTATTGCATTGATTTTGTATTCGCGCGGATTATAATAATATGTATTTCTTTCGATTGCGTAATCGTACCCCGTTCACCGGATTGAAAAACATTGCTGTAACCATACGGAGAAGCCTATAATATTCCCGACATTCTTCCGCATTGTTTCAAGGACCAAACCCGCGATCATAATGATTATTCCGTTTGTCATATGCGGGCCTCCTGCAGCCAATAGAGCGGCACTACATTTCGACGACGACCTGCCGATGACAACGAAATTCCTCGACAATTTCATGGCGACGACCTGCTCGACGATAACGAAATTTCCTTGGTCGACCTCTTGCATGTGATCTTTCCTCCTCTTCACCCTCTTCCTCATTCGGACCTCACAGAGCAATTATGTTCACCCCAAACGGCCGTGCTGAACCCCCCAACGGCCGCCAAGACAGAACGCGGCCGCGGTCGCGCTCCTTCCCGCCCGGCAGTTGTAAAGGGAAGTCTCTGTGCATTCGACGACCTGCTAGGCGATGACGAAATTTTCCCCGTGGCCTTTTTCGACCTCCTCCTCTTGGACCTCCTCTTTTGCTCTTCTTCTTCGTCTTTCTCTTCGTGCTCCTCGCCCTTTCTCTTTTTCATTTTCTTGCTCCTCGATCTTTTTCCTTTTCTCTTTCTTTCCCCAATGAGAATTTGCCTCCTAGGGATTCAAGCGGATTTATATGACAGGGTAAGCCCCGTCGTGGATTTCGGTGGCCGGGCCCGGGAGCCCAAGTGTCAGGGAGCGCCCGGGCGTTCCGTAGCCGCATGGTCCTGCAAACTTCCTATAGCCCACTCACCCCCTAGCCCTATATCCCTATATCGCTATGGCCCAAGAGCCGTACACCATATAGCTCTATGGTTCAATAGCCCATAAAACCTATATAGCCCCATAGGCCCGCCCTATGGCGCCCTACAACCCTACAGCCCTATAGCCCCATGGCCCCATAACCCTGTAGCCCCATAGTCCCATAGCCTTGTATCCCTATGGCCGAATAGCCCTAGAGCCCTATAGCCTCATCGCCCATAGCCTTATAGCCTATAGCCCTATAGCCTGCAGCCCAATAGCCCTGTAGCCACAGCCCTAATAGCCCTATAGCCCTACAACCCTATTGCCCTAGAGCCCTCCCGCCCCCATCGTCTTTCCCGCCCCCCATTGTCTCTCCCGCCCCCCATCGTCTCTCCCGCCCCCCATCGTCTCTCCCGCCCCCCATCGTCTTTCTTGCCCCCCATCGTCTCTCCCGCCCTCCATCGTCTCTCCCGCCCCCCATCGTCTCTCCCGCTTCCCGCCGTCTCTCCCGCACCCCATAAGAACAATGGTATCAAGAAGAGCAAGGATACCAACAAGAAGATCAAATCTCGACTTCTTGGTCGGGTTTGCAATGTCCATGCGCACCATCACCACCGTCGCCACAATTACCGTTGTCTTTTCACCGCAATAACTTTCAGGTTCAGACCGATTTCAACGAGCTCTTTCGAGTTTCATTTTCGCGTTATCCTGGGTCCGCTCCGTTGGACAGGATATTCCATACATGATGGCGATGCGCATTCTGCTTGGTGTGGCATTTGCCATCACTTCGACGTTTGAGCCTTAATTTTCGGCATGGTCGCTGAGGTGTAGATGCAATCATATGGTTACCCACAGTATATGGGGCGCATGTATGTATATATATATACAGGAGAGAGAGAGAGAGAGAGAGAGAGAGAGAGAGAGAGAGAGAGAGAGAAAGAGAGAGGGAAGTAGGGAGAAAGAGGGAAGGAAAGAGAGAGAGAGAGAGAAAAAGAGAGAGGGTGGGAGAGAGAGAGAGAGAGAGAGAGAGGGAGAGAGATGCATAGATGCACCATGCACCCTCTTCCCGAGTCGCTTCCCAATATGCGTAGCCCTCAGGCCTCTCGCCGGTGTCGTTTTGTTGATATGCAGGAACTACGGCACGCTTGCCATCTGTCTCTATGCTTGTAATCGTTTGTCATTGCCCGAACCATTTTTGCAATCGCTGCCGATCGGTGCACGCCAAGGTCCGCCGTAGATTGGGACACTTTCGAGGAGGCGCGCATGAAGCAGTTCCTCCAGTTCAACCGGATGCTCTCCGAGACGGAATTATAGGGATAATGTTTCTCTGGTTGCATTTGTTGGTGGATTTGCGACTGAAGCGCAGTGGCAACGTAACTTAGGCAGGTGTTATTTAATTTTTCCCCCCCACCCTCCAGGAGTACCACGAAGAATTTCAACGACAATTAGCAAATTACCGAGAGAATGGCCCGCAGAAGGACTCCATTGGAAACACTATTTCGGCGCAGCGGTGCCTTTTTCTTCTCCAACTGTTGATGGCAATGGCCCGTGCAAACAGGAAGACAATGCCAAGGTCCTAAGCGGCCCCCAAGAGCCAAGAGGCCCCAAAACTACCCCCAAAAGGCCGCCGAGAGCGTTCGTCGTCGTCGTCATCGTCGTCGTCGTCGTCGTCCTTGAGGGTCGGCGGCACCGGCCGCAAGGCCTTCGCAATATTTGCGTTGTTTGGAATTCCAAGGTACGCGCAGTATGTGTCGGGGAGCAAATATCGAGAAACCAGACAGCGACAACGGGAGCAACACTTCGAGGAGCGTTATTGCGATATGGCCAAAATCGAAGCCGCGACTGGAGTGTCGAAGTGGGACCAAATCGATTTAAGAGGGAAGAGAAATGCTTTCGGGCTTGCGAAAACCCCGCAGATTACCACCGCAGTCGAACGTGGACCAAGACAGCGCTCTGGGAGGTCGCGCTTGCCATCGGAACGGAATGAAATACCTATTCCGTTGTCTGTCCGCAGTGCCGTGGACAAGCCCACGGCCGAACGCTTGTGGAGGGCGTCGTTGGGCAGGCGGCTTACGCCTCAAGAGGACAAAGCGGGGACAACGGCGAAAAAAAACCACACTTCAAAACCGCATGTTTTCTGTCATGAGAAATGTTAAAAATATTTTGCCGGCGCATATAAGCATGGCTTCCCAGGAAGTTGACTTTGAACTGGCTGTGGAGGGCCTGCATGATCCGCATGGAGGCCACGGCCGCTTCTCTTCTTCGTCCAGAGGTGCCCCCCGCACGCTGCCGCCCAACAGCAGCGACGACCGTCGACGGCTGTCGCCGCAGGCGCTTACATTCGTTTGCGAATTGTCCCTTTCTGTGTCTCCCTATCGTTATCTCTCTCTCTCTCTCTCTCTCTCTCTCTCTCCCTCTCTCTCTCTCTCTCTCTCTCTCGCTCTCTCAGTCTCTCTTTCTCTCTGTCTCGCCCTCTCTGTCTCTCTGCCTCTCTCTCTCTCTGTATCTCTCTCTCTCTCTCTCTCTCTCTCTCTCTCTCTCTCTCTCTCTCCCTATCTCTGTATCTCTCTCCGTCCTCTCTCCTCCTCATCTCTCCCTCTCGCCTCCTCGTCCTCGTCCCTATCTCTGTATCTCTCTCTCCTCTGTATCTCTATCTCTCTATCTCTACTCTAACACGTCTCTTACTTCTCTTTCCGATCTCTACGTCTCTCCTGTCCTCTTCCTCTGCCTCCCCTCTCCCTTCTCTCTTCTCTCTCTCTCTCTGTATCTCTCTCTCTCTCTCTCTCTCTCTCTCTCTCCCTATCTCTGTATCTCTCTCTCTCTGTATCTCTACGTCTCTCCCTGTCTCTGCGTGTCTCTGTCTCTCCCTCTCTCTCTCTCTCTCTCTCTCTCTCTCTCTCTCTCCCTCTCTCTCTTTCTCTGTATCTCCCTCTGTCTCTCTTTCTCTGTTTTTCTCCACTCTGTCTCACTATCTGGCCAATCTGCTTTGTCATGCTTCTGCTTCTGTGCGCAACAACACTGCTAGTTCTGCACGTGCAATGGATCTTCCTCGTCGTCACTTGTCGTCGTTATCGTCGTTGTCACTCGTCCTCGTCGTCCGCGTCCTCCGGTATTCGCCGGCATTTTTATTCGTCTCTGCCGTCGCCCCCTGCTCCTCCTCTGTCCCCCCGCTTAGCCAGGAAGCGGCTTCTCGCGGCCGACGCGGCGCAGAAGCACCGTCTTCGTCATCGGGAGGCGCTCTGCAGGCATTGCCAGCAAATGGCACGCAAATGAAAAAAGAAGAGAAAGAAGAGGAGTTGGATTCACATCAGGACGTGCATGGAGTCGTGGATGCAACCTTTGCGCCACCATTTGTCCCCGTGGGCGAGCCGCGCCCAACCGATAAACCGTTCGAGGATTTCGTCAGAGAAGACCTCAAAGGGAAACACGTACACGTCGGCACATTCAGGGTGAAGAAGGCATCTGACAAGACACCCATGGAATACGTATCAGTAAAATGCCAACAACATGAAAATGAGCATGGTGATCTATGCGAAGCTGTGTTCAAATACGAAATGCACCATGGCATGGTGCACTTGTCCGTGAAGGGCGAACACGCGCCCCTAATCTCCAAAGGCCAAGCACGGAAAACAAAAGCAGCAGTGGCGAAACAAATGGCAGCGAATCCCATTACTGTGGCAACACAGATGCAGCAACGGATCGACGCTGGCGATGATCCTAGCACCTTGCCGACAGTGCGGAACGTGTACGATGCCCGGACGGCAGGCCGCCGGTCCGAGCATGGCCCGGGCGAGTCCACGGGTAGCCAATGGGAGGCAGCGTTCAATGAGTGGGCCCCCAAGCCCGACGATGCCGAGTGGAAACTTGTTGTGGACCCTACGCACTCAATACGTGATGCGCACATTCTCGTGTTGAGATGCAAATATTTGACTTCTTTGTGCGCGGGTTTTGCTGCTAAGCAGGGGGAGAACTACAAGTTCCGCCTCTGTTGCGACGCGACTCACGACAAAGGGATCCAAAAATTCAAATTGGTATCACTCGGATGGTTGGGAGTGCACTTCACAGACGGGGAATGGAGCACCACGTTCGTTCCTCTTGGCTTCACGTTTGCACCAGAGGAACTGCGGGGCTAACACAAACCCTGCCGCCCGAAAGTGTATGTAGGAACAGCTACAATGAGTCAGGTTCGGCAACGCTGGGTCTGGGAGGGACGTGAGCGGGAAGAACGAATACAGAAGTAGGGCGGGAAATTGCGATAAGTGTACATATAGGAACGATGACAAAAACATCAAAACATTAGGTCGAACACGTCAAACGGGCGTTGCCGAAACTGCTCATATCTGCTATGCGTTCGCAATTCTGCCGCGTGTCCAGAGGAAGACGCGGATGCCATCGAGGCAATGGTGAACAGTGTGCTCGCGGCAATGCAGGAGTTCGGTGTCGACTTGGTCGAACGTACCACGGCAGTCTACTTAGATGGTGGAAAGGCATTAACCAATGTGTTTCGGCGCCGCTTTCCCGATGCGACCCACGTCCGGTGTTTGCAGCACGTGAAAAAGGAGTGACACGCATAAGAATCGCACATCCCCATCCCCCCTGTCCGTTCTACTCTTCTGGCTCCTCCTCCTCCTCCTCCTCCTCCCCCCTCGTAAAATCATATCCCTGTCTATTATCCCCCGTTCCGCCTCTCCTCCTTCCTTGCTTCTTCTCCTCCTCCACCTTCGGTCGCCTCTTCCCCTTGTTCTCCGCCTTCAACTGTTTTCTCCTCCGATTTCCCGCCCGCCCCCCATAGGACATTATTAAGGCGAAGCGGCATTGGAAACACAGGGATTACGGATCTGACTGCTGCGACTACGCGCACAGGAGTGCGTTCCTTCCGCCGCATCTTTTCGATCATTTCTGGCAACGGGTACTGCAAGATCTCCATGACCAAGACGAATCACAGTTCGCAAATTATTTCAAAAAGTGGCTTTTGCATGAACAAGAAGGGCGTCTATGTGCGCTATGGCAGAGCCACGGCGGGCGAGTCCTCCCACCATATTCAGCGTATTGCTCAAACTGTATAGAATCGTTTTGGAATGTAGTTGGCATGGGCACAAAAGACAAGCCGAAAACAGCTGATGTGTTGGACGAACTCAAGTTCCTGGAGCGGACAGCGAAAACATGGTTTAAAAAGAACAAGTTCGCCGACGTGGAGCCCTACATCACGAATGGTGCTCACGGGGGCCTTCCACCGTCGAGACCTGCTAATGTACTTCTCAAGGGGCGCGGGCGAAAAGCCGATGCAGGCCCTGCTGACGACAAGAACCGGCCTCGAAAACTCACGGCCCAAGGAATCATACGCATGGCAGAGGAAGGACAGTTCATGTTAGAGAAGCAGGATGCATCAGGCAATAAGATGTGGCTCTGTCCTAAATATGATGGGAACGAGTACAACGAGGCCAAATTCGAAACCATCTTCAATGCTATTCACACAGGTGTGGGGGCAACCGACCAAGATCGAGCATTCCGTGATCTTGGTATCAAAACGGGTGATGGCCAGAAAAATTACGATGTTCTCAAAATATTATACTACACTCGTCATTTCACACTGCTCACGCAATGCGCTGACAATTCCATCACGGAGACGCACCAGAATTTCATCACAGACGGCCAGACAGAGCACACGCTATGGCTTCAACATAAGCTTGGGCACGCGAGCCACCTGCCCATAAGTGAAGTGCGGGCGCGCCGAACGGGCAGAGGAAAACGCAAACGAGATGCCGAAGGCGATGGTGTGAAGTCCAGGGGCCGCGGCAGTGGCGGCCGCGGCCGCGGGCGCCGAGGCCGGGGCAGACGTGGAGTTCTTGAAGGAGAAGGCGATGCTGAACGCATCCGCCCCCTCGGCGGAATTCACCGCGAGCGTGCACCTCGACGAGGTCAGCCCGAAGCACCAAGACCATTGCCAGCTGATCACTCGCCGACGCAGTCCGAGAATACACTCTTGGAGGCGGACCTTTTCGGGAGTTTTTCGTCCAACGAAGCGTCGCTGGACGAAGGCATGACACCACCAATGCCCGAAGACCTCGACTTCGATGGCGGTGAATTGGCAGAAGAAGCAGTGGACCCAGAGGCTAAGTGGCCCCACGTGCAATCTGGCACCATCGTCATACACGACGACGAAGGCGACTCCGATAACGAAGTGTGCATCATGGTGTATCCGCAAGAACTGCCGCATCATGCAGGGCCCCCGGACAACTTGTTGACCGTCCGCGTGCCGCGCGGCACGACAGCCAAGACCGTGTGCGAATATGTCGGGAACGCGTTCGCGGCCATGGGGGGGCAGAGGGAGCTTGCCAGGAGGGGGCCTCTTGTAATCAAACGCCTTCCACACCGTCGAACCGAAACAAAAAACTTGAGGAAGCAAAGGAGGGGAGAATGTAGGATGTAGGAAATGTGATGTTCCCTGCCAGGACGCCGACGAAATTGTTCTTGTTCGACGCTATCGACAACGCGTACATCGGGCCGGACTTCGTTTTCCAGAAAGACATGGAGCTCGAGGTGATCGTGAGCGACGCCTGACGGCGCCGCTTGAGGGCGCGACGGTGCAGGAATGACAGGGAGGGAAGGGAAGGGTTTGAGCATCAGGAGGAAGAGGGCGATGAACGCGAGACACAATAGATAAGAACACGCTGTGCAAGCAGACAGTGGTGACGATGGCGACGGATGGAGGAATGAGGATACGCCAATAAGACAAATAGAACGAGGTGGAGAATGACGAAGAAGTAGAAGACGAGTGGAGCAGAGAGAAAACGATTGGGAGAAGGAGGAATAGGACGGACAATAATGCGAGTGCCACGTCTCCGCACAATTAATTGCCCTGGAGGGCTGACTGGTGCAAGACGCCGCTTGCCTTTGCAAGCGAAGCATCCGATTTAACGAAGCTCTAGCCCGAGCTATGATGTTCGGCGCCCCCTGGCCGCCCTGAGCGCCAAAAAGTAAGAAGCTGGGATGGGAGAGTGGGAAGAATGGAAGGGAGTCGGAAACAGATATCGGAATGGGGGCAATCCGGAATGGGAGAGAGCCGAAATAGGAGGGAGAGAATCGGAATGGGAGGAATGGGACAGAGCTGGAATAAGAAGAATGATAAGGAATCGGAAGAGGATATAAGAATGGGACCAAACCAGATTGGGAGGGAACCGGAACAGGTAGAAGAGAACCGGAATCAGAGAAATGGAGGAATGGGAGAGAGCCCAAATAAGAGATAATCAATATGGGATGAAATCGGAACAGAATATCGGAATCAAACCGGAATGGGAGAGAGCCGGAATAGGAGGGAGAGAACCGGAATGGGAAGAATGGGAGAGAACCGGAATAATAAGATAAATGGAAGGGACATCGGAAAAAGATATCGGAATGGGAGCAAACCGGAATGGGAGGGAGCAGAAATAGGAGGGAGAGAACCAGAATGGGAGGAATGGGAGAGAACCGGAATAAGAAGAGAAATGGGAGGGACATCGGAAAAATATATCGGAATGGGAGCAAACCGGAATGGGAGGGAGCCGGAATAGGAGGGAGAGAACCAGAATGGGAGGAATGGGAGAGAACCGGAATAAGAAGAGAAATGGGAGGGACATCGGAAAAAGATATCGGAATGGGAGCAAACCGGAATGGGAGGGAGCCGGAATAGGAGGGAGAGAACTGGAATGGAAGGAATGGGAAAGAACTGGAATAAGAAGAGAAATGGGAGGGAATCGGAAATATATATCGGAATGGGAGCAAACCATAATGGGAGGGAGCCGGAATAAGAGGGAGAGACCCGTTGTTGCCAGTTGCGAGTCCCGTCGTTGCCAGTTCGGAGTCCCGTTGTTGCCAGTTGCGAGTCCCGTCGTTGCCAGTTCGGAGTCCCGTTGTTGCCAGTTCGGAGTCCCGTTGTTGCCAGTTGCGAGTCCCGTCGTTGCCAGTTCGGAGTCCCGTTGTTGCCAGTTGCGAGTCCCGTCGTTGCCAGTTGCGAGTCCCGTTGTTGCCAGTTGCGAGTCCCGTTGTTGCCAGTTGCGAGTCCCGTTGTTGCCAGTTGCGAGTCCCGTTGTTGCCAGTTGCGAGTCCCGTTGTTGCCAGTTGCGAGTCCCGTTGTTGCCAGTTGCGAGTCCCGTTGTTGCCAGTTGCGAGTCCCGTTGTTGCCAGTTGCGAGTCCCGTTGGTTCAGTTTCTAGGATTTTCTGGGAGGCCTGACCGGGGGGGGGGGGGGGGGGGGGGGGGGCGGGCCTCGCCTTCTCTCGACGGTCCGATTGTTTGGCCCCTCGCCGCGGACGACCCGCGCGCGTCGCGGGGGCCCACCCGGGGCGACCAGCGCGCGTCGCGGGAACTCCGCGCTGCGCTCTGCCCGTCGCCTGTCGTCGCTGCGCAGGAGCCAGCGCCTCGCCCGCAATCGGCCAGCGAGCTAGTTCTCTTTGCTCCGCGCAGCGGGCGCCCCGCGCGCGTCGTTGGCGCCCCGCAGGGGCGACAGGCGCGCGTCGCGGGGATTCCGCGCCGCGCCGCGCCCGCAGCCACGGGTTTCGGGGCGCGCGGGCGCAGGGGGGGCGAAAAACGGATAACAATCTTGGGCGACCTAGCTTTTCTCGCTGCCCCCCCACCGAACTGATCGCGGACAGAGGGGGCCGCGCCGAAGGCCGCGCGGGGAGCCCCGCCGCGGGCCCCAGTGGCGACGCCCGCGCGCCGCCGCCATTTACCTGTGGTAAACCCCATCACACGCTTCGCGCCCCACCAAGGAACTCTTCCGATGACGACGTTCACCGACGCGGCTTTCGCAGCTGCGTGCGGTTGGTTTCTTCGCCAGGCACTTTTTAATAATAGGGGAAAAGGGCGGGGGATCGAGGAGCACTTGAAGGATATGGGGCATTTTTTTGTTTTTTTTTGGGGGGGGGCGTGCTCTTCGGGTTCCCGGAGTCGCCCTTTCGCGACCACAGCTGGGACCGGCCCGCAAAACCAGCCTCGGGGCGGGGCGCGGAAGGGCGACGACGACGACGACAACGAAAGCGACGAAATTGGAGGGGCCGACGCGTATTTTTCGGGCCACGTACCAGAAACCCGTGGCGGCATTCAGCTCCATGTTTTCCCCTTCCGGCGGCCCGCGTCGCCCCCCAGGGGGCAACCGCAACATAATTGTTTGGGACGCAAGGCCAAACCCCGGGGGGTGGAGTCGGGGGTGGTCAAGAGGGGGCGATGACTAGAGGGGGGATATCATGGCGGTGGTTTTGATATTTCCACAAATGTCATATTGTTTCTTCTTTTTGTTTCAATGCGTCCCCCCTAAACCGCGCACGTGCCGCTGGCCACGATTTGCGCCCCCCCTCTAGGACGCCCCTCCCGGTGGCCGCCCCCGATGGGGAAACCCCGCAGGGCGCACGACTCGAAAACGCAACAGACATCCTGACGTCGGAGGTCCTGAGTGGCCCAGGCCAGGACGTCGGCCAGTCTGGTTTTTCTTTGCCTGCGTCCGTCCTGGCCGACCTGTCTCGGCCGGCCTACCGTGTGGACATGCCAGCGTGGACCCCGAACAGTATTTGATTGCACTGTGGATGTGTGTAGCCGACGTGTTGCAAGCTATGTGATACAACTTTCGTGGTACAATCTATGTTCTATGTGGTGAAAGCTACGCGGTACAACGCGTGTGGTGTACGCTATGCGGAGCAACATGTATGCTGTAAGCTATGTGATGTAACATTTGTGATGTGGTAGGAAGTATGCGGTAAACGCTGTGGGCTAAAACGGCGATGCAAGCTACATGTTACAATCCTGCGTGGTGCCTACGTGGTGTTGGTGTAAGCTTTGTGCACAAGATGGCATGCGCCCGCGAGGTGGCCACGCGAGGACGTGGGCATACTCATCCAGCATACGAAGCGCCAACGAGCGACAACGGGCGGCAACGAGGCGATACCTTCGCGCACCTTTCTGACAACCAGAGCGCCCACCAGTCGCCGACGGGCGGCAACGGGTGGCAACGTGGCGAAACTTCAGCACACCCATCCAGTTCGAAGTGCATGCGCCGTTTTAGGAAATTGCTAAAACAACGTCTGCTAACCAGAATCTAAAACAATAAGTTCTTTCAGGCCCCCAGAGACCAGGACACAGATAGACCAGGACACGGAAAGCCAAGGAAACGACATCCTTTTGCAAAGTCACGGTTTCAGCACCCGTGCATTTTTGTTTGCTGCACTGCAGGATTCGGGTGCGTGTCCGGGTTAAGGGGGGTCTTGCAGGCTTTTGGGGCCTGTGTCCGGGTTTATTCTGGAAATGCTGCAGTGCAGTATTTTGTTCGTGCCGCCGTTTGGAAAAATTGGTTTCCAGGGATATTGGGTGTCCGGGTGTAGCGTGTCCGGGTCTACGGGGCCCGGATTCTTTCACCCTGGGTGTGCAAACTATATGTTGCACGCTGTATGGTGCAAGCTATGCGCGCTGCCCGAAATGGAGTGCAATCGATGTGGCACACGCCATGTGGCGTAAGGAAGATGTTGCAAGCTCTGTTTGTTGCAAGCCATGTGGCGCAAGCATTGTTGTATAAGCCATGTAGTGAAACGTGGTGCAGCATATGCGGGATGAGCCATGCGGTGCAAGCAAAGTGGTGCAAGCTTTAAGTCGGGCCTGTCCCTCTACAGGGGGAATACGGAAAAATAGTCCAAACATAATATGGGGATGTTTTTTCTATTGTGTTTGACTATCTTTTGGCATTTTGGGGGTATGTTTTATTGGTCGTCCAAAATCCGCCTGTAGGGGGACACGCCCGACCTGATGCAAGCTATTGAAATGAAGCTATGTCGTGCAATCAGGGCGAAGTGCCCCCGAGGCAACCGTGGCCGCCTAGTAGGCGAAGCCTCGGCAGAGTCAGCCAGCACACGGTGCGCCCACGAGGAGCCCACGACCGCCCAACCAGGCCAAACCTCGGCAGACCCGTCCAACCATTGTGGATGACAAGCAGGATGGCCCAGGCGCAAGCAGTGTCGAAGCTTGTCAGAATGCCTGCTGGACGCATTGGGGGCGCTATCAGCTGACAACTGTTGGAATGCTTCTGGTCTCATGCGGCGGAGCTTTGTGGAACTGCCACATTCGGTTTCTCTCGTCAGAGTCGGTCCCATTCTCGGTTGGATCCGGACCCATTCTGTTAGGCGCGGTCTCATTTAGCATGTTTCCGCCCCCGTTCGGCACGTTGGATGGGATCCAACGGTCTAGGACTAAGTCGGGCCTGGCGCTCTACAGGAGGAATATTCTAAAATAGGCAAGGCAACACATAGCATGGGGATGATTTGTTACCTAACAGCGAAGACTGATAGGTTTCTAGTGGTCTCAAAAGAGCTCACAGATCACTCCACAGGGGGGTCCGGGCAGGTGTTGGGGCGTTTCCGGGCGGCATGAGCCGGGCTCGTTTTTCACCAACAGTCACACACTTCGTGCTCTTCGCCTTCCCAGAACTCCATTCCCAGGCCACATTCTGGGGGGCCGGATGCAACAGTCACACACAAAGTGCTCTTCGACATCCCAGAACGCCATTCCCGGGCCACATTCTGGGGGGCCGGATGCAACAGTCACACACTTCGTGCTCTTCGAGTTCCCAGAACGCCATTCCCGGGCCACATTTTGGATGCCCGGAGCCAACTGTAGGCCACTTCGTGCTCTTCTATTTCCCAGAACTGCATTCCCGGGCCACATTTTGAATGCCCGGAGCCAACTGTAGGCCACTTCGTGCTTTTCTATTTCCCAGAACTCCATTCCCGGGCCACATTTTGAATGCCCGGAGCCAACTGTAGGCCACTTCGTGCTCTTCGAGTTCCCAGAACTCCATTCCCGGGCCACATTTTGAATGCCCGTAGCCAACTGTAGGCAACTTCGTGCTCTTCGACTTCCCAGAACTCCCATTCCTGGGCCACATTTTCAGCAGGGGCAAGAGCACGACGAGGAGGAGGACGAGCAAGACCAGGAGGACGAGGACGAGCAGGAGCAGGACGAGGAGCAGGAGGAGCAGGAGAAGAAGGACGAGCAGGAGGAGGAGGAGGACGAGCAGGAGGAGGAGGACGACCAGGAAGAGGAGGACGACCAGGAAGAGGAGGAGGAGGAGGAGGAGGGGAGGGGGAGGAGTACCAGGAGGAGGAGGAGGAGGAGGAGGAGGAGGAGGAGGAGGAGGAGGAAGAGGAGGAGGAGGAGGAGGAGGACGAGGACGAGGAGGAGGAGGAGGAGGGGGGGGGAGAGTACCAGGAGGAGGAGAACGAGGACCACCAGGAGGAGGAGGAGGAGGAGGAGGAGGAGGAGGAGGAGAGAACACCAGGAGGAGAAGGACGAGCAAGACGAGGAGGACGAGAACGAGGACGACCAGGAAGAGGAGGAGGAGGAGGAGGAGGGGAGGGGGAGGACTACCAGGAGGAGGAGGAGGAGGAAGAGGAGGAGGAGGACGAGGAGGAGGAGGAGGAGGAGGACGAGGAGGAGGAGGGGGGGGGAGAGCACCAGGAGGAGGAGAACGAGAACCACCAGGAGGAGGAGGAGGAGGAGGAGGAGGAGGAGGAGGAGGAGGAGGAGGAGAGAGCACCAGGAGGAGGAGGACGAGCAAGACGAGGAGGACGAGAACGAGGACGAGCAGGAGGAAGAGGAGGAGGAGGAGGAGGAGGAGGAGGAGGAGCAGGAAAAAGAGGAGGAGGAGGAGGCAGGCTGAGGCTGAGGCTGTGACTGCGACTGCCGTTGCCGCTGCGACTGTCATCGCGAATGCGACTACGACTGCGAGAACAGCAGAATTCGACAACTCGATTTTCATCTGAATCTTAAGGGGAATGCTTTCAGATATGCTTCTACACATCGCTGTTAGGTTGCTTTGCCGGGATAATTACCTAACAGCGAAGACTGATAGGTTTCTAGTGGTCTCAAAAGAGCTCACAGATCACTCCACAGGGGGGTCCGGGCAGGTGTTGGGGCGTTTCCGGGCAGCATGAGCCGGGCTCGTTTTTCACCAACAGTCACACACTTCGTGCTCTTCGCCTTCCCAGAACTCCATTCCCAGGCCACATTCTGGGGGGCCGGATGCAACTGTAGGCCACTTCGTGCTCTTCGACATCCCAGAACGCCATTCCCGGGCCACATTCTGGGGGGCCGGATGCAACTGTAGGCCACTTCGTGCTCTTCGACATCCCAGAACGCCATTCCCGGGCCACATTCTGGATGCCCGGAGCCAACTGTAGGCCACTTCGTGTTCTTCCATTTCCCAGAACTCCATTCCCGGGCCACATTTTGGATGCCCGGAGCCAACTGTAAGCCACTTCGTGCTCTTCGAGTTCCCAGAACTCCATTCCTGGGCTACATTTTGGATGCCCAGAGCCAACTCTAGTCCACTTCCTGGTCTTCGAGTTCCCAGAACTCCATTGCCGGGCAACATTTTGAATAGCCAGACGCTTCATATTCCTTCCGCCACAGCTGTGTTTGGTTCAGGACTTGCTAGTGACACTGCAGTCCTCTGCATTCAATTGGCCACTACATTCATTCACTGCAGTCCACTGAGTTTTGATTGCAATGGCGTTCCCCTGGCCGTACCCCCATGTCCAACGTTCATCCGCAGCCTCTGCTCCGCGAGGCTCGTCCGAAGTGTCGCCGCCTCGCGGTGCTTCTCAGCCTGCGCCGCCTCGCGGTGCTTCTCAGCCTGCGGAGGAAGGTGGACAGACGCCTGGTTCTGGCGCTGTGCAGCCTGCGTCTTTCACGGTCGCCTCGTTCAATTTCGGGTTCGAGCAGGGCATGATGACTGGTAAGCAGGCGGCCACTCACTGCGCTAACTTCGGAAGGTGTGCGCCAAGATAGTGGAGACCGCTGATGCTGATATGGTCTGTGGCTGCGAGGTCGGTGCGTTCCGTGAAGGCTTTCGCCGAGCAGGGATCAACGTGACAGAGATCCTCAGTAAGCCTTTCGGTGATGGCATTCGCTTCTTGGAGGTCGACAACTACTTGACTCTCTGGGGGTTCCGCGGTGCTTCTCAGCCTGCGGAACTGACTCTGTGCGAAGACAGCAAAGTTTACAGGCCTCCTAGCGGCCGAGATATTGATGCTGTTATTTCACATTTTGAGGTGAACAAACCAGGCCATGACAAGTTCCACGTGGTGATCGCCAACATGCACATCGTGTGCGGCAAGAAACCGCCGAGCATCCAGACTCGAAAGCGGACAGTTCGCCATCTCCGCTTGCACCTGGACGGCCTGGCCAAGATCCTTGAGAATCTAAACGAGGCAGTCGTTGTGCTTGTAGTCGGCGACGACAACCTCACTTTCCAGGAGGCGCGGGAGGCTTACCAGCGCCAGCAGAACGACGAGAAGCTCTGGGAGGTCCATGCCACTCCGGCCGACCTCAAAGGCGACCACGTCGCGGTCTGCGGAGCAGTCGCCCGTTTATGCTCCATTGCCGTTGGCGCGTCTTTTACGGATCGTGGCATGCGCAACGACGCACACGATGCGGTGGCGGTTGTGCTCACTCTCCCTGGTGCTATTCAGCCTGGGGAGAGCAAGAGGCGGAAAATTGTCGTCGAAAACGTCTCCGACGCCGTCGTCAGCGTACAGGCGGACCGCGAGTCTTCTGTGCATTGGGATCGGTCGCCGAGTTCTGCTCCTCCGCTTTCACCGACTTCACCGGGTGATCCCGACTGCGTCGAGGATGTCGTTCAGAATCGCGCGGACGACTTGCACAGGGAGCTGAGGCAGCTTTGGGACGACAGGTACGACGAGGAGTACGATCCGAAAGTCCTCCATCATCTCAGTCTCTTGCTTTTCAAAAAGAGGACGTCCACGGAGCCAGCGGACACTGATCCAGCTGGCGCTCCTCAGCCTGGCTCGGAATATGACACGGCCTTTGCGTCTCAGGAGGAGACTGGCCGAGCCATTCTCTCTGTCCTTAAGCTTTGACATGACTTTCTGCGGAGCAAGAACATCGACGACATGCGCTACGTTCTCACGGAGCCTGAGCGCCAGGAATTGGTCAGAGTAGCTCGCGACCAGTACGAGCAGTCGCGGCAGCAGCGTGCGCTTCAGGAACGGGATATCGAAAAGGGAAAAGCGAAAGGCAAGTCTGCGCCACAAGGGGGCCATGCGGTTCCGCAGGGTCCGAACAAAGGGCCAGGCGTTAAGAAAGGTTCTCACGGTGCTTCTCAGCCTGCGGGAAAAGGTGGCCAGGCCAAGGGTGCAGGTCTGGGTAGCGTCGCCAAGTTTGTGAAAGACCAGAAGCGTAAGCGGTGGCATCGCCATTTGCAACGCGTGGCCGGTACCAAACAGATCTGGGAGGTGCTGGCCTTCTCAGGGCGCTTCGACGTTGATTGGTTGACGCAAGCGTTGCAAGCTGATCACAGCGAGGGCCGTGATGCAGCAGTTCCCGAGGAAGCTCTGCGGCAACAGCGGCGCCGGCTGCACCACCAGAAGGCCGAGGCCATCGCGCGCTACAACGAGGGGGAGCGGCTTTCCCTCCATCTGTCTGCCCAGGCTGGCCAGGCAAAGCCGAACTTCACGCGCAGGCAGCAGGGCGTGTTGCAGATGTTTGAGAGCGGAGCGCTGCTTCAAATCCGCAACCAAGCGATTCTGGCGTGCGGGCACGGCCGTCTGTTCAGGGGCGATGGCGACTACCTGGACATCGGCGGCAGAACGGGCGGTGGCTCCAGGCGCATCATCGATTCTTGGCAGCCGCCGGACTGGCGTGACTTCCTCCAAGACGATCAGGACATCTGAGTTTTGCAAGTCTCTCTGCCCGCGGTGCTTCTCAGCCTGCGGTCTGCCGCTCTCCAGCTGCGGTCTCGAGCAGTAGTGTTCGAAACGGCACCAACGGGACTCGCAACTGAACAACGGGACTCGCAACTGAACAACGGGACTCGCAAAAACTGGCAAACAACGGGGGTCGCAACTGGCAACAACGGGACTCGCAAACTGGCAACAACGGAACTCGCAACTGGCAACAACCTGGACTCGCAAACTGCAAAACAACGGGACTCGCAACGTGGCAACAACGGGGACTTCGCAAATGGCAACAAAACGGGACTCGCAACTGGCAACAACGGGACTCGCAACTGGCAACAACGGGACTCGCAACTGACAACAACGGGACTCGCAACTGGCAACAATGGGACTCGCAACTGGCAACAATGGGACTCGCAACTGGCAACAACGGGACTCGGAACTGGCAACGACGGGACTCGCAACTGGCACGGGATTCGTAACTGGCAGCAGCGGGATTCGGAATTGGCAGGCTCGCAATTGGCTGCAGGGAGACCTGTAATTGGCAGCAACGGGGCGCGCAAATGAAGGAATTGTAGAGACGTGCGGCTTCTGCAGGAGACCTCGTTTAAGCGGGAAAGTCGGTGAAAGAAAGAGAGTTTGGGTTAGCTTACCAATTCAGCGGGAGATCCGGCTTATGCCGGGGAACCGGCTTAAGCGGGATAGCCGGCTTAAGCAGGAGAGCCGGGAGAGCTGGCTTCAAAAAGAAAACTAGGTTTAATGGGAGAGGTTGCTTTAACAGGAAATTGGATTCAAACAGGACGGAAAGCTTAAAGATGAAACCGTTTTCTAGTCTAGAGCTTGTTTTTGTGGG
>CAUYUJ010018955.1:132147-191044 GCA_963575745.1 Prorocentrum cordatum | reverse complement strand
TTCTTAGGAGTCCCCCTGCTCCTTAGAGGGCGCGGGCCTTGTCTGTAAGTGTCAGGCCCGCGGCTTCTAAGAAGCAGCCTCCTTCTAAGAAGCCTTCCCCCTTCCCCCTACCCCCCTTCTGCGCGCCGCCAAGTAGGGTGGGATGCATCGGCTTCAATCGCCCATGCCAGGCGATCGCAGCCATGGACCACGGGGGCGTCGATTAGCGACGGGTCCCGTTTCCATGGGTAGTCGTGGATTTTTCTGCCGCCGAGCGAGGCGACGCTGGCCGCATTTTGGAGAGGGCACCTCCCCCGACCCATGGATTTGGCGACCGCTCACCAAATCCATGGATCGTTAATCCATGCTTGCGCGCCTCCGACCATTGATTGTCGATGGGGTCCCAACAGTCCTAGTTACCCCGCGCATGGGCGCCGGGATTTGCTATCGGGGGCCTACGGCCGATCTATCGGCGATGTATCGCTGATCCCAGGCCGATGCGTCTCCCTATGCCAGTCTCCCCCTATCGTTACCCCTCACATGAGTGCCTGCCGACGAGATTGGCGGCGCGCCCAGGGGGGAAGGCTGGGGCCCCCGTCATCCATGCCCAGACGACTTATGGCTGGCCGCGGCGCTGCACGCTCTGAGCGGGTTGAGGGCTCGGCCTTTAGATGCGCGCGCGCGCGCCCTCTTCTTCAATCTTGCCACGCCCTGTTGCTGCGCGCGGGGCCGCGACGCCAAAAAGTGTGTGTGTGTGTGCCCACGCCGCCACTGCTGGCCTTCTGCCTCCTTTTACCTAGTCGTGCCCTTCTGTCAGTCGTCTGACCATGGCGTCGCTGTAGTTTCCTCACTGCGCCGCCCTTGCCCTGTCGGTCAAGTTGTTTCCATGCCGGTCGGTGATCTGCCTGCTTCGTCAGACCCGTCGTCGTCCGTGCCTCGATGACTTACGGCTGGCCGCGGCGCTGCTTGCTCCAAGCGGCTTGAGGGCTGGGTCTTTAGACGCGCGCGCGCACTCGTCTTCAATCTTGCCACGCCCTGTTGCTGCGCGCGGGGCCGCGACGCCAAAAAGTGTGTGTGTGTGTGTACACCCACGCCGCCACTGCTGGCCTGCTGCCTTCTTGTACCTAGTCGTGCTCTTCTGCCAGTCGTCTGACCATGGCGTCGCTGTAGTTTCCTCACTGCGCCGCCCATGCCCTCTCGGTCAAGTTGTTTCCATGCCGGTCGGTGATCTGCCTGCCTCGTCAGACCCGTCGTCATCCGTGCCTCGATGACTTACGGCTGGCCGCGGCGCTGCTTGCTCCAAGCAGCTTGAGGGCTGGGTCTTTAGACGCGCGCGCGCGCCCTCTTGTTCAATCTTGCCAAGCCCTGTGGCTTCGCGCGGGGCCGCGACGCCAACATGTCTGTGTGTGTTTGTGTGTGTGCGTGTGTGTGTTTGTTTGTGTGTGTGCGTCTGTGTGCGTCCGTGCTCGTTTGTGTGTAAGCGGTGAGCTCGGACAGCGCTGACATGCCATCATTTCACGCAAGGTTGCTATATCCATCGCCATGGCAGCCCAAGTCTGGGCGTCGCTTGCGCTTGGCTTGATCGAGCCCGACGCCCCGGCCTACACAGTTCATTTGGCTGATGGAGAACATTTCTCGGAGAAGCAAGTTGGGCCTTATGGCGGGCTTCTCCTTCTTAAACGGATGGGTTGACGCAGTCTGCGTATCTCGATACCACGCTTTTGCCACCATGATGGTCGGTAACATGCTGAATCTAGGCAACAGCGTGCCACAGTACGTTGGAGGCTTAGATGTTCAGTCAAGTCCAGGGCTTCCTGAACCCGTTTTCAATGTTTTGTTAATTGTTTGTTTCATGTTTGGCGTCAGTCTATACCGCGTACTTGAAAGAGGCTTTGGCTGGTCTGCGAAGCACTTCGCACCTGCTGTCGTACTCTGGATCACGGTGCACGATGTCCTTGAGGATTTCAGCGGCATCGGGAAGACAATGCCACCCAACAGGTTGAACGTGCTACGGCTCGCACCAGTATTTGGGCTACAGGATGCTCTGTGCGTGAAGAATGGTTTTGGTTCGTTGCCTTGGTGTACAACGAACAATGTGGTCACAATTGCGTTTGCCACTTCAGACGTAATTCTGGGCGGTGCCCCTTCTGAGGAAAAAGCCAAGCTGGTGTCCTCCGTAGTGATGATGGTGGCTATGATATCAGGAGCTATTTTGGGCTCTTGCTTCGACGAAGCTGTACGTTTTGTGGACGACATGTTTCAAGTTAGCTCTGGTCTGGAAGACTATCCAGCTGCCTGCGGCAAGTCCTGCCACCTTGCCAGCCCGGCATTCTGGGTGGCGATTGTTTGAGGGTGAGAGAGCCGTGATGATGCTGATGATGATGATGCTGATCATAATGATGATGCTGATGAGGGTGAGGGTGTTGGTGGTGATGGTGATGGTGATGGTGATGGTGATGGTGATGGTAATGGTGGTGATTAGGATGGCGATTCTGATGATACTGCTGATGATGATTACGAGGTTGATACTGATGAACAGCTCCGCTGATGATGCGATGATGCTCTTGCTGATGATGATGATGATGCTGCTGATGACGGGGACCATGACGACTACGATGATGATGCATGATGACGACACTGGTGGTGATGATGATGAACATAATGATGATGATGTTGATGATGATGGTGATGATGATGATCATGCTGTTGCTGACGATGGCGATGATGCTGCTGCTTATGGTGGCGGTGATGGAGTTGGGTGGTGATGCTGATGATGATTATGATGCTGATGACGACGATGATGATGACGATGCTGCAACTGCTGGTGGTGATGATGATTATAACGATGATGACGATGCTGATGATACTGACGACGATGATGATGATGATGATGATGTGGTTTACGATGACGATGATGATGGTGATGATGATGCCGATTATGACGCTGATGATGATGTCGATGATGATGCTGATGATGATTATGACGATAACGATGGCAATGCTGCGTCTTATGATGGTGCTGTTGGAGATGATGAGGATGCTGCTGCTGATGATGATGATGCTGCTGATGACAGGGACCATGACGACTACGATGATGATGCATGATGACGACACTGGTGGTGATGATGATGAACATGATGATGTTGCTGATGATGATGATGATGATGATGATGATGATGATCATGCTGTTGCTGACGATGGCGATGATGCTGCTGCTTATGATGGCGGTGATGGAGTTGGGTGGTGATGCTGATGATGATTATGATGCTGATGACGACAATGATGATGATGATGATGATGATGACGATGCTGCAACTGCTGGTGGTGATGATGATTATAACGATGATGACGATGCTGATGATACTGACGATGATGATGATGATGATGATGATGATGATGATGATATTGTTTACGATGACGATGATGCTGATGATGATGCCGATTATGACGCTGATGATGATGTCGATGATGATGCTGATGATGATTATGACGATAACGATGGCAATGCTGCTGCTTATGATGGTGCTGTTGGAGATGATGAGGATGCTGCTGCTGATGATGATGATGCTGCTGATGACAGGGACCATGACGACTACGATGATGATGCATGATGACGACACTGGTGGTGATGATGATGAACATGATGATGTTGCTGATGATGATGATGATGATGATGATGATGATGATCATGCTGTTGCTGACGATGGCGATGATGCTGCTGCTTATGATGGCGGTGATGGAGTTGGGTGGTGATGCTGATGATGATTATGATGCTGATGACGACGATGATGATGATGATGATGATGACGATGCTGCAACTGCTGGTGGTGATGATGATGATTATAACGATGATGACGATGCTGATGATACTGACGACGATGATGATGATGTTTGCGATGACGACGATGATGCTGATGATGATGATGCCGACTATGATGCTGATGATGATGATGATGATGATGATGTCGATGATGATGCTGATGATGATTATGACGATGACGATGGAGATGATGAGGATGATGATGATGATGATGATGATGATGATGTTGACAATGATGATGCTTATGATCACGATGATGATGGTGCTGATGATGATGCTGATGTTAATGCTGATGATGATGATGACGCCGACAATGCTGATGATGATGCCGATGGCGATGACGATGGTGATGACGATGGCGATGATGCTGCTGATGATGATGGTGATTCGATGCCGATGATGGTGCTGCTGCTGATGATGATGATGATGATGATGATGATGATGATGATGATGATGATGTCGATGCTGATGCTAATGATTACGACGACCACACTGCTGATGCTGCTGCTGCTGATGATGATGATGACGATGGCGATGATAATGGCGATGACGATGGCGATGATGATGCTGATGGTGATGGTGATGGTGATGATGATGATGATGATGATGATGATGATGAGGATGATGATGATGATGATGCTGGTGATGGCAATGATGGTACTGATGATGATGCTGATGATGATGGTGATGATGCTGATACTGAGAATGATGAAGTGGAGGATGCTGATATTGCTGATGCCAACGATGTTGAGTATGATGAGGACGATGATGTTGACGCTACTGTTGCTGCTGATGATGACGACGATAAGTATGATGACGGTGATGGCGATGGTGATGATGATGGTGATGGTGATGGTGATGTTGCTGGGTGATGGTGATGGTGATGGTGATGGTGATGGTGATGTTGATGATGATGATGATGATGATGATGATGATGATGATAATAATAAGGATTATGCTGATGATGATGATGATGACGATGCTGATGCTGAAGCTGCTGGCGACGTGGAGGAGAAGGAGGAGGATGAAGAACAGTAGGAGGTGGAGGAGGAGGAGGAAGACTCTCACACGTGACATCTTTTGTCTTCGCTATTTGATGAGCTCTCATGGAACTCGCTTGGGCCGTCTTGAGGCTGTCTTGGCCTCCTGTGAGGCAGTCTTTTGGGTCCGTTGGGGCCCATTTGGGCCGTCTTGTGGCCCTCTTACGCCGTCTTGGGGCACTCTTGGGCCGCCTTCGGTCCTCTTGGCCGTATGGAGGGTGTGTGGGGGCCGTCATGGTGCAGCCTGGGACGTCGAAAGGCCTTCTAAGACCATCTTGGGTCCCATGGGAGGCCCTCTTGGGTTGTCTTGGGGCCGTCTTGGGTCCTTCTTGGGCCATCTTGGGATCCCTTGGACCATCATGGGACCCTCTTGGGGGCCTCTTGGGCCGTCTTGGGGCCATCGTGTGGGCTTCTTCGGCCGTCTTGAGCTGACGGAAGCCCGAAAAGGCGAGAATGCGAAACTCTTTAAATTCACCCACGGGGGATACTGATTTTGGTTTCTTCGGACCCTGTTGGAGGTCCTCTTGAGGCCCTGTTTGGCCTACTGGAGGCATCTTGAGCCGTCTTTGGGGCATGTTGGGCCGTCTTCGAGGCTTCTTCGGCCATCTTGGCGTCCTTGTTTGCCTGCGCCGTCTTGGAAGCTTGGGGCGCGGATCCATCGTTTTTAACCAGGGGTTGTTTCAGGAGCGCGGATTTTCTTGTGTGTGTGTGTGTGTTTTGTTGTTGCTGTTGCTGGTTGTATCTTTCAACGAGGGGTCGTGGGCTCAGGAGGTGGGGCGATGCATGCAGCGAGAGGCTGGCAGGGGGTGGTGGTGGTGGTGGTAGTCTCCTTTCTTAGGAAGCGGAAGCCCTGCCAGGCAGCCCTTGCCATTCTTCCACGCCTCAACGTGCGCATGGCACGGCGGCGGATGACATTGCTGTAGTTGCTCCATTTTTGGGTTATTTGTTCTGGCTCACCGATCGCATGTTTGCCCAACCACCCAAACCCGAAAGGCCAGCTTGCGAAGCTCTGTTGCCTTCTAAGATCGACGCGTCCAGCCCGGCGCGAAGGTCAGTGCGGCGCGCCTTCACGATGTCTGTACATGAGGTCGAATCCACACTGAGATTAGCAGGCTGAGATCTGTTCTTCAGACCTCCTGAGTTTCACATGATTTCTGCTCATGGTTGGACATTTTTGGGTTTGCGGCTCGTCAAGTCTGGTTCTGTAGTTCGGTAGGGTGAACGTGAAACCACCAGGCGAATTCGAACATAGAAGACACAACGAACATGTTGTCGCCCAGGTGCTGAGCTCGCTTGTGTTCGGAGTCCGTAGTCAGTCAGTGCTCTCTTAGAAGGACAGTACGGGTCGACATACTTTGGGAGTGGTTGTATGTTCTGGTACTTGCAAGGGGATCATGAGGCTTTTGAGTATTCGATGCTATGAGGCAGTCACGGTGATTACATGCAGCTCACCCCACTAATTCCCTACTGCTTTTGTCGTTCTGCTCTTAAGCTGCCGTGTGTAATTTGTACCTGTTCAACCTCATGCATGCTTGAACTCCTGTGCAGGGCCCAGCGTTGATACGGATGAACTGCGGAATCGTGGGGAGGGAACGAGAACAGTGGCAGATAATGAGGTGTATCGGAATACGAATTAGGGAACTCTTGACGTACACCAGGAACCTAGAAGCGCGCGGAGCACGCGAGTGGTTAAGTGTACGTGTTTGCATGATCGGTTTATCAGTTTCCATGTTGTTTGATTGCCTCCAGAGCTTACTTCCGCGAAAGCCACCAGTTTTTCATTTCCTTGCATGTGGCGCTCGAGGCGGACTTCTGCACCCAAGTCCACAGGAATGTCGACTACACGTCGTGTCGCGCATTCGTGCGCCACTGCACGAGCACTCGGCAAAGCGCACGTGTACGTCTCAGAACCAACGGAGCCAATGATGCAATCCGACATCATGTTTCTCGCAGGCCATTCAGGCAATGGAGCGGCAGTTCTTGCCATGGTCGGTCGTGCAAAAGGACTCGCAGGAGCTGCGATTCCATGCAAACGGCTCGCTGTTCCAAGGAATTGATGGCGGAGACGGCTGCCATTCGCTGTCTCGATTTCTCGCTAAGGCGCTGCTCAGCAATGGCATCTTATCAAGTATTGCACGCCTGCACATTGGTCACTATTTTTCATGTGTGGAGCGCATGGTCTGCGTCATCATGAGGCTCATCTTTGTTCAGGTGAAGTTTCTCATCGTGGACACAGCACCACATCATTGATTGCAGAGCCTTCGATGCTCAGTTCCAAACGCTCGGTTTGAAACATAGCAATTCGAGGCAAATCAATAGACAGCTCTATGGCATAAGGCATAGGCGTGTTCGACCATCCCCTCCGTGTGGCCCAAGAAAAATACGATAATATTCCAAACGCCATGATGCCAGATTCAGGGTTTCCCAGCGTCTCCGTCCTCCGTTCCTCTCTCGGTCATCCCACCTCCCTGACCCCCTCGGCTTCCCGCGAAGTATCAGCCTAGCGTGCAAGAGCGACGAACGCCTTGCCCCCTCAATGGAACCCAAGGACCCTCCAGTGGAGCCACACGGGATGCGTGTGGCAATAACGACGATGCTTCGCCTCTCCCGAGGAAGAAATAACGACATAAATATGAACTTTCGGAGGTCCTCGCGAATTTCCTGGACTGACGGCGGTTCCTTCTCTTTGGCGCGCGGAGCGCGCCAGGGGCGGCGCCGGAGGCGCCGCTAGGGTGGGGGCCCAGCGCCGATCCAGCGGAGCTCCGGAAACGATATTCATGCAGTTTTTCTTCTTCGATGCTCGTTCCCCCCTCCGTCCCCCTGTGGCGGCAGTGACAAGAGGCCGCCTTCCCAGGCAAAGTGGGCCGACGAGGAGCACAAGGGCAAGATCATTCAGAAGATGACCACCGCCACCACCACCGAGCCCATCGAAGTGCGTGCCACGCCGCGGCCCGTCGTGCCGCGCGCGCCGCCCCGCGCGCCGTGGCACGGCGCGCGCGCGAGCGCGCGCGTCGCGCGTGTTGCGCTCTCGCGTGCCATGCTGCGGCGCGCCGCGGGCGCGCGCCTGCGCTGTCGCTGAGCCCCTCGTGCTCCCATCGGTGCGCGCCGCACGCGGTGCTGTGCGCGGCGCTGTGCCGCGCACCCACGCTGTGCGGGCCCAGAGCGGAGTGCCTTTGGGTCGTTGGAAGGCTCTCCCCTCGGAGGGCACCGACTGGAAGCCTGCACCGATCCTGGCCGGGCCGATGCCGGGCCAGTGGTTGGCGCATGCGCCGTCCTCGCCAAGCCAGGAGGGCGCACACACCAGTCCTGGGCCCAGGGTCGGCCCGGCCAGGAGGAGGGGTGTGGGCATGCAGTGTGCGCCCTGCGACCTCTTCGCTCAGTGAGCCGACGTTCTCGCCCTCGCTTGGTGCACACCTGGGGCACCGTGGCGCGCCTGGCGCACGAGCACACGGCGCCCCAGGGCACGCGGGGCACCTGGCGAAAAAGGTGTGCACGGCGCTTCTGGCATGTGTATCTGGCTGCCAGCCCCGGCGTTCTGGGCGGGGGCTGTTCGAGGGGGCACGGGAGGCCGCAGCGTGCGACACCTCGTGTGCCCAGCCTCGGGGAAGCCGCAACACGTAGCAGGTTTTCTGTGCGCCCTGTCGATGTTGTGAGCGAGTGTGACGATGAAGGTGATGATGATGATGATGATGATGATGATGATGATGATGATGGTGATGATGATGATGCTGATGCTGTTAATGATGATGATGATGATGATGATGATGATGATGATGATGATGATGCTGACGATGATGATGCTGATGACGATGCAGGTGGCGGTGATGATACTAATGATGGTGATCTGATGATGAGGTCAATGAGACATATGGTTGTATGTTTTATGATGATGATGACGTCAGCAGCAGTGTCACTTGACACTGCTGCTGCTGATAGTTTTGATGATGATGATGCTGCTGATGATGATGAAAATGATGCTGATATTGATTATGAGGACGAATGGGTGATGATGAAACGGATCCTATTAATAAGTCAATAATTGTGGCAGGCGAGGGGGATGCACACCATGATGATTGTGCCGACGGTAAGATTGATGTTAAGGATGACGTCGGTGTTATGATTATGCTGATGCTGATGATGATGCTGCTGATGATGATACTGATTATGCTGATGATACTGCTGGTGATGACGCTGTTGATGATGATGATAATGTTGCTGCTGATGCTGCTGCTGATGCAGATGCTGATGTTGATGGCGGTTATGATAACTTATGATGATGCTGCTAATGATGATAATGATGATGATGATGCTGCTGTTGATGATGATGGCGATGACGATGATGATGATGATGATGATGATGATGATGATGATGGTGGTGGTGATGATGACGATGACGATGACGATGGCGATGATGATGATGATGATCAGGATGATAATGATGGTGATGATGACGATGACCATGACGATGACGACTATGATGATTATGATTCTGATTATGATTATGATGATGATGATGATGCTGATGATGATGATGATGATGATGATGACGATGATGATGATGATGCTGACGATGATGATGATGATGCTGCTGATGATGATGAGCATGATGATGATGATGATGAGGATGATGATGAGGATGATGATGAGGATGAGGATGAGGATGAGGATGAGGATGAGGATGAGGATGAGGATGAGGATGAGGATGATGATGATGATGATGATGATGATGATGATGATGATGATGATGATGATGATGATGATGATGATGATGATGATGATGATGCAGATGACGAGGAGGAGGAGGAGGAGGAGGAGGAAGAGGTCGGCGGTCCGGGGCCGTGTTGGGGCCTTGACGAGCTCTCATGGAGCGCACTTGGAGAGTGTTGAAGCTGTCCTGAGCTCCTGTGGGGCAGTCTTGAAGGTCCCTTACGGCACCCTTCGGCCATCTTGGGGCCCTTTTGGGCCGTGTTAGTCACCACCCACCAAACCACCCCGACCCAACCCGAAGGCCTCAAATTGACCTCCATTTCCAGTGGGGGGGGGTCGGGGAACATCGAGAAAACACATATGGAGCCCGTAACCCCGCCAACCCGAAATTCGGGTCTTCGGGTTGGGTTGGGGTGGTCTGGTAGGTAGTCAGTTGGGGGGCTCTCTTGGGTTGCTTGGCGCCTGTTTGGTCTTTGGGGACCATCGTGGAGTCGTCGTTGGGCCGTCTTGAGCCGTTGACTGTCCCACTAACGCGGTCCTGTCCCCGTGGAGGCCCTTTCTCGGCCAGCGTGCGCCCTTGCGGCCGTCCTGGGCCTTGTAGGGACTCTCTTGGGCCGTCTTGAGGCTGTCTCGGAGGATTCTTTGGCTATCTTGGGCATCTCTCGGGTCGTTTTGGGGCCACCTTGGAGGCCTCCAGGGCTAGCTGGAGCTGAAGAAAACTCGAAAAGGTGAATACGCCCCAAACTTTGAAACATGTATGCAACATCTATGACTTTGGCTTTTTTGAGCTCTACCGGGGTCCTGTAGTGGCCCTCTTGGTCTGTCTTGGGGGCCTCTTTTGGGGCCGTCTTGAGGTCACTTTGGCAGTCTTGGGGCCACCTTGGGTCGTCTTGGAGGCATCTTAGGCCATTCTGGCATCCTCGCCTGCATCGTCCGTCTTGGAAGCTCGGGATCATGGATCCGTAGTTTTTCGTAAGTGATCCTGGCCCTGGGAGCGCTGATACATTGTTTTGTGCAAGGGGTCGTGACCCTTGGAGCGCGCATTCATAGATTTTGGTAACGTTTCGTGGTCCCTGGAGCGCGGACCCATTTTGTTACAAGGGATTGTGGCCTCGGGAGCGTAGACCAACGGTCCATACAAAAGGGACATGGGGGTGGGCGGTGCACGCATCTCCGTTATTGGAAGGGGGAGGGATCTAGTACAAGGGTACAGAAGCCCTACGAGATTTATGGTGGTCCAACCTACTCTAGCCTTGATCATCCGAAAGAATTCCGAGCACCAGTAAAGTACCGAAACTGGAGGGTTTTCACGCTTTGGGCCCTGGGAGGCGATACTCGCTCGACACTGTTTCGATACTTCTCTGGGTGCATTTCTGTTATGTGGTCCTTAAGTACGATGGGAGAAGCATAATACGAGACAGCACTTGACATTCTACCACGCCTCGGCCTACCAGGGGGGGCACTGGGTGGATCGTCTCCAGCTGCTGTCTCCGCTTCCCCTTACTCTCACCCGTCCTCGTCCTCGTCCCCTTCCTTGGGATGCAGCTCCTGGGCATCGGCGCTGGTACATCTGTGGTGAAACTGGTCTGATCCAGCATCGTCTTGTTTAATTGCGCTTGTTTCGCTTAATCCGACTGAATCGGGCTTCATCCTGGGCGTCATCCAGGCTAATTTTGCTTTATGGCTTCTCAATCGTGCTTGTTAGCCCCTCATCGTTCTTACGCAGACCTTTCAGAAGCTGCCTCCTAACCTTCCTCGCCCCTTGATGCCCTTTCCGTTCCTCTTCCCCATCCCCTTCCCCTTCTCCGGCGGGTCTAGGACAGGGATAAATCTTTCCAGAGCGTTCCGGAACGCTCTCGGAGCGCTCTGGAGCGCTCTGAGAAGCCCTCGGCGCCCGATACATCCTCCAGAATTGCTGGATCTCGGAGATTCCCGATTTGTTCATGTCCGGCTTTGCCCCTGTCCTGGCTTCGTCCTACCTTCCTGCCCCTTGTCGGCAGCGCGATTTGGAGCAGCGTTTGCACACCGCGGGCGCTCTCGTCGGGTCGCGGCGTCCACGCGGGCGGGCGGCTGTCTCCCGACTGCGCTCGTCTCTCGCCCACGTCGACGCGTCCCCTCTTCGCGTGATGTCTATGCCATCCGATCACCACCACCCACCACCCCGACCCAACCCGAAGGCCTCAATTTGCCCTCCATTTCCATTGGGGGGGGGTCGGGGAGCATGGACAAAACACATCTGGAACCCGTACCCCCGCCAACCCGAAATTCGGGGTCTTCGGGCTGGGGTGGTGTGGTGTTGCTCGGCAGTCATCCAAGGCTGGGTGTTGCGGCCGGGTGCAGCTAAGACGCTGGCACGTTTGGTGGTCAAGAACCGATCCCCGGAGCTATCCCAGGGTGCGTTCTGGCCGGGATTTCGGGGCAGATCCAGCCGTGGCGACGAGGAGCCCCCCTGGAGGCCAAGACGCTGCGCTGGGGACCGCGTCGGCCTCAGAGGGGGCTGTTTTGGTCTGCTGGCCGTTCCTCGGAGCCACGGCGGGGAGCGCATTCGTGACCGAGGCACGCCCTGGCCAGAGAAGCCCCTTCGCTTTGTGATCAGCGTTCCCCACGGGAGCACGGTGACAGTCCAGACACACACACACATGTACATATATGTATATATATATATATATATATATATATATATATATATATATATACACGGCCATCCATCCATACGTGCACACATCCACATACATATACACATACACACATACACACATACATGTATACATACACACATACGTATACACAAACAAACATACACACATACATTCACACACCCATACACCCATACACACATACACACATACATACATACCTGCATACAAACACACACACACACCCATACATACAAACATACATACAAACATACAAACAAACATACATACACACATACATACATACGTACGTACATACATACATATTCACATACATACACACACATATATATACATATATATATATACAAACATGCATACATGCATGCATCCATACATGCACACACACATACATACGTACAAGCATCCACACATACATACATACATACATACATGCACACATACATACATGTACACATTCATACATGCATGCATACACATACATACACACACATACATACATACATTCATTCATACATGCATACATGCAACAATTCAGTTGTTATGTGCATGTGCATATAACTGTGTACGTATTAGATATAGATATGTGTTCATATGTGTATATACACACATATATATGTATCTACGATGAACATGTTTATACGCTGTACACATATTGGAGGCTGCTTTTGTGCGCTCGGGACCTGCGCGAACCGCCACGATGCTGCGCGTGGTGCGCTCGCAGACGTCGCACGCCCCCCCCCCCCGCGCTCGATCTTGCTCGCCGCCCCCGAGAGTCAGGCGCCGAGCGCCGCTGGCAGCAGAAGCTGGAGCGCCCAGGGGGGTGGGGGGCTCCAGCTCCTCCTCCTCCTCCTCCTCCTCCACCGCGGCAGCGTGGCGAGGAGACTCGCAGGAGCCCCGGTGAGAGGAGGAGGAGAGGGCGGTTCGCGCCCGACTCGGGGGCCTCGAGGCGGCGCTGGCGGTGGAGGTGGCTCATGTGGGAGGGGGAGAGGACGTGAGACGAGGGGTGAGGACGGGGAGGCGGAGGAGCATGGTGAAGGTGGAGGAGTTGGAGGAGGAGGAGGAAGAGGAGGAGGATGAGGATGAGAAGGAGGAGGAGGTGGAGGAGCAGGAGGCGGAGGAGTATGAGTAAGATGGGGGAGGCGGAGGTGGAGGAGGAGGGGGATAATGATTTCCCAACGGATCTCAGGTTGCCTAACGTAGAGATGAGGATGACGAGGATGGTGGTGGTGATGATGATGATGATGATGATGATGATGATGACGTGGAGGAGGAGGAGGAGGACGCAGAGAAGGATGAGCATGAGGATGCTGATGATGCAGATTTTGAAGATGGTAATGACGATACTGATTATACTGATGATGCTGCTGCTGCTGCTCATGATGATGTTCTTGATGATGAGTTTGTATGACGAGGATGATGACGATGATGAGGAAGATGATGAAACTCATGCTGGCGATGGTGGTGATGCTGATGACGATGCTGATGCTCGTGACGATGCTGCTGCTGATGATGATTGCGTTGATTATGATGTTGGTGAAGCTGATGATGATGCTGACGATGATCATTCTGACATTGCTGTTGATGACGATGATGCTGATGATGAACGCGTCGATGATGACGATGATGACGATACTGCTGATGATTGTGATGATGATGTTGATGACGATTATTCTGATAATGATGATGATGATGCTTACGACGAATCTGACGACGACGACGTTGACGATGCTGATTATGATGCTGTTATTGTTGTTGATCATGCTAATGATGATGGTGATTACGATCATTATGCTGATGGTGATGATGATGATGATGATGATGTCGATGATGATGCGGCTGCTGATGATGATGATGAAGATGATGATGAAGATGATGATGATGATGATGAGACTATGGGTGAGGGTGATGATGACAGTGACGATCATGGCCATGATTATGCTGACGATGATGATGCTGATGCTGATGATGATGATGATGATGCTGATGCTGATTATGCTGATGCTGATGACGACGATGACGATGACGATGCTGACGACGATGATGACGATGATGATGATGACGATGGTGATAATGATGATGATGATGATGATGATGATGATGATGATGCTGATGATGATGATGATGATAATGATGATGAAGAGGATGATGATGATGGCGATGATGATGATGCTGATGATGATGATGATGATGATGATGCTGATGGTAACGATGATGCTGATAATGATGCTGCTGATGATGATTACGTCGATGATGTTGATGACGACGACGACGTTGATGATGATGGTGGTGGTGGTGATGATGATGACGACGATGATGTTGATGATGATGATGATGACGATGATGATGATGGTGATGATGCTGCTGATGATAAAGCTGATGATGCTGATGCTTAAAATGATGATGATGATGATGATGATGGTGGTGATGATGATGATGATGATGATGATGATGATGATGATGGTGATGGTGATGGTGATGGTGATGGTGATTGTGATGATGCTGATGATGATGATGCTGCTGCTGATGATGATGGTGGCTGTTGTGGTGGTGGTGATAATGCTTATGCTGATGCTGATGATGCTGCTGCTGCTGATGATGATGATGATGATGATGATGATGATGATGATAATGATGATGATGATGATGATGATAATGATGATGGCGAGGATGAGGATTCTGGTAATGGTGACGGTGATGGTGGTGATGATGATGATGAGGAGGAGGAGGAAGAGGAGGAGGATGAGGAGGAGGTGGAGGAGGAGGAGGAGGAGGAGGAAGAGCATGAGCAGGAGGGGAGGACGCAAACAAATGTGACAAGGAAGCCGGGCCGCGGAGTCTATCACTGCTTCGCCAGCTGTCCAGGCTGTAGTCGGGGCGGAGCGCTGGGGTGGGCAGCAGTGTGCAGGCCTCGGGCTCCTGCGCTTTGTTCCCCCCCCTCGATCCTTCCGTCTTTGTCCGTGGGCCCTCCCTTCCCCAAGGACCCTGCGGTACCATGAGCTTCGATCGTCTTGCGGTCTTTCAGTGTGTCCGTCACTGCTGTCGGTCTCACTTGCTCGCTGCTCTTCCCACAGGAGCAGCTGAGCAGTCGGCTCACTCGAGGCTCATGTGGTGTTTCCATGTAGGCTCCCCCTCTCCATCTTCTCCTTCCGCTTCTCTCCTCTCCTCCTTTTGCTTCTTGACTTCTATTCGTTTTCGCTCTCTGTGGAGGCTTCTGGAGGCCCAAACAGGCGCCAGCGCGCCTAAGAGAAATCCTAATCAGTGGATGGTTTGAGAATTAGTGATATGGATCTTTAGATCGATTGTTAAATCGATAGTGAGATCGATAGTGGGATCGATAGTGAGGACGATAGCAAGCTCGATCGTGAGACCGATAGGGAAGTCGATTTACAGAGAGCGATAGTGATATTCGATCGTGAGATCGTTCGTGCAATCTATAGTGAGATCGATTGTGAGACAGATAGTGAGATCGATTGTGAGATCGATCGTAAGATCGATAGAGATGGGTAATTCGATCGATTGTGAGACCGATCGATAAGGAGAACGATCAGGAGCCTGGGAACCCAGAAACCCGGGAACCCCTCCGCCCATTGAAATCGGCCCGGACCCAGCAACCGGGAACCGGGGAACCCGGAATTGGGAACCTTGGAACCGGGCCGCCTACCAGAATCGGCTGGGCCGTTTCGCCAAGTTTTTCAACATTCGCCAGGACCCTTTCGGTGCAAGTGTTGCTTATTGATTTTTCATCCAAATAATGATTATAGTCAATTCTTCCTAGCACTCGCACCTTGTTTTTTATCAGGGAAAGTCTTGAGGGTCAATCTGTGCCCCTGGCCCCCGAGTTACAGCAACAATGGCTCCTGCCTGATATTTCCTTTCTATTTATTGGAAGATTCAGACTTTCGCCTGATACTTCCTGGCAATCTACTGAGGGATCGCGCTCTCGCTTGAGACATCCTCACAATTTATTCAGACGCCGCGCCGTCGCCACTAAGGAATCACGTTCTCGTTGTGGGTTTCCGAACGATTTATTTTTGGAATCGCGCAATCGCTCGAGACTTACCCGCGATTCATGCAGGACGCCCGTTTCAGCAACCCGTCTGCCCCTGGCCCCATCCTTCCATCCCTCCTCTTCGCCTGCCTCAGGGGCTGCACGAAATACACGTTGCAGGTAAGAAAGATATTCCCCTAAGCGTGCACGGCACGATCAAAGATAAAGAGGGCGGGTATCGAGGGTTCGGGATATACGTCTTAAATGGCACGCGAGCAGATAAGAGCGAGTAGTCTTAAATTTATTGTAGTTGTTGCTGTCGTTATTGTTGTGGTTCTTGTTGTTGCTGCTGCTGCATTTATTGTTGTTGTTGATGGTGTTAGTATTGTTGTTGTTATTGTTGTTGAATTTTGCTCACTGAAGAAAGATTATTGTTGATATTCCCCCTCCGGTGAGCATTGCTGTTTTTCATTTGAAGTGCTTCCCCCGGGGCTCGCACCCTTTTTTAAGACGACAAGTCACGGGGATGAAATTGTGTTGTTGGCCCCGGGTTTACAACAACAGCGGCTCCAGCCTGATACTTCCCCACAATTTATTCCCAAATCGCGCTCTCGCGGGGGACTTTCTCACAAGTTGTACACGAATCGCGCTCTCGCGTGGGAATTCCTCGCAATTTATTCAGACGATGCGCTCTCGGAGCTCAGGAATAACACTCTCGCTTTGGTTTTTCTCACGATTTACTTGGGAATCGCGCTATCGCTCGTGACTTCCTGGCGATTCATGCAGGACCCACGCTTTAACAACCCGCCTGCTCGACCTGGTCGCCTGGGCCCGCCTTCCCGACCTGCCCGCTATGGGTCTGCCCACCCGATTTGCCCGTCTGGTTCTACCACTCGTTTTCTGATCCTGGCCCCCTTGCTGCTAATTTTTCTCGTGCTACATTCTTCTCCCTCCCCCTTCCACCCGTCTTCTCTTCCCTTGGTTTAGGGGCTGCACTACATGCACGTGGCAGGTATGGAATCTATACCCCCAAGGGGGTACGATCGAAGACGACGAGGGCGGGTACCGAGGGTTTGGGATGTACGTATTTATTGGCACGTGAGCAGACAGGAGCGGACAGTTTTGAAGTGATTGTTCTTGTTGTTGTTGTTGTGGTTGTTGTTGTGTTGTTGGTGTTGTTGTGGTTGTTTTTGTTGTTGTTGTTGTTGTTGTTGTTGTTGTTGTGTTTGTGGTTGTGGTAGTGGCTGTTGTTGTTGTTGTTGTTGTTGTTGTTGTTGTTGTTGTTGTGGTTGTTGTTGTTGTTGTTGTTGTTGTTGTGTTTGTTGTTGTTGTTGTTCCTGCTGCTGCTGTTGCTGTTGTTGTTGCTGTTGTTGTTGTTGTTGTTGTTGTTGCTGTTGCTGTTGCTTTTGCTGTTGCTGTTGCTCTTGCTATCGCTATTGCGCCGTTGTTGGCTTCTCATTACAGTAGTTGTTGTTGATCCCCTCTTGGGTGCACCTTGTGTTTCAACTACAGTGCTCATCCTTGGGCGCGCATCGGGTTTTTCATAAGGGAAATTCTTGGTCCTCAAAGTGGGCCCCAAGCCCCCGGTTTACAACAACAGCTGTTCCCGCCTGAGAATTCCTGCCAAGTTATTTCAAAATCGCGTTCTCGCGCGGGACTTCCTTTGGAATTTTTGCAGGAATCACGCTTTCGTGTGGTATTTCCTCACAATTCATTACAGCGCCATCCCCGCCCCCACGTTGGTATTTCCTCACAAGTGGTATTTCCTCACAATTGGTATTTCCTCACAATTGGTATTTCCTTACAATTGGTATTTCTTCACGAATCAGGCTCTGGCTATTGTTTCCTTCACGTTTTTTTTTTACTTGGGAATCGCGCTATCGCTCGAAGCCTTCCCCTCGATCCATGTTGGATTGACGCTTCGGTGGCCCGCCCGCTCGACCCGGCCGCCTGGGCCCGCCTGCCCGAGCTGTCCGTTTGGGTCCGCCCGCCCGACCCGCCCGTCTGGTTTTGCCGCCTGTGCTCCTGCTCCCACCCCCCTGCAAATCTCTCGCGTGCTCCGTCCTTCTCCCTCCCCCTCGTCTCTTCCATCCTCCCCCTGATCATGATGACGCTGATGCTGATGATGACGACGATGATGATGCTGATGCTGTTGTTGCTGATGATGATGACGATGATGATGCTTCTGGTGGTGGTGATGATGGTGGTGATGATGATGATGATAACGGTGGTGGTGTTGATGATGACGATGCTGATAATGGTGATGATGACGACGATGATGATGATGATGGTGATGATGCTGACGACGGTAATGATGAATCTGCTGCTGCTGCTGATGATGATGATGATGCTGTTAGCGATGATGATTATGATACTGAGGATGATGATGATAATGCTGCTGATGATGATGGTGGTGGTGGTGGCGATGATGATGACGATGACGAGGATGATGACGCTGCTGATGATGATACGGATGATGATGATGATGATGATGATGATGATGATGATGATGATGATGATGATGATGATGATGGTGATACTGATGATGATGATGATGATGATGGTGCTGTTGATGCTGATCAGGATCTTGATGATTATGATGGTGACGATGCTGCTGATGCTGCTGATGATGATGATGGTGCTCATCATGATGATGATGATGATGATGATGATGAAGATGATGAAGATGATGACGACGAATCCGCCGACGCTGGTGATACTGATAATCATTGCGATTGCGATGCTGGTGGTCATGATGCTGCTGCTAATGACGACGATGCTGATGCTGCTGCTGAGGATGCTGATGATGTGATATCGATTACGATGCTGATGAGGATGATGATCACGATGATACTTATGCTGATGCTGATGATGATGACGATGATAATGATGACGATGACGATGACGACGATGAGGATGACGATGATCACGACGACGACGATAAGGATGATGATGGTGATGATGATGATGAGGAGGATGAGGATGAGGATGAGGATGATGATGATGTTGATGATGATGATGATGATGCTGATGATAATGATGATGATGCTGCTGCTGATGATGATGATTATGATGATGATGATTGTGGTGACGATGTTGATGATGCTGCTGCTGCTGATGATGATGCTGATGATTAGGATGATGTTGCTGTTGCTGCTGCTGCTGCTGATGATGATGATGTTGATGATGATTATTGGGTTGATGTTGCTGTTGCTGCTGCTGCTGATGATGATGATGATGATGATGATGATGATGCTGATGATGATGATGATGATGATGATGATGATGATGCTGATGATGCTGATGATGGTGGTGGTGGTTGTGATGATGATGCTGACGACGATAATGAGGAGGATGAGGAGGAGGAGGAGAACGAGGAGGAGGAGGAGGTTGAGGAGGAGGAGGAGGAGGAGGAGGAGGAGGAGGAGGAGTTGGAGGAGGAGGAGGAGGAGGATGTGGAGGACGTGGGAGGCGGAGGTGGCTTTGCTTGAGGATCGCCGATTCCTGATCCCCTCGCCCTCTCTGCCCCGTTAGCGTGTGGAAGCGGCGCGCGGCGGAGGACACGCTGCTGAGCGTCAAGACCTTCCTCTACCAGGCGCTGCTTTTTTTTTCCTCTACCAGGCGCTGCGTGCCGCTGACAGCGGGTTGACCTGCGCTTGTCATCCGCTGGGCCAGGGGAAAGCAACGATGCCTTCTTCGGAGAGGGATGGAGGGAGGGCGAGTTCGATCGAACGTTGGCATGGGCGTCTGGCCGTGCTCGTGTCCGCGAGGGGTGAGCATAGTAGCGCGCCATATTACTTACACGCCACCAGCCACCCCGAACCTCGCGAGGGGTGACGCGCGAAACGATGGGTGATTCCAGCCTCCCGTCCAGAGATCGACCTGTCGTAGGGGCCGTTGCCTTTCCGCCGCCCCCCCCCCCACCCAGGACGGCCCAACAGGGCCCTGGGGAGGACCCCAGGAGGGCCCCAGGAGACCCCAGACAAAACACAGCATCGTAAACAGCAAACCATGGCGGGCGCAGACGTCGAACCAGTCCTGTGTTTTTTTCCCAGCCATCCTGAGGTGTTGAGCCCTCGTTTTGAAGTGACAGCGTTACGCGTCTCCTCTCCTCTCCTACCCCGTCTCTTCTTTCCGCTCCTCTCTTGTCCTCGCCTCTCCCTTCTTTTTTCTCTCCTCTCTCGTCTTTCCTCTCTCCTCTCCTCGCCTCTCTCCTCTCTCCTTTCTCCTCTCTCCTTTCTCCTCTCTCGATTATCCTACTCTGAATCGTCCCTCTGACCTCTCCAAGATCCTCTAGCCCGCACTTAGCTCTCCTTATCTCCTTCCTCATGCTCTCCTACCCTCTATTCTCCCATCTCCTCTCGCCTCTCTCTCTCTCCGCTCTCCTCTATCTCCCCTCGCTTTCATCGACCCATTCTCTCTCTTCTATCTCCTTCCTCCACTGCTCCTGTCTCTCCTCTCGTCTCCTGCTCCTCGCATGCTCATCCCTACTCTCCTCTCTTCCCTCTCCTCTCCTCTCCTCTCCTCTCCTTCCTCTCCTCTCTCTCCTCTCCTCTCCTTCCCTCTCCTCTCCTCTCCTCTCCTCCCTCCCCTCTACTCTTCCCTCTCCTCTCCTCTCCCCTTCCTCCCTCCTCCTCCTAGCTCTATCTCCTATTTCCATCTCCTATCTCCTATCTCTATCTCCTATCTCCTATTCTCTATCTCTATCTCCTATCTCCTATTATCCTATCTCCTATCTCCTATCTCCTATCTCCTATCTCCTATCTCATTCCTATACTTTCTCCTCGCCTTCTTCCTCTCCTTCCTCTCCTACTCCTCTCCTCTCCTCCTCCTCTCCTCTCCTCTCCTCTCCTTCTCTCTCCTCTCCCCTATCTCCTACCTCCTATCTCCTATCCTCTCTCTCTCCCCTCTCTCCTCTCCTCTCCTCTCCTCTCCTCTCCCCTCCTCTCCTCTCCTCTCCTCTCCTCTCCTCGCACGTTACGTGGCCCCATGGAGAGCTCCACCGACGGCTTCGCTGGCAAGGCTCGAGGGGGGTTTCCCCAAGCCCATCTCGGCACACCCCTCACACGCTTCGTGGTCCCATGGGGAGCTCCACCGAATGCCTGAGTGGCGGAGTTCGCATGCGTCCTCTGGCCCATGTGGCAGGGTTCACATGCGTCCCCAGGCCCGTTTCGATACACCGCTGACACGTTTCATGGTCCCATAGGGAGCTCCACCGAAGGCCCCAGTGGCCGTGTTCGCATGCAGCTCCCCGCCCATTTCGGCAGACCCGTCATATGTTTCGTGGACTTGTATATGGGGCTCCACCCAAGAGGATCCTATGAACGGTGGTTCTCACAACTGCATATGGTTGTGTCTATCGCAGGGATCATTCTGTGTTTGGAGCGGGAGGGAGTGGAGGGTGGATCGGATTGTATCCAGGCGCTTCAGAGGCCTCTTCGGGCTTGTGGGGACCTTCTGAGACCTTCAGAGGGGGATGGTGTTTTGTGTTTGTTTGTTTTGTTCAGGTCTCTGGAGGCCTCCACTGAGGCCTTAAAGCTCGATTGCTGGTTCGGATGCGACGTTTTTTTTTTTTTTTTTTGGGGGGGGGGGGGGGAGTTTGGGAAGTTTGCCAACTATTGTGCGCATGGTGCGCGTTTCCGTTGCAAACGACCTAACCTCTGTAAGACCGTTGCTACGCGGCTATACGGCTGGTCTGTAGGACGGCGGGGTCCGCCACCATGCGTCGCGTCAGTCAAGTCTCCCTCTGGGTCCAGATCGTTGACGCCCACGCTCTGGGTGCACTGGGGCCGCTTCCAAGAAGGGCATTTGCCTTTTCAGCGGCTGGTAGGCGGGCTCTCGCAGGACACTATCGCCTGCCGCACCCTCGGAGGGAGGGACCGTGAAGGACGCTGGTGCACGGCGGAAGTAAAGCCAAGGCTTGTCCAACACCCATTCGCCGACTTCTCGCGCGCGCCCCTGCTCAGGAAGGCCTCTCGTTGTTGCCCTCGTTTGGAGCTGTTTCGGGGATCCTGGCTGGGATGAGTTTGGCGCTGAGGTGCTTCGGTTCTGCGCCCCCCACGTGTCCTCGTGCCCCCCATGGTGACGAGTAAGGATTGTGTGCTCATGACGCAAGATGCGGGCACAAGTTGTGTCCATATCCACTGCAGCTTGGAGCTTCGGGCTCCCTTCCCCAGAAAGCCGAGGCGCACTGGATACGGACAGAAATGTGGCCCCCACAAGAGGCCCGACCTTTATCCCTATGCAGTGCGCCTCGGCCTTGCGGCGCCCCTTCCACGATAAGTCTTAGACGCCCTGGATACGGACCACAACGATCGGCCGCGCAGGATTCGGAGGAGGCGGGAGCCCCAACCGGTGCACGCGGGCCCTGGGCCCCCGCTCTCCCCTGTTGGTGGCCCGCCCTGTTCTCCTGGTCTCGACGCCCTCTTCCTCGCTGCCGCCCGCTCCTCCCCTGTGCGCGCGGCCGCACGCGACGGGCTCGGAGCCGACGGCGGCTCGGGCCCCTCCTCCAGCTTTCCCTCCGACGTTTCCGTCGCATGCTTGATCACGAAGCGATAGGAGGCTGCGCTCTCCCCCCTCTCCTCCCCCTCTCTGTTAGTTCAAGCTTCGCGCGGCCCGCTTGGCTTCGACCGGAAGAGGTGCGCTCTCGACCCGCAAATAAAAAAAAGATCATGAAGCGATCGAGCGAGCGAGGCGGAGGAGAGGGAGGAGCCCAGGACGGCGGCATCGTCGGGAACCTGGCGCGCCAGCTCGCCGTCCCCGTGGCCGCCCTGGGCCTGGGCCTGGTGCTGTGGTGCGCGCTGCCGAAGCAGGCGCGCCCCCGGCTCCATTGAGGAGGGGGAGGGTGCGGGAGGGGAGGGGGAGGGGGAGGGGGAGGAGGGGGAAGACGAGGACGAGGAGGAAGAGCAGGAGGAGGAGGAGGAGGAGGAGGAGGAGGGGGAGGAGGAGGGGGATTCGATGATGATGATGATGATGATGATGATGATGATGATGATGATGATGATGATGATGATGATGATGATGATGACGATGATGATGATGATGATGATGATGCTGATGCTGATGCTGACGATGATGACGACGATGACGATGATGATGATGATGATGATGATGAATGATGATGATGCTGCTGCTGACGATGACGATGACGATGACGATGATGATGAGATGATGTGATGATGATGATGATGATGATGATGATGATGATGATGATGATGATGATGATGATGATGATGATGATTGATGATGATGATGTGATGATGCTGCTGCTGCTGCTGCTGCTGCTGCTGCTGCTGATGATGATGATGATGATGATGATGATGATGATGATGATGATGATGATGATGATGATGATGATGATGATGATGATGATGTGGAGGAAGAGGAGGATGAGGAGGAGGGGGGTCCGTAGCCATTTTGGCTCAAGCCACGGGCTGAGGGGGGCTGGGCCGTCGTCGCCCTCGTCGGTCGCCCCCTCGTGCTCGGGCTCGCGCGCCGCGGGCCATCGCTCGGCGCCGCGGCCGCGGCAGGCGCCCCGCCAGGACGCCTCGTGAAGGCGAACCATCCTGGCATCGGCAGTTGCAGGAGGAGCTTACGCGCATGGAAGCACACACGTCTCGGAAGGCCTTCAACGAGCTTCATCTCGAACTACAGCACCACGAGCAACGACTCCAGCGCCGCTTCCAGGAGGAGATAGACGAGATCAACGTGCGCAACCGCCACCTAGAACATCAGCAGGCACAACGGTTCCTACGACAGTCCGAACAACGACGCCAGGAAGATGAAGCTGAACAGGCACATCGCATGAAGACCGAGCTCGAACAGCACCAACTACTTCACGACGCCGCACGTGGTCACCTTGCACGGCGGGAAGCAGTACAGCAACACGAACTACGGGAGGCTAAGCCATTCTGGCTCCAGCATCTAATATCCGAGCACCGCCTTCAACAGGAGGAAGCTCAGTGTGCCCACAACCTCCTACTCCAGCACGAGATGAGAGGGCAGCAACAAGAAGACGCACTTCGACTGGCTCAGCAACGACAGCTTCATGAAATCAACTGCAGGGCTCATGCGGAATCATCGGCACTCATGCAAGCCAAAGAGAAGATCCTCGAGGAGTACGGTGAACTGCGTGCGCAACAACACGAAGCAGCCACGATTCGCACCGAGCATCAGCACGAACGAGCCCGACTCCAAGGCGAACGTGCCAACCTACACCTCACCGAGCAGCAGCTCCACGACAGGTACATCAACCGCCTGGCGACGACCGAGGAGATGCGAATAAAGGAAAGGGAGGAAATGCAACGTGAGTTTCGACAAGCCGAGCTTCATCATGACCCTCTTGATCTTGAACTGTTGCAAGAATTGAACACGAGATTCAGCGAGAGAGACGAGGAGGAAAACAGACAGCAGGCGTTAGCCGACTCAGAGGAGAAGCGCATCCACCGCGAGATCGAAGGCGCCCTCACCGCGATCATCCCAGGCCCCTACGAGATGCCTCACCCACACGCCGACATCTACCTCGAGCAGCTACGACAGATGAGCTCTCCACCGAACGCAGCTCATTCCACGCCCAACTCAGACGCATGGAGCTCACGAGACCTCGGCTTTGCAGCCGCACCACCCACCTCACCACCCGCCCCGAACCCCGACCACACACGCGACAGAACGCCCATACACCCTCCAGCCAGTATCGCCCCACTCAGCGATGCCGACCACGACAAGCCCTCTGAAGCACACCACGGCGATACACAAGCACACCAATCGAGCTCTCCAAGATCTTCGTGCTCTCCCACGCCCATCGCCGACGACGGCTACCTCTCTCAGCACGACGACGGACAGTCTACTCCCATTCCTGACCTTCATCACGACTCCGACCTCGAAGGCACCGACACCCCCATCCCAGCTGAGCAGGCCACTCCCCCCACCCCACACATCATCTTCCCCGAAGTACGTGCCATGTCCGCCCCCCCCGACACGAGATCGACACCCGACGACCAACAGCGTTCCACGCCCCTCACCACAATTCTCATCGATCTCAGCGACGACGAGCACGAAGTACCCACCACGCCCAAGACTCGACCGATCACCAGCATCACCCCAACCCAAGCCTACAGCCCCATCATCCCTCCACCCAGATTCCATATGGGAACGCCCGACAGGGCCCAGTCAGCGCCACCCTCACGAACCCGATCGGCCCTTAAGAGACAGGACTCCACATCACGACCACCGCGGAAGGTCCGTATCCACGACAGCGGTGACGGCTTCGTGGACATATCCGACCGCGTCCCTCTCCGTGCCGATCCCGACGATGAAGGATCGGACACCGCGCTGCGTCCAAAAAACTAGATACGAACGACCCCGATGAGGGCGCTCTGGCTCATCGGACCCGTCGAAAAAGACCAGAGCAACAGGCCCCTGGGCGGCCTCAAGCGTCCATACGTAACTCTCGGCCCAGCGCCACACAGCATCACAATGTCACAGAAGCAGCAACGAACCTTGCGACCCCTGCGGTGCAGGTAACTTGCAGCTTCAGACACGCACACCCACCCCGACTTCCACTAGGGAAGCCTACATCGACTGACCTCGACAGGCTGACACCCGCTTTGGGGACCGCGGATCAGCACCGAGCGCCAGGCAACATAGACAGCCGACTCTGCCACCTTCCATCCTCGATAGCAGACTCCACTAGCTTGCAGACCGCAACCAACCTGACGACCCAGGGGGTGCAGGTGACTTGCACTTCTGACAGCCACCTTCCGACACACACCACCAGTCCACGTGCACTGACTCCTGCTTTGGGGATAGCAGATCAGACCCGACGGACAACGGCAGTAGTTTCACTTGCCTCACACGACCAGCACGACGCAACCGATGGACAACCAACAACTATCCACCATAGGCGCCACCCGACCGAAGAGTGGGAAATCCACTCGAGCGGTTCGCGCCCCCACCCAAGATCGACTGCCATACTGGGGAGGGCCCCCCCAGATGGCACCTCGCGCAGGTTGACACCTCCACGAGCGCCACCTGGCTCCTACGCCGCCACTTCCGACACATCGCCAAGGCACGACCTACCTCGCTCCACCATTTCTGAGAGCACTCAGCGTGTCACGCCGACCACACCAAGAGTAAGGCCAGGCGACGAGACGAATCGGCTACACACACCACCCCGACTCGAGCGACCCAAGCCCGACGCCACGGTCGCCACAACTAGCCATTTTGGCTCTACGCATGCACGGAAATTCAACGGCTCCGACGTCCACAACGAGACGCCCGAGTACCACAGTGCGATCACGATAGACTACTTCCCTGGGATCGAGGATACTTTCCTCGATAATAGCAGCGAGATGGATAGCGGCAACTTCCACCTCGATGACGACGCCATTCGCACGCGGCTTCTGGCACGAGTCCGACGGCAGCAGCAACGGCGACTAACAGCACAGCAGACATCTACGTACACCACGACCCACAATCGATTCCAAGCCCTGCAACCCAGCCCACCGCCACCCTCAGCAAGACATACCACCACGCTTCCGACACAGCAGCCCACCGGCCATCCACCAGTAGCCCTGACAGCATCCCAGGGCGCTGGACATGGCACAGCAGCACCCGACAGAGACCGCCACGCGGCCACAGGTGAAAGGCGACAACGACAAAAGACAGCCATGCACCCCTTTCGATGCCCAACAGGAGCTTCTGCAACAACACACAACGGACAAGCTGCACACAGACGACAGCAGAAGGCGACAGCATTGCTACCGTTTCGAGTACAGCGACCACCCAATCCTAGCGCCGACAACCAGCCCCAACAACTGCAACCATCGTACCACGAGGCCAATCTCGACATCACAAGATACCACGGCATGCAACCACCAGGCGACTGCACATGCGACCTAGGGGACACCAGAGGACTGATCAGACGAATACGGGCCACGACCGCCCCCTTTCTCAACGCTAACATCGAAGGTGACGACCTGCACCCAGCAGCAACATACGCGCTCAACAATACGACGAAAGGCAACAATGCCCACAGCGCAAAGCACATCTTCACTGACGCTTCCCACAACGCACGGAGACCAGACTGCTGCTCATGGGCATTCTTGGTACTACAAGAAGGTGGCGAACACGACCAACACACGTTCAGAGGAGCCTTCAGCAGCATCGTCAGCAAGAGCCACAACATGAAGTTGAATGACCGCAGCACCACCAACACCACAGGCGAAATCATGGCCATCGTGCAGGCTCTCATGTGGTCCATCGCCGTCGCCGAGCCGCAACCTATCTGCATTCACACCGATTGCGAGACGGCCATCAACATATGCATGGGGCGCGCCACAGCAACAGCAGACGAACATCTTGCGAGATTCATGAAGGTCATCTTCGACACGCTCAAGAACGAAAACGACATAACCTTGCACCACGTCCCGAGTCACGAAGGCATGCCTTGGAACGAGCTCGCCGACGGAATCTCAAAGAGGACACGCAAGCGCTACGAGAGAGGCCACGACTACGACACCATCCCGCACAACTTCAGAGACATCATTGCGGACACAAAGTACTATCAATGGGAGTCGATCCTCCAGACTGATCATCTCGATCGAGCAGCTTACCCACTACGCGAAGGTGCCACCTTACGCTTTGGATTACCAACTCGGAATGCTAGTGTTCGGCACCTCATGGCGCCTAAGACGGTCTCTGCCAAAGAAACCAAGATCGAGCTCTCCATCGCAACCTACAACGCCGAGAGTGTCAGAGAGTCCGACGCTCAGCAGCAGAAGAAGTTCACAAAGGCAGCACGGCTTGCACACCAGTGGCGGGGACCCTTGCTTCGACGACAATTTCAAGAAAAGCGACTCCACATCATCGGCATTCAGGAGGCGCGCAACGAACGACGTACAACAAATGGGAATGGATACTTCATCATCAGCAGCCCGCACGACCACTACAACGCTGGATGTGAGCTATGGATCAACGTGGAGAAGCCCTACGCCTACAACAAGGACGGCCCACAGCACTTCGAGCCCAGACACTGCCACGTTCTCATCAGTGAGCCAAGGATCCTCATCGTCAAAGTCACTACGGACTGCATCAATACCACCATTTGTGTATTTCATGCTCCTCACAGCAAGAAAGGTCCTCAAGAACGACAAGACTTTTGGCAGCGACTACAGAAGCTCGTACAACAGCACAGACCCAACCTCATGCTCGCCGACGCCAACGGCCGACTTGGAAGCGTGCAGTCGACATCTGTTGGACCTGCTGGACTTTCCCAGACCGAGGACAGCAACGGCAAGGAACTTCACGAGTTAGCAGCCGCAGGGCACTACGTCATCGCCAACACCGTGATCTCCAACGGCGACGAGCACCACACGTGGACAGACGCATATGGGCACAAGCATCGCATCGACTACATCATCGCGGACGATACGCTCATCAGCCACATCACCGACATCAAGACACTGGCCGACATTGAGACCATGAAGAAACACCGACAAGGGCAGCATCAACGCGAGGATCACCTGCCAGTTACAGCTCGGGCCTGTTGGACCGTGCGGCACACTGCGCCAAAGCAGCTCTTCCCGAAGATAGACAAGCACCAGCTCAATGACGAGAAGGCCGTCGAGACCTTCAAGACGCACCTTGACGCTACTGTCTTACCGTCATGGGGAACGGACTACGATGAGCACATCCACCAGTACATGCTGACCATCATGGAAGCAGCGACCTCAGCGTTCAAAAGAAGCGGGAAGAAGAAATACCAGGAGTACATCTCAGAGACCACGCTCAATTTCGTCCTCAGCCGACGGAAGTTCATGAAGCTCCTCCGTAAGGCAACAACACATGGAGCGACAGCTAGCACGACAAAGCGCAGAATCCAAAGGCTCATCAACGACATCCACAACGACCCGACCCTTCAGATGACTCCCGAGGCGATCCACACTACTTACTGCGAGACTTACATGCTCAACTACGCTGCAGCGAATTTTTCTTACAACCCCGACTATCATGGGTTTTTACAACACGTACGGCACTGGATCGACGCCACGAGAAAAGTAATCGTCAAGATGACCAACAGGGACTACGACGCGTTCTTGGAAGAGCAAGCACAAAAGGCAATGGATGCAAAGCGCACTGGCGACACGTACACCGAGTGGAAGTACACCAAGAAGCTCCTGCTATTCGGCGGCCGCAAGAGACGTAAGCGACAAGCATACCCCATGACGAATGCAGCAGACGGCACTGTCCTCGACAGTTCCACGAGCAAGGCCGACGCAGCCACACGACACTTCGGACACAACGAAGCAGCCGACATCCTCTCCGCTCAGGACGTGGTTGACAGATACAACGCCAAGGAGGACAGGACCGAACCAGCTCAGCCCAGGAGAACGCGCCACGTCAACAACTTCGCCAGCATCTACGAGCTCACAGACATCCTTCACAAAGCGAGACCTCACCGCGCACCAGGACCAGATCGTGTATCCGACGACTTCTCCAAGATCGCCCCACGGCAGATGGCCCGACACATGCATCCGATCATCACCAAAGCAGCGCTCTTCTGCAGGGAGGGCGTAGCTCTAAAGGGGTCCAGGATGACGTACTTCTGGAAGGGCAAGGGCAGCGAGGAGGACCTGAACAACCAGCGGTCAATCACGTTGGCCAACACCGTCATCAAGCACCACTACAGATACATCAGACAATGCATGAAGGACCTAATCCCCACGATGCTCTTCTCCACTCAGACGGGAGGCCGACACCACTACAGCACGGACATCAACCACATGACGATGCGGCTCCTATCCAATACTGCCTACCACGCGAAGCACGACATGGTCATCATCATGATAGACTTGAAAGCAGCCTTCCACAAGGTAGTCAACCAGCTCGTGTACAACTTCACCCAGACCAAGGAGCAGCTGGACGACCTTCTCGCCCACATCGACATTCCCCATGTCATGCTTCCCGCGATTGAGGCCCTCATGACCGACAACGGCATTGTCAACCAACACGTGGACAACCAACACATTGTCGACATGCTCACGGAGGCACACACTGGGACTTGGTTCTACATCGACGACCAGTGCAGCTACGCAGCACCACGACTTGGTACACGCCCTGGCGTACCAACAGCCGACTTCACATTCAACATGCTCATGGCGGACGTCACGCGAGACTACCACGACCACGCCGTCGAGGATGGAGCGACTTTCGACATACCGCATGCCCCACCACGTCTCCGAGCTTGCGACCACAACGCCACACTGTCCTCTACATCCTTCGTAGACGACGTCAAGGCGGCTGCATCCACGGCAGACGGCACCATGATCCACGCACTCATCTCCAAGATGTGGGGACATCTCATACGCGCGACACTGCGAAGAGGCCTCCCGATCAACACCAAGAAGTCCAGCTTCATCGTCTACCCCAACACCGTCGCAGGCAAAAGAGCTACACGGACCATGATACGGGACAACCACAGCATCACCGACATGGGGCTCTGCGTCACCATCGCTAGAAGCACCAAGCTGCTGGGCGCGATGTTCAACGACAGGAACGACATGGGCCAGGAGACGGCAGCACGCACCATCGCGCTACGCGAGACAACAGGCCCACTCCGACGCACCTTGTTCCAACGACAAGCCATCTCCATCCAGACTAAGATCCACTACCTCGAGTCCTTCGGCTATTCAAGACTGCTATTTAACGCGGGGACATGGATCATCACAACAGCGCGGGACTACCACAGGATCAACACAGCCTACGTCACTGCGGCTCGACAGGCAATAGGAATTACACACAAGGCCATGAAGGACAAGCACATCACCAACGAGCAGATATTGGCACGTGCTCAACTACCGAACCTCGAAGACCGACTACGATGGCTACGACTGCGAGAACTTCTGCGACTCATAAAAGGATGCCCGTACGAAACGCAGGCACTCATTGACTACGACATCGAAGTCAACGGCACCTGGACGCAAACCATCAACAACGACATCCACACATGCCGACAGCACTGCGACGGCACCCGCATCACCACCGCACCCAAGGACATCATCGACTTCATCAAGGCTGCGCGCAACGACATGCAAACGGTCAAGTCTTTTATTACGAGCACCTACAAGCGTGCACAAGACTCATCCTCCGACCGAGCAGCGCAGGACCAGCTGCGCGCAGACCTATCGCTAACGGCAACAGCACTGGGAGTGCTGCCACTACCCCGACAAGCAGGAACCACGACACCAGCACCAGCCAGAGTTATGTGTTACCATTGCGGTGCTACATTCAAGACCAAAGCAGCACACAACAAGCATGTCTACGCCGTCCACCAGGACAAGCACACCATAGACAACTACATCGTCGGTGACACCTGCCAGGTATGCTTGAAGTACTTCTACACCGCGAACAGACTTACCAAACACGTCAAATCGTCACGCCAGTGTGCAGCCACACTGATGCAGTTCGGAGCGAAGCCGCCAACAGAAGACATCGACGCGCACAAGGAGGAGACCCGACGCGTACGACGATCCAACCGACACGCTGGGCTTCCAGAAGACTACGCCGAGCGGCCACCCATCCAGCTACATGGGCCATCACTGGGACCACCAACCCACGCCGACCACGACCACCGACCAATACCAGCCCAACTACCCACCGACGCACCCACCACACAAGACAGCGGACCCAACCGAGCAGACACGGGAATGACCGACATCACAGGAAAGCCCAGCATCGTACTGCTCTTCACCACCAACCACGACCACACCAGCGCGGTGACCGACGCCCTCCAAGCCACCGCAGACAGACACAGCATCTCCATCGAACTCCACCACCTGCCAACCAGGCACCCACCCCAAACTGACCCAACGGCTTCCGACATGGCCACGACACCATACGACCATGCTGCCTTCTGCATCATCGACGCCGACCTCACGACCTTCAACCGCGACCTCAACCTCAGGACGCAAGAGGCACCATGGGGACGACTGGACCTCACACCCACGCAGCACAGAGCGGTACGACAAGACAACGACAGCATGCGGCACGTCTTACGGACCGCACAGCGGATGATGATGATGCGCACACCTACCATCATCCTGGACAGCAGCCTCCGACACCTGCAGATACAGGAATATGCATACATCACAACGACGTGCAGCACAACCCTGACCACAGCATTCACTGCTTGCAACTGCCATGCAGACATCACCATGACAACGACACTAACGCAGGCCATAGAGCAAACACTCCAGCCCACCGCCGACGCATACACAAAGGCACAGACGTGGCACTACAATGGATATGATGGCAACGATTGCTGGATGTCAGAACGTCCAGGCGCGGTGCTCCTCGAGCCGCGACCTGGACATCCGCAGCCACAAGCCTCGAACTGCCTCGCATCACTTACGACTATGGCGGCCACATAGGCTCATCGTCAGCGACCTGGATCACCGACTCCACATCGCCAGGAGACATCCTCACAGCCCGTAACAGGGGCACATGATCGACGGCGGCAGCGACCACCACGCGATCGCCCCGAACCATCAATTGTACGGGCCCCACATCATCACGAAGGCCCCCTCGCGGTGCGAGGGGGATGAGATGAACACCTACCAGTGACTACAGGCCCCGGCGGCCCGCCGCTTTCTGGAGGCCTCAGGAGACTTCTAGTTCAGCGTGCCCGTTGGGGGTCCCGTCCTTCTTCCTTGAGGATCCCTGTGGCTCATGAGGCCCCTCCCCCCTCTCACTGTCGGGTGCTCCCCCTCGGGCCCTGCCCCTTGCTCTCCGCCTTCCCCCGACTTGGGGGAACGGCGCCGTTTACACTACCGAGACTGTTGTCTCAGCGACGCCCCTCCACCAGCCTCCGTCACCCAAAGAGTCGCAACGCGCCGACATGTGGTACGCGACCGTCGGTTGGGTGACGGATGCTGGAACGGAGACGGGCCCTGGGCGATCCACAAGTGATCGTTTAATCTGGCCTGGCCTCCCCTCCCTCTCCTGGTCCAGGTGGCCCCTCTCCCGTGCCCCTGGTGGCCCTCGCCTTCGCTCTGTCCCCGCGCCTTCCCGTTGGCCTTCGGACCCTTGGGCTCTCGGGGCTCCCGCATTCCTTCTCTCCGAGGCCACTTAAGGCGTCTCTCTCTCTCCTGGTGGCGGGTGGCCTTGGGTTCCAGAGGCAATTTGAGGCCCCCTCCCGAGGCTTTCCGAGGAAGGGGGCCGTGCGTCGCGCCGCGCGCGGCGGCGCGGCTCGGGCTGCGGCGGACAGACCGCCTTGCCTGCAGTGTTCGAGGGGGAGGAGGAGGGGGATTCGATGATGATGATGATGATGATGATGATGATGATGATGATGATGATGATGATGATGATGATGATGATGATGATGACGATGACGATGATGATGATGATGATGATGATGCTGATGCTGATGCTGACGATGACGATGACGATGACGATGACGATGATGATGATGATGATGATGATGATGATGATTGCTGCTGCTGACGATGACGATGACGATGACGATGATGATGATGATGATGATGATGATGATGATGATGATGATGCTGATGATGATGATGATGATGATGATGATGATGAGATGATGATGATGATGATGATGATGATGATGCTGCTGCTGCTGCTGCTGCTGCTGCTGATGATATGATGATGATGATGATGATGATGATGATGATGATGATGATGATGATGATGATGATGATGGATGTGGAGGAAGAGGAGGATGAGGAGGAGGGGGGTCCGTAGCCATTTTGGCTCAAGCCACGGGCTGAGGGGGGCTGGGCCGTCGTCGCCCTCGTCGGTCGCCCCCTCGTGCTCGGGCTCGCGCGCCGCGGGCCATCGCTCGGCGCCGCGGCCGCGGCAGGCGCCCCGCCAGGACGCCTCGTGAAGGCGAACCATCCTGGCATCGGCGCCAGCGGCAGCAACGTGCTCAGGCGCGTACGTTGCTCCGAGTCCTCTCTGCCGCGAGGACCCTCGCGGAGCACCACAGCGCCCAGCCCGTCGACAAGATGACGCAGGACTGGAAGCACCAGCGCGACTGGGAGCAGCCGCACTTCGACACGACGGCGTCATCAACACGAGCCTCTCGTGGTCATCCCGTCGGAGCTCAGCCATGGCCGTGGAGGTCGGGATCTCGGACGCGACGACGCAGGACGTACGGGAAGAACGACGACCAGAGCTGGCAGCAGGACCGAGACGGCCACGACCAGTACGACGGCAACGCAAGCACCCGTCACAACAGCCACTGCCAGCAGCACTACGCCAAGGACGAGCATGCTCACCACTTCACCCACCACGGCGAGGACACCCACAAGAAAGGTTCACGGGCTCGCTCCACACCTCGCACAACGACACGGACGCAGAGCAAGAAGCACTACGGCGCGCACAACTTCTTCGACGGCTTCCAGTTCTCCAAGAAGCAGCGCGAGATCCTCGACCAGGTCCTCCCTGCCGACGACGTGCGCATGCAGTCCCACGAGAGCTTCTCCACGCCCCCGCTTGAGGAGGACATGCGCCGCCTTTGGGTGACAACCAAGCGCGGACGCATCGCTCGGTTGGCAGACCAAGCTCAGGGCGCACGCGCCGTCGGCGTCGACGATGCCAAGATCGTCGCAGAGCTGTCTGTCAACAAGGCAATGCTCCTCCTCACGTTGTCTCCCGACGAGCGGGTGCACTACTACCGCCGATGCATCGACACCACGGTCAGGCGAAAGAATGCGCTCAAGGACGACATCAGGAAGATGCAGACCGAGTTCGACAACACGGAGGGCAGCTTGAGGATACTACGAGCTCTACTCCAGGAGTCGAAGTTGAAGAGGGACGACGCCACACCCGACCTCGAGTACGACGACTTCTACAGCGACAACGACGAGAGCGAGAAGGATCACCACAACAGGCGCAGGACTCGGACACAGACACCTCACCCACGACAGCGCGAAGATCATCGACCACAGCAGTACGCAGCACCAGCAGCAGCACCACTTCGACAGCAGGACGACCCACACCAAAAAGGTCACAAAGAGCTGCTCGCGATGATCACGGACCTCTCCAAAAAGGTGGACCAGCAGCGACAACACACGGGACTCCATCAGCACCACCTAGCCCACCTCCACCAACAAGCTGATCTCCGACAATCCGAGCACCGCGAACAGTTGCAGGAGGAGCTTACGCGCATGGAAGCACACACGTCTCGGAAGGCCTTCAACGAGCTTCATCTCGAACTACAGCACCACGAGCAACGACTCCAGCGCCGCTTCCAGGAGGAGATAGACGAGATCAACGCACGCAACCGCCACCTAGAACATCAGCAAGCACAACGGTTCCTACGACAGTCCGAACAACGACGCCAGGAAGATGAAGCTGAACAGGCACATCGCATGAAGACCGAGCTCGAACAGCACCAATCACTTCACGACGCCGCACGTGGTCACCTTGCACGGCGGGAAGCAGCACAACAACACGAACTACGGGAGGCTAAGCCATTTTGGCTCCAGCATCTAATTCGTGAATCCGAGCACCGCCTTCAACAGGAGGAAGCTCAGTGCGCTCACAACCTCCTACTTCAGCACGAGATGAGAGGGCAGCAACAAGAAGACGCACTTCGACTGGCTCAGCAACGACAGCTTCATGAAATCAACTGCAGGGCTCATGCGGAATCATCGGCACTCATGCAAGCCAAAGAAAAGATCCTCGAGGAGTACGGTGAACTGCGTGCGCAACAACACGAAGCAGCCACGATATGCACCGAGCACCAGCACGAGCGAGCCCGACTCCAAGGCGAACGTGCCAACCTACACCTCACCGAGCAGCAGCTCCACGACAGGTACATCAACCACTTGGCGACGACCGAGGAGATGCGAATAAAGGAAAGGGAGGAAATGCAACGAGAGTTTCGACAAGCCGAGCTCCTTCATGACCCTCTTGATCTTGAACTGTTGCAAGAATTGAACACGAGGTTCAGCGAGAGAGACGAGGAGGAGAACAGACAGCAGGCGTTAGCCGACTCAGAGGAGAAGCGCATCCACCGCGAGATCGAAGGCGCCCTCACCGCGATCATCCCAGGCCCCTACGAGCTGCCTCACCCACACGCCGACATCTACCTCGAGCAGCTACGACAGATGAGCTCTCCACCGAACGCAGCTCATTCCACGTCCAACTCAGACGCATGGAGCTTACGAGACCTCGGCTTTGCAACCGCACCACCCACCTCACCACCCGCCCCGAACCCCGACCACACCCACGACAGAACGCCCACACACCCTCCAGCCAGTATCGCCCCACTCAGCGATGCCGACCACGACAAGCCCTCTGAAGCACACCACGGCGATACACAAGCACACCAATCGAGCTCTCCGAGATCTTCGTGCTCTCCCACGCCCATCGCCGACGACGGCTACCTCTCTCAGCACGACGACGGACAGTCTACGCCCATTCCTGACCTTCACCACGACTCCGACCTCGAAGGCACCGACACCCCCATCCCAGCTGCGCAGGCCACTCCCCCCACCCCACACATCATCTTCCCCGAAGTACGTGCCATGTCCGCCCCCCCCGACACGAGATCGACACCCGATGACCAACAGCGATCCACGCCCCTTACCACAATTCTCATCGATCTCAGCGACGACGAGCACGAAGTACCCACCACGCCCAAGACTCGACCGATCACCAGCATCACCCCAACCCAAGCCTACAGCCCCATCATCCCTCCACCCAGATTCCATATGGGAACGCCCGACAGGGCCCAGTCAGCGCCACCCTCACGAACCCGATCGGCCCTCAAGAGACAGGACTCCACATCACGACCACCGCGGAAGGTCCGTATCCACGACAGCGGTGACGGCTTCGTGGACATATCCGACCGCGTCCCTCTCCGTGCCGATCCTGACGATGAAGGATCGGACACCGCGCTGCGTCCAAAAAACTAGATACGAACGACCCCGATGAGGGCGCTCTGGCTCATCGGACCCGTCAAAAAAGACCAGAGCAACAGGCCCCTGGTCGGCCTCAAGCGACCATACGTAACTATCGGCCCAGCGCCACACAGCATCACAATGTCACAGACGCAGCAACGAACCTTGCGACCCCTGCGGTGCAGGTAACTTGCAGCTTCAGACACGCACACCCACCCCGCCTTCCACTAGGGAAGCCCACGACGACTGACCTCGACAGGCTGACACCCGCGTTGGGGACTCCCACTGCGGCAACCAACTCTGCGACCCCTGCGGTGCGGGTGACTTGCAGCACTTCTCCATCTCACCAACAACCACTTCCACTAGGGAAGCCCGACTTTACCAGCCTCAGTATGTTGCCACCCGCTTTGGGGATAGCGGATCAGCATCAAGGCCCAGGGCACGCACAACAACCAGCTACACTACCAAGCCATAAAAATACCAAAAACCATAAAAAGACCACCCCAGACGCACCTTTGCGCGCCAACACGCCACCAGGAAGACAGTCCACCGAGTGGGAGAGCTACTCAGGTGAAGTACGTCACCCTGACTCACAGCGGGCTATACTGGGGCGACTCCCCTCAGGTAGCCAGACCGACTCCGTGCTTCCAGCAGGCAGTCGCACAACACTTCCGCAGAGGGTACCCACTCTCAGTCCGTCTACACCGAGGGCGCGACCAGGTCAGCGGGATCAGGCATACGACACGCCACCTAGACCAGACCGACTCAAGCCCGACGTCACGGTCACCACAACTAGCCATTTTGGCTCTATGCACGCACGGAAATTCAACGGCTCCGACGTCCACAACGAGACGCCCGAGTACCACAGCGCGATCACGATAGACTACTTCCCTGGGATCGAGGATACCTTCCTCGATAACAGCAGCGAGATGGATAGCGGCAACTTCCACCTCGATGACGACGCCATTCGCACGCGGCTTCTGGCACGAGTCCGACGGCAGCAGCGACGGCGACTAACAGCACAGCAGACATCTACGTACACCACGACCCACAATCGATTCCAAGCCCTGCAACCCAGCCCACCGCCACCCTCAGCAAGACATACCACCACGCTTCCGACACAGCAGCCCACCGGCCATCCACCAGTAGTCCTGACAGCATCCCAGGGCGCTGGACATGGCACAGCAGCACCCGACAGAGACTGCCACGTGGCCACAGGTGAAAGGCGTCAACGACAAAAGACAGCCATGCATCCCTTTCGATGCCCAACAGGAGCTTCTGCAACAACGCACAACGGACAAGCTGCACACAGACGACAGCAGAAGGCGACAGCATTGTTACCGTTTCGAGTACAGCGACCACCCAATCCCAGCGCCGACAAGCAGCCCCAACAACCGCAACCATCTTACCACGAGGCCAATCTCGACATCACAAGATATCACGGCCTGCAACCACCAGGCGACTGCACATGCGACCTAGGGGATACCAGAGGACTGATCAGACGAATACGGGCCACGACCGCCCCCTTTCTCAACGCCAACATCGAAGGTGATGACCTGCACCCAGCAGCAACATATGCGCTCAACAATACGACGAAAGGCAACAATGCCCACAGCGCAAAGCACATCTTCACTGACGCTTCCCACAACGCACGGAGACCAGACTGCTGCTCATGGGCATTCTTGGTACTACAAGAAGGTGGTGAACACGACCAACGCACGTTCAGAGGAGCCTTCAGCAGCATCGTCAGCAAGAGCCACAACATGAAGTTGAATGACCGCAGCACCACCAACACCACAGGCGAGATCATGGCCATCGTGCAGGCTCTCATGTGGTCCATCGCCGTCGCCGAGCCGCAACCTATCTGTATCCACACCGACTGCGAGACGGCCATCAACATATGCATGGGACGCGCCACAGCATCAGCAGACGAACATCTTGCGAGATTCATGAAGGTCATCTTCGACACGCTCAAGAACGAAAACGACATCACCTTGCATCACGTCCCGAGTCACGAAGGCATGCCGTGGAACGAGCTCGCCGACGGAATCTCAAAGAGGACACGCAAGCGCTACGAGAGAGGCCACGACTACGACACCATCCCGCACAACTTCAGAGACATCATTGCGGACACAAAGTACTACCAATGGGAGTCGATCCTCCAGCCTGATCATCCCGATCGAGCAGCTTACCCACTACGCGAAGGTGCCACCTTACGCTTTGGATTACCAACTCGGAATGCTAGTGTTCGACACCTCATGGCGCCTAAGACGGTCTCTGCCAAAGAAACCAAGATCGAGCTCTCCATTGCAACCTACAACGCCGAGAGTGTCAGAGAGTCCGACGCTCAGCAGCAGAAGAAGTTCACAAAGGCAGCTCGGCTTGCACACCAGTGGCGGGGACCCTTGCTTCGACGACAATTTCAAGAAAAGCGACTCCACATCATCGGCATACAGGAGGCGCGCAACGAACGACGTACAACAACTGGGAATGGATACTTCATCATCAGCAGCCCGCACGACCACTACAACGCTGGATGTGAGCTATGGATCAACGTGGAGGAGCCCTACGCCTACAACAAGGACGGCCCACAGCACTTCGAGCCCAGACACTGCCACGTTCTCATCAGTGAGCCAAGGATCCTCATCGTCAAAGTCACTACGGACTGCATCAATACCACCATTTGCGTATTTCATGCTCCTCACAGCAAGAAAGGTCCTCAAGAACGACAAGACTTTTGGCAGCGACTACAGAAGCTCGTACAACAGCACAGACCCAACCTCATGCTCGCCGACGCCAACGGCCGACTTGGAAGCGTGCAGTCGACATCTGTTGGACCTGCTGGACTCTCCCAGACCGAGGACAGCAACGGCAAGGAACTTCACGAGATAGCAGCCGCAGGGCACTACGTCATCGCCAACACCGTGATCTCCAACGGCGACGAGCACCACACGTGGACAGACGCATATGGGCACAAGCATCGCATCGACTACATCATCGCGGACGATACGCTCATCAGCCACATCACCGACGTCAAGACATTGGCCGACATTGAGACCATGAAGAAACACCGACAAGGGCAGCATCACCGCGAGGATCACCTGCCAGTTACAGCTCGAGCCTGCTGGACCGTGCGGCACACTGCGCCAAAGCAGCTCTTCCCGAAGATCGACAAGCACCAGCTCAATGACGAGAAGGCCGTCGAGACCTTCAAGATGCACCTGGACGCTACTGTCTTACCGTCATGGGGGACGGACTACGATGAGCACATCCACCAGTACATGCTGACCATCATGGACGCAGCAACCTCAGCGTTCAAAAGAAGCGGGAAGAAGAAATACCAGGAGTACATCTCAGAGACCACGCTCGACTTTGTCCTCAGCCGACGGAAGTTCATGAAGCTCCTCCGTAAGGCAACAACACATGGAGCGACAGCTAGCACGACAAAGCGCAGAATCCAAAGGCTCATCAACGACATCCACAACGACCCGACCCTTCAGATGACTCCCGAGGCGATCCACACTACTTACTGCGAGACTTACATGCTCAACTACGCTGCAGCGAATTTCCCTTACAACCCCGACTATCATGGGTTTTTACAACACGTACGGCACTGGATCGACGCCACGAGAAAAGTAATCGTCAAGATGACCGACAGGGACTACGACGCGTTCTTGGAAGAGCAAGCACAAAAGGCAATGGATGCAAAGCGCACTGGCGACACGTACACCGAGTGGAAGTACACCAAGAAGCTCCTGCTATTCGGCGGCCGCAAGAGACGTAAGCGGCAAGCATACCCCATGATGAACGCAGCAGACGGCACTGTCCTCGACAGCTCCACGAGCAAGGCCGACGCAGCCACACGACACTTCGGACACAACGAAGCAGCCGACATCCTCTCCGCTCAGGACGTGGTTGACAGATACAACGCCAAGGAGGACAGGACCGACCCAGCTCAGCCCAGGAGAACGCGCCACGTCAACAACTTCGCCAGCATCTACGAGCTCACCGACATCCTTCACAAAGCGAGACCTCACCGCGCACCAGGACCAGATCGTGTATCCGACGACTTCTCCAAGATCGCCCCACGGCAGATGGCCCGACACATGCATCCGATCATCACCAAAGCGGCGCTCTTATGCAGGGAGGGCGTAGCTCTCAAGGGGTCCAGGATGACGTACTTCTGGAAGGGCAAGGGCAGCGAGGAGGACCTGAACAACCAGCGGTCAATCACGTTAGCCAACACCGTCATCAAGCACCACTACAGATACATCAGACAATGCATGAAGGACCTCATCCCCACGATGCTCTTCTCCACCCAGACGGGAGGCCGACACCACTACAGCACGGACATCAACCACATGACGATGCGGCTCCTATTCAACACCGCCTACCACTTGAAGCACGACATGGTCATCATCATGATAGACTTGAAAGCAGCCTTCCACAAGGTAGTCAACCAGCTCGTGTACAACCTCACCCAGACCAAGGAGCAGCTGGACGACCTTCTCGCCCACATCGACATCCCCCATGTCATGCTTCCCGCGATTGAGGCCCTCATGACCGACAACGGCATTGTCAACCAACACGTGGACAACCAACACATTGTCGACATGCTCACGGAGGCACACACTGGGACTTGGTTCTATATTGACGACCAGTGCAGCTACGCAGCACCACGACTTGGTACACGCCCTGGCGTACCAACAGCCGACTTCACATTCAACATGCTCATGGCGGACGTCACGCGAGACTACCACGACCACGCCGTCGAGGATGGAGCGACTTTCGACATACCGCATGCCCCACCACGTCTCCGAGCTTGCGACCACAACGCCACACTGTCCTCTACATCCTTCGTAGACGACGTCAAGGCGGCTGCATCCACGGCAGACGGCACCATGATCCACGCACTCATCACCAAGATGTGGGGACATCTCATACGCGCGACACTGCGAAGAGGCCTCCCGATCAACACCAAGAAGTCCAGCTTCACCGTCTACCCCAACACCGTCGCAGGCAAAAGAGCTACACGGACCATGATACGGGACAACCACAGCATCACCGACATGGGGCTCTGCGTCACCATCGCTAGAAGCACCAAGCTGCTGGGCGCGATGTTCAACGACAGGAACGACATGGGCCAGGAGACGGCAGCACGCACCATCGCGCTACGCGAGACAACAGGCCCACTCCGACGCACCTTGTTCCAACGACAAGCCATCTCCATCCAGACTAAGATCCACTACCTCGAGTCCTTCGGCTATTCAAGACTGCTATTTAACGCGGGGACATGGCTCATCACAACAGCGCGGGACTACCACAGGATCAACACAGCCTACGTCACTGCGGCTCGACAGGCAATAGGAATTACGCACAAGGCCATGAAGGACAAGCACATCACCAACGAGCAGATACTGGCACGTGCTCAACTACCGAACCTCGAAGACCGACTACGATGGCTACGACTGCGAGAACTTTTGCGACTCATAAAAGGATGCCCGTACGAAACGCAGGCACTCATTGACTACGACATCGAAGTCAACGGCACCTGGACGCAAACCATCAACAACGACATCCACACATGCCGACAGCACTGCGACGGCACCCGCATCACCACCGCACCCAAGGACATCATCGACTTCATCAAGGCTGCACGCAACGACATGCACACGGTCAAGTCTTTTATTACGAGCACCTACAAGCGCGCACAAGACTCATCCTCCGACCGAGCAGCGCAGGACCAGCTGCGGGCAGACCTATCGCTAACGGCAACAGCACTGGGAGTGCCGCCACTACCCCGACAAGCAGGAACCACGACACCAGCACCAGCCAAAGTTATGTGTTACCATTGCGGTGCTACATTCAAGACCAAAGCAGCACACAACAAGCATGTCTACGCTGTCCACCAGGACAAGCACACCATAGACAACTACATCGTCGGCGACACCTGCCAGGTATGCTTGAAGTACTTCTACACCGCGAACAGACTTACCAAACACGTCAAGGCGTCACACCAGTGTGCAGCCACACTGATGCAGTTCGGAGCGAAGCCGCCAACAGAAGACATCGACGCGCACAAGGAGGAGACCCGACGCGTACGACGATCCAACCGACACGCTGGGCTTCCAGAAGACTACGCCGAGCGGCCACCCATCCAGCTACATGGGCCAGCACTGGGACCACCAACCCACGCCGACCACGACCACCGACCAATACCAGCCCAACTACCCACCGACGCACCCACCACACAAGACAGCGGACCCAACCGAGCAGACACGGGGATGACCGACATCACAGGAAAGCCCAGCATCGTACTGCTCTTCACCGCCAACCACGACCACACCAGCGCGGTGACCGACGCCCTCCAAGCCACCGCAGACAGACACAGCATCTCCATCGAACTCCACCACCTGCCAACCATGCACCCACCCCAACCTGACCCAACGGCTTCCGACATGGCCACGACACCATACGACCACGCTGCCTTCTGCATCATCGACGCCGACCTCACGACCTTCGACCGCGACCTCAACCTCAGGACGCAAGAGGCACCTTGGGGACGACTGGATCTCACACCCGCGCAGCACAGAGCGGTACGACAAGACAACGACAGCATGAGGCACGTCCTACGGACCGCACAGCGGATGATGATGACGCGCACACCTACCATCATCTTGGACAGCAGCCTCCGACACCTGCAGCTACAGGAATACGCATACATCACAACGACGTGCAGCACAACCCCGACCACAGCATTCACTGCTTGCAACTGCCCTGCAGACATCACCACGACAACGACACTGACGCAGGCCATAGAGCAAACACTCCAGCCCACCGCCGACGCATACACAAAGGCACAGACGTGGCACTATGATGGACATGATGGCAACGGCGACCACATCAGCACCGAACGCCGACCCAGCACCGACGATATGTGGCATGCTCGACTGCATCGTCATCCACAACAGCCAGGACCCGACTGCTGGATGTCAGAACGTCCAGGCGCGGTGCTCCTCGAGCCGCGACCTGGATACTCGTCGCCACAAGCCTCGAACTGCCTCGCTTCATCAACCACGTCAGAACGCACGACCGACCACACCACACGTCGTCAGACAACGGAAAACGCCATGCCCGTAACAGGGGCACAAGAAGAGCAACGGGGGCAACCACCACGCGATGGCGCCGTGTACGCACGCGAACGAGGCCAACCCCGAGGTGAACGCCCCCTCGAGGACGAGGGGGGGGAGATGCACATGCCCACCTAACAGAGCCCGCACGGGCGCTAGGACGGGTAGACTACCAGTCGCCCACAAGGGGCCTTCTCAGCGGCATCAGCCAGGCCTCGTTCGCGTCCTTCGATCTCGCCCTCTCCGATCGCCCAGGAGGCCCTCGTTTCTCGCTTTCCCCCTGGACGCGTTCGCCTGGTTCCGTTTTCCCTGGGCCCGCCTTCCTTCGCTCCGAAACTTAGAGGCTTCCTCTCCCTGGTGGCGGGTCCCTGGGCCAACATCGGTCGCTCGACTGGTTCGGCGTCGCGTCGCGCAGTAGCGCGCGGCGCGGCGCGGGCTGCGGCGGAACAGGACCGCCATGCCCGCAGTGTCGCAGGAGGAGGGGGAGGAAGATGGAGGAGGAGGAGTAGGTGGCAAGAGGAGAGAGCATAAAGGAGCGAGGAGCGAGGACGAATGAGAAATGTATGACCAGGAGAGGGGCAGGAGGAGGGGGAGGAGGAGAAGAGGAGAGGAAAGGAGGAGCAAGAGGAAAGGAGCATGGAGCCCGCAAGGTATTTGCTTCACGGCTCGTTGAGACATGCATGCATTTTCTTTTTCGCTGCTTGCCGTGTGCACGTCGCACGCAGACTTCCCGTCCATGGGGCTGTTGCGGATATTGCGTTTAGCAGGAACAGCGTGAGGAAGCTACCTCGCCACTATCTGAACAGCGCTGCAACTTATGTTATCCAGTGGCTTTCGGCGAAGCCCGCCACCGCGCCTTGGCTCGTGGACCGGAGGCCTCTTGGATGCACGCCAGGGGGCCGCTTTGGCGGCACTTTGAAGCCTCTCGGGGGCGTAGGTCATCTTGGGGCCGTGAGCTCGACATGCTAGTTCGTGCTCCCCCTCTTTGTCCCCTCTCGAGGCCCCTCTTGGGGCCCTCTTGGGCTAGCTTGGGTGCCTCTTGGGCCGTCTTGGGGCGTCCGTGGTCCTTTTTTTGGCTCTCTTGGAGCCCTCTTGGGCCAGCTTGGGTGCCTCTTGGGCCGTCTTGGGGTCTTCTTGGCCACTGTCGGGGCCCTCTTTGGAAGCTCTTGGGCCGCTTTGGGGCGATCTTGGAGTGTTAGAAGCCCGAGAAGGCAAGACCTAAAGGAACTCAACGTGTTATCCCTGCTTGGTCCTTCTTGGGGTTCATCTTGGAGCCTTATCGGGGCGCTTGGGTGGCCTCTCGGGTCGTAAGAGACCATCTTGGGCGTCTCGAGGCACTCTTTGTCAGTCTCGGAGCCATCTTGGACCGTTTTGGGACCCTCTTGAGGCCCTCTTCGGCCGTCTTGGAACCATCTGGCCTCGGAAGGAGTCCTGCGAGGAACCCCAAGAGGTCTGCTGGAATACGCGGAAGGCCCTGGGGAATCTCTTGCAAGTTGGGGTCGGGGCCTGTTTGACATTCAATGGTGCAGGACAAGACTCCCGATTCAAAGGACGTGAGGACACTCCAACTCGTGCCTCGAGGCACAGTGGCGGACATAATAGAATAGTGGCCTTCGGCCCATCCCGTCACCGTGTCTGGGGCGTGGGCAAGAGGCATCTGAGAGGTCTCTTGGGGTCTTTTGGGAGGCCTGTCGGGGTCCCCCAGACGGCCCAAGAGAGCCCCAAGACGGCTCACTATGGCGGCAACACGACCCAAGGGAGCCCCCACATAACCTCCGTATACGCCCAGACAGCCCAAGATTGCTCCAGAAGCGCCCAGAAGCACCCCCGAAGGTCCCCAAGATGTTCCCAGGGGGCCCAAAGCAGCCCCTCACGACCCCAGTAGCCCCCAGGATGACCCCCAAAGGTCACTCGGACCTTCCCCCTCTTCGACGTCCTATCCTCGCGCTCCTCACTGCGCCCCCTCGTCGTCGTCATTCTCTTACTCCCTCCTTTCTCCTCATTCCTCTTCGTGCTCGTGCTCCTCCTCCGCCTCTTCCTCCTCCTCATTCCTCTTCGTGCCCGTCGTCCTCGTTCTCTTCCTCCTCCCTCGTGCTTATCTTCCTCCTCGTCTTCCTCCTCCTCGCTGTCCTTCTCGTTCTCCACGCTGCAATACTCGTCATCCGCCTGCATGTCGTCCTCATACTCCTCCTGCTCTTCGCCCTAGAGGCCCAATGGCAAAACCGGCGCTTCCCGTCCTTGCCCTGTCAGGCTCTGCTACGCTCCAACGTGCCAGGAGCACGGTAGATAAAGGGAGGAGGGAGGAGGGTGGAGGGGTGAGGAGAAGGGGTGAGGAGGAGGAGGGGGAGGAGGAGGGGGAGGAGGGGGAGGAGGGTGGAGGGGTGAGGAGAAGGGGTGAGGAGGAGGAGGAGGGGGAGGAGGGAGGAGGGTGGAGGTGTGAGGAGGAGGGGGAGAGCACAATTATCTTGACGGAGGACCCAACCATATGGCAGTTGTGAGTACTGCAATTGTAAATCCGTAAGGGCTTCGCCCCATGCCGCCGGCCCCCTGTCTCGGATAATGGGAGATGCAAAAGCTGAATCATGAGGTCTGGGCGCCGCCGTGAAGCAGTGTCGGGACCTGTTTGTTTTTCGACCCTGAAACCCTACGGATTTGCATCACAGGTGCCACCGAATTTCAGAAATGTAGCAAATCCTTTGTGTTTTTGGACCCTGACCCTACGGATCTGCGTGAGGAGTGTCACCGAATTTTAGAACTGTGGCAAATCCCAAGTATTTTTGGACCCTGATCCCGCCGATCTGCGTGAGGGGCGCGACCGAATTTGAGAAATGTGGCAAATCTCTTGTGTTTTTGCACCCTGACCCCGCCGATCTGCGTGAGGGGCGCGACCGAATTTGAAACATGTGGCAAATCCCATGTGTTTTTGGACCCTGACCCTGCCGATCTGCGTGAGTGGTGCCAGCGAATTTCAGAAATGTGGCAAATCCCCAGTGTTTGTGGACCCTGACCCTGCCGATCTGCGTGAGGGGCGCCACCGAATTTGAGAAATGTGGCAAATGTCTTGTGATTTTGCACCCTGACCCCGCCGATCTGTGTGAGGGGTGTAAATTTTCCCCACCCCAGCAATTCAGAGCATACGTTTTGGCCGTGGTAAACATGCCCGTTTTGGGCCTTACCCCTTCGCGCGGTCCATCAACAAGGAACAGTAAGCATCAAGAAGCAGAACTGTAACAAGGAACATTTAGCAGCAAGAAGCAGAAATGTAACGGTGGAAACTGGAAGCTGCAACTGGTACAGGAAACTGCGAACCTTCGCCCTACAGCCTGTTGGCCCCACAAGGGGGCCGGCGGATATCTTCTTCGGTGGCGCTCCCTATGGGGCCACGAATCCACGAACCGTATGACGTGTGTGCCGAATTCTGTGGCGGGGCACACAACAAGAACGAAAACGATATGTCTAATTACGAGAGACTGAGCGCGGGTGAGTCTGAGCGCGAATGAGTCTGTGTGTGAATGAATCTGCGTGCGAGTGAGCATATTTGCGTGAATGCGAGCATTGGTACGCCTAGTGTAAATGTATATGAATATGAATGGTTCGCATATGCCTGCCTCTGAGTACTCGTGACACTGAGCGTGGCCGCCGCCGGGAGCTTCCCCGGGAACCCCGACGGCAGCGCCCGCACGCCGCGCCGCCACTGGGGCCTTCGGTGGAGCTCCCCATGGGGCCACGAAGCGCTGTACTGGGTGTGGGAGACGCGTTCGGGCTGCGCCACTGCGAAACGCTGTGCTGAGTTGGGGAGACGCATGCGAACTGCGCCACGGGGACCTTCGGTGTAGCTTCCTATGGGGCCACGAAACGCTGTACTGGGTGGGGCAGACGCATGCGAACTGCGCCAGTGGGACCTCCGGTAGACCTCCCTATCGGTGGAGCTCCCTATGGGGCCACGAAGCGCTGTACTGGGTGGGGGAGACGCATGCGAACTGCGCCACTGGGACCTTGTGTGGAGCTCCCCATGGGGCCACGAAGCGCTGTACTGGGTTTGACGACGATGGTGATGATGACGGCGACGACGATGACGATGACGATGATGCTGCTGCTGATGATGATGCTGCTGATGATGTTGCTGCTGATGATGATGATGATGCTGATGAGGATGATGCTGATGATGACGATCATCAGGACATGCGGAGGGCAGAGGCAAGGGATGGGAGGAGGGGAAGGGAGGCGGAAGGAGATGAGGAAAGAGGAGACGCGGGGCGCTGTCTCTTCAAAACGAGGACCCAACACCACAGGATGGTTGGGAACAAAAAAAACCGGGGAGGATAAGGAGGAGAAGGAGGCGTGGACGGGAGGGGGTGTGGGGCCTATCCTGTGAGTCCATGGTCCCGCACCTGGTGATGTTCTTCGGTGCCCAGTCCTTCGTCAACATCTACATGAAGGCCCCGCGGCAGTCCCGCGATAGAAGGAGGAGGAGGAGGCGGAGGAGGAGGAGGAGGCGGAGGAGGAGGCGGAGGAGGAGGCGGAGGAGGAGGAGGAGGAGGGGGAGGAGGAGGAGGAGGAGGCGGAGGCGGAGGCGGAGGCGGAGGGGGAGGAGGCGGAGGAGGAGGAGGCCCTGCGTTTCGCCGGGCACGTCCCGCCTTCGTCCTCGAGGGGCTGATGCGGCGGAGAGCTCACCCCCCCCTCTCTGGTCCCCGTGCGTGTCTGCCCTCCTGCCTCCTTGCCTCCCTGCCTGCTCCCGCTCCTCGCTCTTGATTTCCCTCCCTTCCGATGCAGCTCCTGAGAGGTCGAAGTCGGCTTCGGCGCTGCTGCGACCACCCTTCGGGAGACAGGAGATTCGGGGGGGCCCAACGTCTCACTCAATCGACCTCAATATCGATCGCCCTATCGATCTCACTACCGATCTCAAATCGATATCGCTCGATCGATCTCGCTATCGATCTCGCAAACGATCTCAGTATGGAAGTATGGATCTCACTATCCCTCTCGCTGTCGATCTCACAATCGATCTCACCGTTGATCTTACCATCGATCTCAGTGTCGGTCTGACTATCGATACCTCTATCGATTTTACTATCGCTCTTCCTATCGACCTCACTGTCGATCTCAAAATCGGTCTCACTCGATCGATACCACAATCGATCTCGCTATCGATTTCACTATCGATCTCCCACTCGATCTTACTATCCCTCTCACGATCGATCTCACAATCGATCTCACTATCGTTCTCACTATCGCTCTCCCTATCGATCTCACAATCGACCTCACAATCGATCTCACTATCGAGCTCCCTGTCGATCTCACTATCGATCTTACTATCGATCCTACTGTCGATCTCACACTCGGTCTCACTATCCTCTTCACTATCGGTCTCACTAACGATCTCACAACCGATCTCACTAGCAATATGTCTATCCACCTCACAATCGATGTCACAATCAATGCCACTACCTATACGACCACCCTTCGGGTGATCAGGAGATTGTGTGGGGGGGGGAGGGGGGAACCAACATCTGACTCAATCGATCTCACTATCGATCTCACTCAACGGGACACCAAGTGACACCATTGGACACCACGGGACGCTTGTCGATCTCACTATCGATCTCACTATCGATCTCACTCAACGGGGCACCACGGGACACCGCGGGACACCACGGGTCACCACGGGACACCACGGGACATCGCGGGACAGCTCTCGATCTCACTGTCGGTCTCACTATCGATCTCACTCAACGGGACATCACAGGACACCACGGGACACCACGGGACACCACGGTACACCTCTGGACACCACATCGATCTCACTATCGATCTCACTATCGATCTCACTATCGATCTCACTTTTTGGGACACCACGGGACACCACGGGACACTACGGGACAGCTGTCGATCTCACTATCGATCTGACTAGCGATCTCGTTCAACGGGACACCACGGGACACCTCGGGCCACCACGGGACACCGCGGGACAGCTCTCGATCTCACTATCGGTCTCATTATCGATCTCACTATCGATCTCACTCAACGGGACACCATAGGACACCACGGGACACCACGGGACACCTCGGAACACCACATCGATCTCATTATCGATCTCATTATCGATCTCTCTATCGATCTCACTTTTTGGGACACCACCGGACACCACGGGACACTATGGGACACCTGTCGATCTCACTATCGATCTTTCCTTTTGGGTCACCACGGGACACCGCGGGACACCTCGGGGTACCACATCGATCTCAGTATCATGTCGATCTCACTATCGATCTCACTAGCGATCTCACTTTTTGGGACACCACAGGACACCACAGGACACCACGGGACACCCCGGGGCACCACATCGATCTCAGTATCGAGTTCATTATCGATCTCACTATCGATCTCACTCAACGGGACACCACGGGACACCTCGGGCCACCACGGGACACCAGATCGATCTCATTATCGATCTCACTATCGATCTCACTTTTTTTGACACCACGGGACACCACAGGACACCTCGGGCCACCACATCGATCTCAGTATCGATCTCACTATCGATCTCACTATCGATCTTACTCAACGGGACACCTCGGGCCACCTCGGGCCACCACGGGACACCGCGGGACACCACGGGACACCACGGGACACCAGATCGATCTCATTATCGATGTCACTTTTTGGGACACCACGGGACACCACGGGACACCTCGGGGCACCACATCGATCTTAGTATCGATTTCACTATCGATCTCACTATCGATCTCACTCAACGGGACACCACTGGACACCACGGGACACCGCGGGACACCGCGAGCCACCGCCGGACGGATGGACGGACGGGCGAGCGGGGAAGAATCATTTGTCTTGACTTCGCCCTAGCAACGGCGGACACCACGGGACACCACGGGACACCACGGGACACCGCGGGACACCACGGGCCACCGCTGGACGGGCGGGACGAGGAGAATCATTTGTCTTGACTTCTCCCTAGCAACGGCGGGTTGTTTCCTCTCGCGCGCCCACGCAGCTTCGCCTCGCCTGCACGCACGACACGAACGAATCGAAACGATTTCCTGGTTGGGAGTCTCCGTTCCATTGCGACCTCACCCCCCAACCTCCGATTTTTCATTTTTCTTTCCAAATCCGCCTGTCGGAAGACACGCCCGACCTGAGCGCACACAGACGCCGATCCGGGCCGAGGATGAGCTGGGCCTCGAGCGGGCAGATCTCCCTGCCCGTGCTGCCGCTGAACCGGACCCGATAATTGGGGTTTGCTAAAGCGGCCCTGGGCGTTTACTGAGCAGCCCTGCCCTGTCCGATTCCTTCTTTGCGTGCGGCTGCTCAGCGGCTTCGCTCGTGGGGGTGGTGGTTCTGTGGGGGTGGATGTTTTGCCTTTTTTTCTGGGGGCAGAGGGCTCGCGGTGTCGGTTTGTGCTCCCTCTCTCTGGGGCCTCCCTTGGGCTCCCCCTGGCTGGGGCCGTCCTGGGGGCGCTCCTGGGGCCCTGCGGGGGGGCCCCTCCAGGGGCCCCTCCGGGGGCCGGGTACCTGCTCCAGCTCCTGGCAGCCGCCAGCACCGCGCGGCCGGCCCCCATCGGCCACGGCCACGAGCGCTCACCGAAGGCACACATTTTCTTTCTGAGCTCCCCGATGGCAGACATGTCTTGCTCACCGACGGCAGGATTTGTGCCCTCGGGGGCAAGGAAGGCCCGGTGGTTCAGAAACGGGGTCCCCTGAGGGCTGGGGTCCCGAGGACGAGGCGCCTCGGACAGTGCAGGTCCACCGCTGGATCGCTTCCTATCCTTAGGACCCCATCCCTCAGCACCCCATCTTTGAACAAGGGCGCCCTCGAGGGCGCGAAGTTATTCGCGCTTCGCGCTTCGCGGTTCGGCTCCGATTTCTCCTCCTCCTCTCCCCCCCTGGGAGGCGGCGCGGGAGCGCGAAGTTCTTCGCACTTCGCGCCCCCTCTTTGAACCACCGAGAAGCGTGCCTTCTTCTCTTGGGGGCCCTCAGGGCGCACACTTTTTTTTGGCCTCTCGGGAGCTCGCCCCCCCCCCCTGCCGCAGCTGGCCGCCGCAGCCCGCTCGGCGGCCGCCCGCCGCCGGCTGGCCGCCGCCGCTCTCCTGCGCCTCCGGGTGGCTCCCCGGGCATATCCTCGCCCTGAGGAATCGGGGGCCCCCAGATTCAGAGCGTGAATTACCTACCCCGCTTTCGCTTCCAGGAAAAACCAAGTCATACCACGCGCCTCCTCGTCAAGCGACCTGACCAGTACATGCCGTAGTTTGGCATCGCTTGGTATCTCTTGGAAGCGAGGGTGGTCAAAAGCGAGGTAGGTTTGTCTTCCCCCTACAAACGGGGTGGTGACCACACCGTGCGGTGAGCTGGTGGGGATCCGGGGTCACCGCACGGCTTTGGGACTCGAGTCCCTCTCCGAGGACGTCTCGGGCGACAGGGGCCTCCAGGGTCCCAAGACCGTGCGGTGGCGGACCGTGCGGTGAGGTCTTGCGGGATTTCGAGGTCACCGCACGGTCTGTCACCGCACCGTTTCGGGACTCCAAAATCCTCGCCCTGAGAAGACGTCGCGAAGTTGTCGTCGTCGTCGTCGTCGTCGTCGTCGTCGTCGTCGTCGTCGTCGTCGTCGTCGTCGTCGTCGTCGTCGTCGTCGTCGTCGTCGTCGTCGTCAGGTTTTTGGCGATCTTCCTCGGAAACTGGAGCACATGCATTACCAGTGGTGAGCTGTTTTTCAATCCCAGGACTTGTTGAGGGTCGGGGCCGACGTGGGGGTGGTGCGGTGTATACTTTTTTCCCGTTCTCCCGGGGAAGCAATGAAACATGAATACGCCAGGATCCCGTATACACCAGGATCCGCTGTCCTGTGCGAGTTTCAGTGCTGGGCCGGAAATAGCGTCGATGTATATAGTTCGGTTCCCTACTTCCCTTCGTAGCGTTTCGCTAGAGCGTTCTGAGTTAGAAGAACATCAACTGCTTCAACGTTTTCTTTCGGATGTCCGCGCGGATTTCCTCGATCGGCGCTGGGACCCCCTCCCCTGGCGTGCGGAGAAAACCAGGGGCGGCGCTGGAGGCGCCGCTGAGGGGGCCCAGCGCAAAGCCGAGAAATCCATGCGGATCTCCGACAGTTTATGTTCATGCAGTTTTTGTTTCTCTTCCTCCTCCTCCTCCTCCTCCTCCTCCTCCTCCTCCTCCTCCTCCTCCTCCTCCTCCTCCTCCTCCTCCTCCTCCTCCTCCCCCCCCTCCTCCCGCTCCTCCTCCCGCTCCTCCTCCTCCTCCTCCTCCTCCTCCTCCTCCTCCTTCCTCCTGTGATAGTTCCTTGCAGCAGCACCGATCGGAGGTGGATAGACCTCTTACGGGCGGCCCGGATTAGTAGGTCGACCCTGCCAGATCAAGGGTACCCTCGTGTCCTGTGTCCTGCGGCCCATGCCTCCTGCACTTCTGTGGCAGCGTGGCCCTCGGAAGGGTCTCGTGTCCTCTCGAGTGTCTCAAGTCCGACTGTACTCTGACACGTCGATGAAGGCATGGGCCGTTCTCGGTTCGCGAGAGGGCGTCGCGGCCGTCGTGTTTGCGGGTCCAGGTCCGTCGGTCTTGGCCCCAGGCCGTTTTCACTCAGGGGAGGTTTACGAAAGGGAGGTTTGTCCACCGCCGAACTAAGGTCGGAAGCCGGGCAAGGGCTGCTAAATCCGTGGATGCTAAAGTCGACCTCCGGAAAGTTGTCTTCGTCCTTCCGGGAAGAAGCCCGCTGACGGTTTCGCGTGCCGCGCCTCGTTCCGGGAGGCTGTTTTTGTCCTGCCGGGAGGGCCGTGTTAGCAGCCACGGGTTCAGCAGCCCTCGCCCAGCTTTCGACAGGGTGCACCTGGCCGTCCTCGCACCCCTGCCCCCCACAGCCGACCTCCTGCTCCTCGACCCGCCTCCTCGCCTGTGTGCTGCCGCCAGGGCGCCGTGCCGGGGTGCAGGTAGCCTGCGGCCTCCCGGGCTCCAGGGGCCCGGACTGGGCCCCCCCGGTTGTCAGAGAGCGGCCCAGGCCTGGTCCCGGGGGAGAGGCCCGGGGCCTGCAGGGGCCCTCGCTGTGTCGGAGGTCTGGGTCCTCCGTGGCCAGGGCTGGCCCAAGCCAGCGTACCGTGACGAGCACCTGCATATTACATGGGCCTGGAGCGCCGCTAGCTGCTGGGCGACGAGGGCGGCGGAGCTCGACAGGGCCGCGGCGCCAGCGTCGGCCCGGTCGCGGCTGCGCCGACCGTGCCGTGTGCCGCCGGGCCGTGCCATCATGGCCCCGCCGCGGCTGGGGGTGGCTCTGCTCGTGTCCTGCCTGCCGTCGGCTCCATCTCGAGGGGAGAAGCCCGCTGACCATGAGCAAGATGTCGCGGGATCGTTTCGGCAGTGATTTTGGTCGTGGTCCATGCCGGCCGTTTTGTTTGTTTTTTGGAGCCGATGTTGACCAGGGTGCACGGTGACCAAGATCGGTACCGACGCTTCCGCGTTGAGTCTTGGGCACGGTGCCCGCTTCTTTCCCTCCACCATCGCTCGTGACGGTCGCTGATGGCCCAGCGCTGTCTGCAGGCTCTGGCCCGCACCGGCAGGAGCTGCGCAGCACGGACGGCTACGAGCAGTACAAGGGCTCGCTGAAGATGGGCGGCCAGCCGCTACAGGGGGTCATGGATACCGGCTCCTCGGAGCTGGTGGGCGGGCGGGGCTAGGACAGGAAATGAGCCGATCCAGGGCGCTCCGGAACGCTCTCAGAGCGTTCTGGAGTGCCCTGGAAGGGTCGCGGCGCACGGTGCATTCTCCAGAGTCGCTGGATCTCAGAGATCCCCGAGCTGTCCCGGTCCGATGTTGTCCCCGTCCTGGCCCCGTCCTAGGTGGTTATCTCGGACAAGTGCGGTGGGTTCCTCTGCCCAGAGGACACGTACCACGCGGGCGAGAGCCGGAGCTACCGGCAGGGCGCCGAGGAGCAGACGCTCAGGTACAGCGGCGGCGGCTTCCGCGCCGTGGAGGCCTACGACGACCTGGAGCTCGGTCCCTTCCAGGCCCCCAGCGCCCGCTTCTGGGAGGTGATCGGGGGTGGCCAAGAGGGGGGTGATGACTAGAGGGCGGTGCATTTTATCGCGGGGGCCATGATGTCTCCCCAGATTTCATGGCGCCTCTTCGTACTTCAATGCGTCCCTGGCCCCCCCCCTTGGGCGGCGCACATGCCGCCAGCCATGATTTGCGCCCCCCCTCTTGGACGCCCCACTCTTGGACGCCCCCGAGGTGACGAGCAGCAGCATGAACCTGATGATGTACGGGGAGTTCAGCTTCATCGCTGGTCTGGGCCCCTACTCGCGGGTTGCTGGCACGCGGCAGGCCCCGGACCACAAGGCCGTTCTGTCCAAGCTGCTTCCGATCATGACGTTCTCCATCGAAGAGGCCTGCGGCGAACCACTCGCCGCTCCCTGCCTTTTGGAATCGCCCATGTGGCCCAGCGTTGTGGCAAGAGCTCTGCCAAGCTATCGGACCATGTGCTCCCCCAGCCGTTGTAGAAAGCCTTCGGGGAGGATGGTCGGGAATATCAGGAGGAGGAGGAGGCGGAGGAGGAGGAGGAGGAGGAGGCGGAGGAGGAGCAGGAGGAGGCGGCGGCGGAGGAGGAGGAGGAGGAGGAGGAGGAGGAGGAGGAGGAGGAGGAGGAGGAGGAGGAGGCATCTTGGGAGCCTCTGGGGGCACTCTAGGGGTCTTCTGGGAGCTTCTGGGAGCCTCTTGAAGGCATCTTGAGGGCCGCCGTGGGCCTCTTGGTGGCCTTTGGGGGCTTCTCGGGGGCCTCTTTGGCCATCTTAGGGCAGTCTTAGGGCATTCCTGGCCCGTCTGACGCTGTCGGAAGCCGTCTTGGGGGCCTCTCTGGGCCGACTTGGGACCCTCGTGGTGTGCTCCAGGGCCGTCTTGGAGGTCATCTAGGGCGTCTTGGAGGCCTCTTGTGACGTCTTGGGGCCCCCTTGGGGCCGTCTTGGGGGCCTCCGAGCGTTCTTGGGGTGATCTGTGGGGGCTCTTCGCCCGTCTCGGGCCGTCGGGAGGCCGAGAAGAAGCAAATGCCAGAATGCTTCAAACACATCAGAAGCATCAATGATTTTGGCCTCTTCGGGCCTTCCTGGAGGCGCTGTTGTTGGGGGCTTCTTGGGCTGTCTTGGAGACTTTGTGGTGGCCTCTTGGGCCGTCTTAGGCCATCTTCGAGCAATTTTGGGCCGTCTTAGGCCATCTTCGTATTGGAGGCCTCTTGGGCCGTCTTGGAGGCCTCTTGGAGGCCTCTTGGGCCGTCTTGTGCCGTCTTGGAGGCTTCTGGAGCGAGTTTGGAGGTATCTCGGACCATCTTGGGCCGTCTTCGAGGCCGTCTTGGACCATCTTGGGCGAACTTGGAGTCCATTTTGGCCGTCTTGGAGGCCATCTTGGGCCATCTTGGAGCCATCTGGACGGGGAACATTTTGGCAACCAGGTCTTCTGGGTGAGCCAGAAACCTTGAAACACTGAAGACAATTAATGACTTTTTGCCTCTCGGGGCTCTCCTGTGGCGGCCTCTAGGAGGCATCTTGGGCCGTCTGGGCGGCCTCTTGGGCCGTCTGGGGGCCATCTTGGGCGTCCTGGGGCGACCGTCAGCTGACTCGGGGTCCTCTTGGACCGTCTTGGCGGCCTCTTGGAGTCTCGGGGCCCTGGCCCGAAGAAGTCACGTAAGAGAAGACGCCGGGGTCCCACGACAGGCCGCGGGAAGCCCCGGGAGGTTTGTGAATTTGGGCTTTCGTTCCCTTGGAAGGCTCCTTCGGAGTGAGGGCTGAGGCTCAGGGGACTGGGCAAAAGAACCGAGGACGCGCCCACTCTGTGCCCAGAGGCACGGTGGCGGATCTGTCTGGGTCAAGAGAGAGAAGACTCGGTCGGGTACATCGTGTGGAATGATGACGCGCATTCTTCGTCGCCGGGACTCTTCCATCGGCTGACAACCAAGCAGTCAACTCATTGGATGATCTCCCTCAAAAATGTGCGCATCGGCGACCGTACCATCGCGTGTGGCAGTGGGTGCGCTGCGATCCCTGACAGCGGGACCGCCCTGCTGTCCATGCCATCCGATGCCGTGCGGGCCCTGAGCGCCGAGGCCGAGGGCTGGCACCTGGCCTCGGCCTGCGAGGGCGTTGACCTCCACCGCTACCCGAGGCTGAACTTCCAGCTGGACGGGGTGGAGCACTCGCTGCCGCCCTCGGCCTACATGGGCGACGTCATGCGGGAAGACATGAGCTCGACCTGCCAGCCCAGCGTCATGGAGATGAACATGACCAGCGACCACGGCGACGTGTGGGTCCTCGGCATGCCCTTCTTCCGCGAGTACTACGCCCTCTTCGTCCAGGGCGCCAGCGGCCGCAGCCCGGAGGTGCACACCGCCGCCGCCGACCGCGCGTGCCGGCCCAGCGCCGCTGGAGGGGGGGCCCGCCTCCGCGTGGAGGCGGAGCGCGGCGCGGGCGCGCGGGCGCTCAACTTGTCCAGGCTCCGGCCCATGCCGTGGTTGCAGGCTGCCATGGCCCGCGGGCGCCTGGAGGAGGACTAGCCCAGGGGCAACGAGGGGGGGATGTAAAGTATACCCTGGCATCCTCGTGTCGTGAAGACTCACGACGCAGGGCTTCTGCTGGTTCTCGGCCTCCTGGACCCCGGCCAGGCCCCGAGAGCACGCCAAGAGGCCATCCAGGATGAGATGCAGGTCCCAGGGAAGGTAGCTTTCCAGGGGTCCACGCTATGGAAAAATCGGGACGTCGGATGACTGGACAGGGCCAGGGGGGGACGCATCGACCACACTCCATTCGCCCACTCATCGCCGACCGGGGCCCGGGTGCATGGCCCACCCTGCCCGGGATGTCTGCCGTGTTTTTTTCTTCGCCGCCGCGGTGTCGTCGATGCCTCGCTGGCTCCGGGCCGATGCTTCCCTGAGCCCTCCCCTTCTCGTTCCCCCTCACTGGCGCGCACCGCGGCTGAGGCCAGTCCGGGCCTCGGGCCCGGGGACGGCCGGGCGAATAGTCTCGATCACCGGCCCTGCGTCTCAGGGAGGCCGCTGCCGCCCCCCCCCCCTCAAGGGCGGGTGGCAGCCCCGCCCTCGTCGGCGCGCCGTGCCTTCGGCGCGCGGTGTCTGTGCCTTTTTTTTGTGGTTTAGCTTTTGCTTTTTGTTTCAGTTTGGTTTTTGCTGTTGTCGTTGCTCGTCGTCGTCGTCGTCGTCGCCGCCGCCGCCGCCGCCGCCGCCGTTGTTGTTGTTGTTGTTGTTGTTGTTGTTGTTGTTGTTGCTGTTGCTGTTGCTGTTGCTGTTGCTGTTGTTGTTGTTGTTGTTGTTGTTGTTGTTGTTGTTGTTGTTGTTGTTGAACATTATTTATTCTAAAGAATAATTATTGTTGGGCCCCCTGGTGCGCGCCCCCCCTGCGCCGCCTAGGCCGCAGCTACATTTTCATCATTTTCGTGAGGAAGCCTCAGAAAAGAGGGTGTGTACAGGATCCGGTTGTTTTGTTGTAATCCGCTTTCCCTTGCAAAAAACAATAGAAAATGACATTTCTTGTTCTAATATAATCAAATTTCAAGAATCCCTTGCAAAAAATAAGGTAAAGTGGACATTCGCGCGCGCAAGACGAAATCCTTCCAAAACCTTAGTGTTCGCAGCGAT